>CM034148.1:233458594-234058594 GCA_019776745.2 Taxus chinensis | reverse complement strand
TCTTGATATGCAAGATCCGCTAAGGTAATTGCTATCATGGCTTAAGATTGGTAAGACTCCATTTAGAATACATCCCTATGCTACATAGTTTTCAGTAGGAACCATATATTTTATTACAAAATAATCTCTCCTCATCATCCTCGAGGTCAATGTACCAAATTGAATTATCATTACTCATTACAAAGTATTATCTCTAGTAATTAAACATTTGAATACTCACTATGTCATAACAAATCTGGTATGGCCATAATATCACCCAATGGAAATGATAATAACAACTAGGTATAATAGGGATTAACGAAGATATTCATGGCTATCTACATCCACCACCAAGGAATCATAAAAACTGCAAGACAATAACATAAACCCCACATAAATTCCATTAGTACTGCAGTGATTCGAGCCTTAACTACACACCACCAATCGCCAGCTAAGCAACTGCGATCCTGCGCTCAAGTAAATTTTATCCAAAAAAACAAATACCCCTAAAAAATGAGGCATTACTAGCTTACTCAACAACCAAGTAGCAAGGGTATACTATTCTAAGCCAAAACAACTTAACATGGATTATCAGAGGTACCAATGGAGGCTACTCATCGAATGAGAAGGGGTTATATGGAACCTAACCTTGTTTTCAAAAGTCAACTTTTGAATGACAATGTATACACATCAGAATGACAGAATCAGTTCAATATTTAATTAAGAACAACCTAGATATTGGGTTTTTATTAACATGTCATAACTTTCTCAGAAGGTTTGTATTTATATAATATATCTATAAGAACAACACCACACACCATAACTATTCCACTCTTTCCCACCACCACTACCCCTACCCCCATCCCTTCCACCATGTCCAAGCCTAAAACAAGGAACCATAAGAAGCCCAAACTGGACACACTTGTTTCGGGTAGATTCGTTTGTAGCAATAAGGAATTGGAAGTTGTCCGAAACCTATTGCACATCAGTAGTGTAGGGCATGAAGAGGCCTTTTAAAAAGATGGAAACATTACTTCCCAAAGGCTGGAAGCCTTGGAGAATGAAATGATGAAACTAAAAGAAGAAGTGTAGCATTTGGCCAAGCAAAAAGGAAAAAGAAAGATGGAAGATGTTACTGATCTTGGAAATAAGCAAGTTGAGGACATGAATAAAAAGATTAACTCCTTGGACAATCGTCTAGGGAGAGAAAAGGATTACCATGATCAAAACATGACAATTTTTAATGCAATCAATGATTTCCTCGATTAACATCTTCGTAGTATTTCTGTGCTCAGTGGGATACCAGACACTCTGTGGGGAACAGACAAGGAGAGCAGTCAAACCTTAACAAATCTGGATGCTAAGGACCCCACACACATGACAATGATGGCTCTCTTTACCTCATTACAAATGATTAAATCCATAATTACCAGAGCTGCTAAGAAGTAAAGGAGGTCTTCGTTATAGATGTTGTTCTTCATTGTTCTTTTTGGTGTTTTTTTGCTATTTTTTGGTTGCTTTGTCACAACACACACTATGTTTTTCTTTTTTGTCATAAATTTTTGGTTACGGTTGGCTCTAATGCCTTTTCTGGATGTTGATCCATTTTTGTGGAACCTATTAATATTTTATCTGGATTTTAGGCCCTCTATGTAAACAGGGTATAGTCCCTTCAAAACTATTTACCATAAATTAAAAAACACCACACAAATATATATATATATAGTGTCCTTCCTTTTTGTACTCAGATCCGAACAAAAAAATATTCAATAATAACCAGAAAGATATAACCACGTCAGAAGAGTGCAAGCTAACACTAATCACAAAGATTAACTATCGATATTTATTCTTTCTAATAATAATTTGATCAAGGTATTATGGAAGTAAATGAATCATATCATGCTTTAAACTAGCAAGAACTGATCCCTAACATATAACAAGCATAATATAATCCTTCAGATGAACCACCTCTACCCACCTTAAATTCCAAGTTAATATTTATTTATTTTATAGTGAAAGATTTAGAAATGGAAAAAATATTTCCATGCCTGCAAAACTTGAATGATTTATAAGAAATCCTCTCCATGTAGGTCAAAGCATTATATAAGAAGTAATAGACCCTTGGCTCCTCTTCAACTATTTTTAGGTGTTGAACCTTCTGACAGCCTGCATTTGAAAAGAGACAAAGGCAGGATAGGGGCATTCATCAGAGCACTAGGAGGACATTTGCAGGCCTACAACAAGAGCTAGAACAAAGTAAAAAGGAGGAAACTAGTCCCCACACTAGCATATGCAAGCCACTGACCCAAAATCTAGAGTAGACATTAAAACAAATTGAAAAGAACCAAGCGCCCAGCAGCATCTGATATTTCAATGATTTTTCACAACTCCCCATAGTTGATCCTTCTCCAGAGAAACCCATGTGGCTAGGGAAATCATGATTGAATAAAACTAGTTATAAACCAATCGAACAGACTCCCAGATTAGATGTTTCCTTCCGTCAAAAGGATAAAAAATATGAGATGAGAAAGTCAAAAAGGTAGTCCAAGTCATAAAATATGAACAAGTCTGAATTGATTTCAAAAACAACTAGGAAAGACAGGTGGCCAACCTCCCCCCCCCCCACTTTGCATTAAGACCAAAGAAAGGAACAACACGTCTTGCCTTAAAAATAATAATAATGGAGTGGTAGGTGCCCTTCCTCTAACACATTACTAATGGCTAGGTCTTTTGAACAAGATAAACAAGTGTATGCAGCCAACAGGGATGAGTAATTGGTGGGGGGGTGGGTGGATGCCTCCACATAAACAAAGAAAAAAAACATTTTATCAACAAAAGTCTACCACTAACAAAAAGCTCATCCTCTTTTGTGCAAAAGGAGGCTCGGGCACGAGAGAAATCAACATTAAAATAAAGTAGCTTAAAGGTAATTAATAACAATATTGATTAAAATTGACACTAAAACAAATGATCATCAATCAACAATTTAAATTATAATATTATTATTAACATTATTTTTATGATTTTACAACTAAAATAATAATAATAATTAATCATATTAATGATGATAACCAGGAAAGGTCGAAGAAGAGAGAAAAATATTTTCCTTTAATAGGATAATAGTACAGGAGGATACAAGGTCCATAGTTAGAGGTTTTGACGATGACTTGAGAAGGCAAGAAGGAGAGGGAGGGTTCTAAATATTTACTGAAAAAAAGATGAAGTCAACTACCAGTCAAATGGATCACACACACTACCTTCCCATGCTTAGAAATAGGGTCATCGGTTCAAGAACTGAGGTAACGTCGAATGGGTCATTACAACTCACACCATACGTAATATTAGGCCTTGTGGCCATCAAATACATGAGACTTCCAACTAGCCTTTTGAACAATGTTGGATATACAAATGATCCACTATCATCTTTGCTTAAATTCAAACCTACTGCAATAGGTGTTGACATTGGATTGCAATTGAACATGTTACATCTCTTAAAAACATCATTTACATACCCTTCTTGTGAAATAAAAACTCAAGCTTCTAATTGTTGAACTTCTATGCCAAAAAAATAGTGCACGAGTCCTAAATCTGTCGTCTCAAATTCTTTCTTCATAGCTGATTTGAATAAATATGTAGATAGATTTCTAGAGATGATTAAATCATCCACATATAAACAAACATAAAAATTTTACCTTGCTCTTTGATCTTAATGTGTAAGGTAGGTTCACTGCTGCTCCTATTGGAACCATTCTGTATCAAATAAGAATCAATCTTGTTGTACCAAGCTCTAGGTGCTTGCTTGAGACCGTAGAGCACTTTTTTCAACATGTATACCTTTCCTTCATGACCTTTAATCTCATAAGATTCTCTCTAATTCACACAAACTTTTTCTTCAAGAAAACCATTTAGGAATGCTGATTTTACATCCATCTGATAAATACACCATTTGTTTTGAGCTGTAATTTCTAAAATCATTCTTACCATGTTCAATCGTGTTAAAGGTGTGAAAGTATCCTTGTAATCTACTTCATATTGTTGTGAAAAACCTTTTGCAAGCAGCCTTGCTTTATATTTCTGTACTTTAACATCAGTAGTATATTTGGTCTTATAAACCCACTTCACTCCAATCATGTCCTTTACTTCTTGATAATATACCAATTCCCATGTCTAACTCTTCTATATGGCTGTTATATCATCATTCATGGCTTGAACCCAAACCTCATTGTTTATAGCCTCTTCAAAGTATATTGGATCTGCAGCTTGAGAAACCAATGTAAAAACTGAAAATGCATTAGTTGTATCAACATTATAAATCTCACTAAGACTTCTTGTTTTCCACTACAAAGGGTTATCTGATGATGGACTATTTTGTACTTAAGGAGTTTCTTCTCATGTTATTTGTGGTGTCTATTACATGGTTGAAGATGACTGAAATCTTGGATATCTCCTAGATGTAGATGGAGGTGTAGCTTGTGCTACAATGTTTGGTACAACTTGTGGTGCATGTCTAAGATTCAAAGAAGTTACAATACCTTGCTTCTCTATGATTTCATCGTTCATATCATCATGAGGAATAGCTTCTGATACACTGACTATTTTCTCAATAATTCCATCTCATGCCTCATTTTCAAAAAATTGTACATCTCTGCTGATTATGACCTTTCTAGTAACTGGATATTAAACAACTTGTAATCTTTTGTATTCTTTGAATATCCAACAAATATTCACTTTTCTCCTTTGTTTTCTACCTTCTTCCTTAGCTCATCAGACACATGTGCGTATGCCACACAACCAAAGATTCTAAAATGAAAAACATTGTGTTTCCTCTTAGCCCAAGCTTATTGAGGAACTATGTTTCAAAAAATCTTCATTTTGACACTTATTTATGATGTAAACAGTAGTTGCAACTAATTCTTCCCAATAAACATTTGAAAGATGATTTTTCTTCATCATACTTCTCGCCATCTCCATGATGGTTCTATTATTTGTCTCTTCCACAAAATTTTGTTTTGGTTTATACCTGGTAGTAAACTGCTTGTGTATACCATGATATTTGCAAAAAATTAGAAAAGCATTGGAATCATACTCACCTCCTCTTCTTTTCCTTAGAACTTTAATGTAATACCCACTTTTGTTTTCCACTAAAGCCTTGAACTACTGAAATATATCAAAAGAATCTAATTTGTCTCTCAAAAAGTACACCCATGTCTTTCTTGTATAGTCATCAATGAATGTCATAAAATATGAGAAACCTCCAATAGAATTTGTTTTCATTGGTCCAAATAAATCTGAGTTAACAATTTCAAGAGGTGCACTTGTTCTTCTTGTTTTACCAACTGAGAAGGACTCTCAGTGTTGCTTCCTCAATATACAACCTTCAAAAACTTTATCTAGTTTTTGAATAGAAGGAAAAATTTTCACCATATTTTTCTGTGTAATAAAGTCAAACCACCAAAGTTTAAATGACCAAACCTAAGATGCCATAGCCACAATTCATCTTTTTCAACTGACTGAAAAGAGGATTCAATTTCCTTAGCTCTGGAATGATCTGTACTATGAACTCTGGATGTGGCTAGTATAATCTTTGAAGGAAACATTTTGTTGTTTTTCATCTTAACTTTAGTAATCACCTAGGTACTTGGAGCTTTATCCACAATCACACATTCATTGTCTTCAATGTAAATTTTTTATCCCTTTTGTACTAAGTGAGCAATTCTCATAAGATTGTGCTTCAAACGTGTAACATTATAAACATCCTTATAATCTTATGCTCCCCCTTTTTAGTTAGAATGTTGATTGTTCCTTTTCCTTTTACAGACACTGTATTATTATTCTCAAGGGTAAATTTTGTCTTCACTGACTCATCCAAATTAGAAAATAAATCAAAATTACCTGACATGTGATTACTGCAACCTGAATCCAAATACCCCACATCACTAAGACTCTCTTGGGATAGATTACACTCAATAGGTGATGCTTCGGTAATCTTTGTGCTTGCAATAAACATGGAGCTTGTATTAGAGCTCCCAACTTGATTTTGATTCTGCTTATTCTTATCATATTTCTTTTTTCTGCATTCATGAGCATAGTGCCTATATCTCCTGTAATATTGACATTTCATGTGCGACTTATCCTATCTCTGACCTAAAAAATTATTATGATTATGATCTTGACTATTTCCTCTTCCACTTGTGTTTGATGGATTGTTGTTGCATCCTCTAGATGAACTTATTCCTCTGCTTCTAGGGCTCAAATTTCATTTTCCTCTTCCACGATTTCATGATGTACATGTGATGAAAAAGCTTGATCTACAACTGCATGTGATCTATTCAACCTTTGTTCATGATTTATTGGTGATGCATGTAACTCATCGATTGAAAACTCACTTTGATCCTTAGTTTCTTCAATAAAAACTACCAAAGGATCAAATTTTGCAGGTAAACTTCTAAGAAATTTTTCAATAATCCTTCTATCCTCAATAGTTACACCATGAGATTTAATTTGATTGACGAAAACAACTACAAAATTAAAGAACAATTGTACAGAATCCGAATCTTTCATTGAGATATTTTCAAAATCTCTACGAAGTAAATGTAGCTTGGCATTTCTTACTTTCTTTTTACCTTAATACACAACTTAGAGAGTTTCCCATGCAATTTGTGCTTTATTGGCTACTTCCGCTCTAGGTAGGATGCTTTCATGCATGGTTTGATGTATCAAGAAAAGATCTTTTCCGTCTTTCTTTCTTAATTCCTTCAAAGTTTCTTTCTCTTCCTGTGAGAGATTGTTTTATGTTATTGCATTTACGGTCTCTATGCACCCATTCTCTACAACTTCCCACACATCCTAGGACTTGAATAGTTCCTTCACGGTTAATGAACAATAATCGTAATTATTTCATGTAAATTATGGTGTTTGTGGACAAGATATGTAACTCCCACTAAAATCTCCCACTTGAGACCCATGAACAACCTAGGTTTAGTTACAAAATTATGGAATAATTTTTTTTTAAAGTGTTAACAACTAAAGTCTCAAGGAAAATTAAATTCAACTGATAACTTTTCCCATTATATTAATTACTAATTCCACATTATAAAGCAATAAGTGTAATAAGTCCACACCTAGCTCAAATTTCCTTAGGGGTTAATTTAATCACTGATCACATTGACATATTAGCTAAATATTCCCTAATTAAAATTTTAGGCTTAAGGGACCAAAATAATTAAATACAAAAGGTATTTAATTCCACAAGCTCTAAGACAACAACAAGGTTTAATTACAATGGGGAAAAGAATACATATTTAAAATCATCAGAGTAAATTCGTATTTACCCACTCCCAGAACTTAGTTAAATATTCAATTTGATTTTTCCCATGATTAACACAATTAAAAATTCTTGAAAAAATTCCCATTAGATAGGAAATTTCCTCACCTTTCCAACGATATAAATAAGTCCTCCTAACTCCTCATATTTCTCAAGTTATGGGTCGGCGGACCTTGAGAGGAAAATTTTCCCAAGAGTGGGTCTGCGGGCCTAGGGGAGAAAACTTTCCCCAACTTGGGTCTGCGGACATTGGAGAGAAATTTCACCCAGAGCAGAAATGTGGACCGGCGGGGTGGGGAAGCAAATTTTTCCCATGCATGGGCCGGCGGAGCGGGGAGAACTTTAGAGATTTTTTCCCCTTTTGGGACAAAAGAGTGATTTTCCCCCACACGCCCGCGAGCCCCAAAGGGCACATGTCGGCATTTCCCAACTCTGGTGGAAATTTAGGCCACTAGAGAATTTTTAGAATTTTCTCCTTTTTGTTGAAAAGCGCTAAGGGATCAAAACGATCCCCGCCTCCGTTGACGCCCAAGGTGCCACGTGTCAGTCATCCATTAGTCGCGGGTCGGCGAGCCAATGGGAGAACTTAGAAAAATTTTCCCAAAGAAAATTTTTGAAGCACTAAGTTTTTAAGGGATCTGCTCCTCCGCCGATGCCTCCTGACACCACGTGGCAGTACCTGATTGGTTACAGGCCGGCACTCCCATGGAGAAAACTTCTAAAATTTTCCAAATTTTAATTTTGAAAAACACTAAGGTTTAAACGGGTTCCACACCTCTACCGTTGTCTCATGAGGCTACATAACAACATCTGATTGGCTATGGGCAGGCAGGGCAGTGGGAAAAATTAAGAAAATTTTCCCAAAAAAATTCTTTTTTAACTTAGGTGATATTTGACGAAAGAAAGGCTTGTGGGTCAATGAGCAGTGGGGAAATTCGTGCCTTTGGTGTTTTTTGTCCAAAAAGGTGCTAAGGGAAAATTCAGGCCCGATGGGTCTGCCAAGGAATATTTAATTCATTTAAAATTTGATAGTTAGATTATTTTGATCCTGAAATGAAGTAAAAACTTCAGAAGGCCATAAATTTTGATTCATAACTCAGGTTTTGGAAAACAAGGACTTTATGGAAAGATATCAATGTTCTATTTGCACAGAAACCTTAGGAATTTTACTTTAATAAATTTTAAAGGGTCAATTTTGATAAAACGTCTTTCAGCCACTTAGAAAGTGAACTGGTATTTTTAACTTATCAATTATTTGTTCAAATCCGCCAGTTATTCTTTCTCAAAATGCCAAAAAAACATGGAGGATTTCACTTGGAAGAATTTAGGATAGATTTCAAGGATTAGATTGTTTGATTGAAGATCAATTCTAATTTCCCCAATTTAACAGCAAAAACGACTAAGAAATTGTTTGAGCTTGATTTTGAAAGGTTTTATGAAAATTTCTTAAGTATTATAGTTTTTTTGGGATAATTTTGATCTTTCTTAATAAAATTTGATATTTCATGTTTTCAAATATCTTTCCTAGTCTGCATGGTTGTTCTATGCTTTTGATAAAACATTTGCCAATTTTGAAACATCTAATAGAGATCTAATTCGAAAGAATGTATTTTCAATTTATCATCTTATAAGTATTAGAAATCATTCCAGATCTAATCTAACTCATTAAGTTGATTCAAATCAACATATTCAAATGCCAAATTATAATTCTAATTTTCAAAACTTTCATTTCTAAAGAACAAAGCATTATGACATTTCTTCATATGTATTTTTTTTTTTTCATCTTTCCAACAGAGAATTCAAATTACATTCAACAATCAAACTTATAATGAAAGAAATATCATTTGAACAAATTAACCACTTCTATTTATACAGATCAAATACAACTTTACAATCACAACTCTTTCTAATTACATTCCTTTTTACAATAGAATACAAAGTATATTTCTTTCACATTCAAAGGGGATTTATTTTCCAAAACATAGTAACTCTTTAGCACAAAATGTATATTAATTTTTCATCCACATCAAGTGGGGAAATGGTTTACAAAAGTAGTTTCGCAAGGGACTGTCAAAACTTTATCTTCTCCCTTAATTACAATATACAGAATACAATTTCTTCCACATTTATTTTAAAACAGAGAACATAGTATATCTCTTTAACAACTCAAGTTACAACTTTCATAACCCATGCAAACCATCTTTCCATCAAAATAATATTAAAGATCATCCACTTCAAGTGGGAAACAGTTACATTAAGAAATGTTCTCAGCAAGGACTCTCAAACTATCTTTTTTCTCAGTTCCATAACAACAGTATGAATTTCCATCATTCTCCAATTTGGTCACAACAGAACAGGGGAAAGGCAACGCTCCCCACCTAACCAAGACATCCAATGAAAATGGAGAATCCATCCTTATTCATTGAGCCCCGAGCCTCAACCACATTGCAATAAGAAATGGTTTTCAACTCATGGAAACAATAGGCTTCCACAAACAAAAAAGTAATCTTTCACATTCAACACACAATCCAAAACATAATGCAGTTTGCAACCACATGAAAACAACAAATAAAACTAATGCTTCATCATGCAAGCCAAAGGAGCAAGAACTATGGGGGAAGCTACTTATGCCTCCCAAAGGGTAAATGGGTGTCACCACATGAAATAAAACCACCAAAATCTATATCGCTTCAAATCCTTGACATGCCCTTATGCCTCCCCCTAGTACTCCTTATTCCTCACATTTCCTTATGCCTCCCTAACCTCTTATGGCACCCCATAATGAGTAAATAAATGCAAGCTATTTCTTTGTAAAGTGGAACCCAAATCCAAACTCCCTCCACTCTTATACCTCCCCAAAGCACTTATGCCTCGCCACAATAATCCTCATAGTCTTCTCCTACACCATAACCAGGCCATCTACCAAACCAGCCAACAAGTAATATGAAAACATCCACAACATTTACATATGCATAAATAAGAGAAGAGCATTCTAAAGAGCCAACCTCCTACCTATCCATTATGGATTTTGTTCCAAAGTTCCAAACAACAAGCTTTCCAATGTAAAAATAGTCCAAGATCAACATAATCCACAAGTCTATTCAACCATCTCTACAACTTTCTTCGAAAATTGCAAGAGCTCCCAAATACAAAAATAAGTCACCCCAAAATGAAGTAATGGTAAAGTACAACAACCAAAAGAGTGTAACTCCAAAACAAGCCAAAGAAATTGAATATATAGAAGAGGAAAAAGAAGAGGATGAGGTGGATCCATGTGGGATGCCACATCACACATCCTCTACTCCAACTCATAAGTCAACTTCAATCTCTAAGGCATAATAAATGGGTGGCTGAATAAATGAAAATTTATTTACACACTCTAAAATAAGCCCACACCCCAAAGGACTGAAATTAAAAGCATGTAAGAGAGTGAAATAAAAGCATACAACATGACTTACAAAAATACATAAAGAAGGTCTAAATTCCACTCTCCAACCATAGGTATGGTTGGTAAATAAATTTAAGAAGTATGAGACAAGTTTAACTTGTCCCAAAAGCCTCCAAAATCATCCTCCAAGGACAAATTCGAATTCTCCAAGAAGGTGGATTGTTTCACACTCCAAAAGTTATTTACATATATCTTACACATCGCCAACACATTGCTTACACATCTCTTACAACACTTTAATTTTAGAGCCAACAACTCTAATAATTACTTTCTTATGTCCCAATTTGATTAATTAATTTTAACAACATGTTTACTCACATTAATTTAGCACAATAAAAAAATAATGAAAGGGGTAAACACATCACTTAATAAACACATATAAACATCAATAAAAAGGAACCAAATAAATAAATACACATAACCCTTGGTAACATTTAAAGGTGATGCCCCCATGGGAATATCTAACAATCAAACACACACACAAACGAACAATACAAGTTGCCATGGTGACCTTGTTGAATTCATCTAGAATTCTAATGTGGTTGGTCTCCAATCCCCCGATGTTTGTTGTGATATTTTTTTAACCTGCATAATACAAATACCCCTTCAGCCTCATGGCCATATCAGAACATCCAAATGAATATGAATATAGTTTCAAAATTATCAATATATATATATATATATATACATATACATGAATCACAACAACATCTAGACAATCAACAATATCACTTACAATTTCATCACCATCTATATAATCATCAATTTTAAATTCAATTTTCTCAGTCTACTCAATATATCCAAATATCACATCCCCTAACAACATCCATAAATATATATAACCATGTCCAACAACATGTCAAAATCTATATAAAATGTCTCTAACAATCATCATGCATCATATATGAATCAGAGTCAAAAATAATCCATGATCTGACATCTAACACCATACTAAATTAAAGCTATAATAATGTCCATAATATAGTCAACAATATCATGATCAATATCAAAAGTGTCTAAGGGAAGTGGGCACTACATCCCCCTCCCCTTAGACTCGACCTCCTTCTGGAAGTCATTGGAAAGAGAGATAGGAGCAAATGCAATAGAGAAAAAAGGATCACTCCATTATGGGTTTGTTTGCTTCAAACAAAGGTGGGTCTATAGAACTTAAGTTTGGTCTAATGCAATTCAACAAGAAGAAGGGATATTGTAAGGGATGAGTTCTAAACTTTCTACATGCAAGACTACAAACACTTAAATATAGAGAGTAAATTTATGCTATCAACCAAGATACCACACATAACAATATAACATGAAGAGTTCAAAAGAGTTTTAAGAGTAACCACCAAGTATAGGAATAATAAGGAGAATTCCATGAGTTTGAGAATGACCATTATAGTTTCACCAAGCTAGGAATACAACATACTACAATGGACATAAAAGTCCTGAAGGTTTCTACTAAGTTTAAGCCAACTAATTTCAAGGTTAAATGTTAGTCTAGACAAGACTAGCAAAAATGAACTATGACCGAAATTTGAATGAGGAACATATGTCTACTGAAGGTCCCACAATTTGAGGTCACACAAGATGAGGTTAATCAACAAGGAAGGAAACCTAAATCAGCAAGCATTGTACAACCGAGGAACTAATTTATGGAAAACACTTCTATAACTTGAATAGGGTACAATATAACTTTATCATGGTAATACTAAGCGAAGGTCTTTAAGACCAAAAGTTTTCCTATATTCGTGAATTTTTTTGTACACTTTTGTTTTAAGAATCGAACACACCATTCACTAACCAGAATCTGATAAGAAGTCATACCATCTAAGCCGTGGTAAAACAAATATATATGGGTAAAAGCACAATAAAATGTCCCACTTGATTTCAATATGTTTTGATGACCAGTTATGGCAGGCAAACGGAATTTACTCAGTTTTCATTGATGTTTCTATACCAGGTAATCACGCCATAAAATCATAAAAAATAAAATATTGCTCAAAAAATACAAAATAAAATCCATCCCAAGATAGATAATGGCATCTAACTTCTCACCAAAGGATAAAAATATATATTAATTTTTGGTCATCCAAATCGTGGGCAAACAGACTATAATCTTATAAGCATTTTTTTAAAAAAATACCAAGTCATTGAATTTTGAGTGTTTAATATAGCTAATCTTGTCCATTTTTTAAAAAAATTAGTATTTTAGAAACTAGATTCTGGATGCTATGATTCATATTAATATAATTTTTTCTAATTTTGAGTTTATGTATTTCTAATAGTCCCTACAAGTTGATATTATGTTGTTATTTTCAATATGACGTCCACTTATGACCCCCTTTTTGTCCCCCAACTTGCTGCACTTACCCAAAGACCACATAGTTTCCAAACGAATACAACACACTACAGTAACAAAAATTAAGGTTTCCACTAAGGTTAAATTATTCTTTCATAGTTCATTATTTAGACAAGGCTAGCAGAATCAACCATGGAAAAAATTTTGTACGAAAGACATGTTTACTCAAGGTCCCATAATTTGAGGTCACATAAGATGAGGTTAATCAACAAGGAAGGAAACCTAAATCAGCAACACATTTACAATAAAGGAACTATTCAAACGAAGCACTTCCATAACTAAAGAGGGTACAATTAAATTTTCATGGTAATACTAAGAAAATTTATGACCACAAGGTTTCCTACAATCTGATTTGTTTTACACTTTTGTTTTAAGAATCAAACACACCACACCAACCAAATCTAGAGACGTCAAAAATTTAGTAAACAACTCCACTAACAGCTAACATAATAATGTAAGAAGCACCATACACTATAAAACAATGGGATTTATTTATCTTATTTCCTACTCAAGCTCAGAATAACCATAAAGAGAGCACAAGAAACACTAAGGAGCACTCAAGATAGCTAGGGAGAAGAACAAATAACAAAGGGGTCCAACTACAATCCAAGGTGCATCATGACAAAAGCGAATATCATCATCATGAACTTTCCATCCTAATGGAAAAGGGGCAACAATAACAAGGTGACCCAAGAAAATATGAAGAAAAGAAGACTTCCCAAAATTATTTTATATCCTTAACATATGTTTCCTTGAAATTACAATAACTTAGGTCTCTAAGGAAAAGACAACACGCAAGGAGGTTGCTTCTTAAACAACATATAAGTCTCAATCCAAAAGGACCACAACTCACACTCGTTGAGCTACGAGACGATAAGGGTATGATGACCCAAAACTTCCACAAAGAAAGACACATACATCTATGAACAAGAAGGTACTAAGCAACTACAACACATTACTATCCACCAGGTGTTTCACAATTTCAGGTAGGCGACAGAACTACAGGTTTAACTATACATTGCATTCATCACATATAAATCTTACTTATTTTATAACTCAACTAATTATGTCAAAATTTGTAGTTTTGTTTTCTAAACACACTCCTTTACAAGTTTTCTTAGTTAAACTTCCTCCTATTATGACATCACAAGTTTGTATTATAAGGACCACTAAGGGGGGCATGATATCTCGTCATTCTGTAAAGGCAGAAAAGAGAAAAAAACATTTAATTTACTCCTAGGGGAGGTAGATGGACAAAAATTTTTTTTCTATTAATCTACCAGGGTCAAAGCAAGGACCATTTTCTCTTTCTATGTTCCAGTTTATTTGCTAAGATTCAAGGCCAAATCTCCTCAATTATAATTTTATGATGTTTGGGTGAGTCAACTTTTCGATTAAAAATTTAATGAGAAGGAAGGGTAAACATATCACACTATTAATTTTATGGGAAAACAACATATCACATTTTTTAAAATTTTAAGGAAACAAGGGACATTCAACATAGCAAACACATTATTAATTTTGTAAGAACTAGGAATCTATCAACCAACATGGATCACAAAAATATTTCAAGGGCTTGCCAAATAATTACAAGCATCATCAAATATTTCTAGTGGGTCTCTACAAGTCTCAAAATAAGTTACAAGGAAGGCCCATTAAGGGAACATAATTACTTTTACTGATCTACTAGGATTTAACAATGTTTGTTGTTTTAGTGAAAAAAATTTACTCACATGATAAGACAAGGAAAGTTTTAAAATCTACACTCATATTACCATAGGATACCACCAACCAAGAAATAAAAATGACAAGGAAATATTTTAACTATAAGAACACCACATACTCATTAGAAAGCATCAAATGTAAAAAGCCAATCATCTATCTATTTAACATGGCTTTACGACCAAGAGTTACAGCTTCGCAAGAAGAATCACATTATAAAATAGCACCGAGATTAAATCATCAAGGTCTAATTACACTAACATCACTAGTGGCATGATCCAAAAGTCTCAAAGCATCCATAAGTGTCTCCATATAACCCCAAGATTGATAGGTCAACGTGACTAAAACAAACACACTTAATTAAACACACTACCCGAATGGGCTTGAATCTAATCACAATTACTAAGATGCATAAAATCGACAAGTCAATACTTTTTATAATGAAACACGGAAACCATGATAAAACTTAGCATGCCATCGATGAAAGGTCACTACCAAAAAACCACTTCTCCACTAACATCTACAGTCAAAAAGCAATCCGATCCTAACATAATCCAAAATCCCATAATTAAACACTTCTAATCCAACAAGGATCAAGATCTTACCGGATTGTAAGAGAATCACTACCACCGTGGTACTAATAGACTGCCAACTAGAACGCACAATGTCACAATGAACTTTCTATCTAGAAAGGTCGAGCAACAAAAATTCACTCTAATATCATAGACACACTCAAGGTTCTGTGCATCCAACACCAAGGCACAACTTAGAACACCTAAGAAGATATTCAAACACCCAGGGTGTACCCCCATATGATGAAATGTCATAATACGTATAGCATAGAACCAACTCATCACTAAGCAAGAAGGAATCACGTAACGTTTATAAACGAGCTCCGATTCATCAATCAAAATAAAGTCCAAGAAATATCAGAAATCAAAGAAAGTGGCTAAGTAGCTGCATTGCAAAGTCAAAAAATTCTCACAAAAATATAAATAAATAGAAAGAGCCTCAGAGCTTCTCAAATCAATCATAAAATAAGATGTTGATCCTTGATAAAATAACACAAGATTACGAATGTAAAACACAAAATTTAACACCACATTCACTCCGCAGCCCTTCATGGCCACCAATAGGGGTACTCTACCTCGAGGTCAATTCCAAGGACACATACGCAGGATTGGGTCATAAACGACATCCAGACTTAATTTCCACTCTCCCATGTGGGTAACGAAATGAAAAACTGATAACCAAACCATCCTTCATATCCACTTAAGGAAAGAAGCTCTAAGCAGCTTCTAATTAACTCTTCTCGACCCCAAACACAACCACTATTGTCCAACCACAAGAATCACACCATACAGTTTATCATTTCAACAACTCCAATAAGGAAGGGTCTCAAAATGGCTCAATGCATCATAAAATTAAATCAAGATTTAGGACTTATAAAACAACACATTTTCAAAGGAGAACCAAGTTTCCACTACACTAGAAGTTCACAAAAATCAATTTAATTTAACATTTTTAGTCACCTGGGTTTAGAAAAAATGCCACTAAGTAAGCACAACAACTCAAAAAACTTATTATTTTATTATTATTATTTTAATTCTGGTAGTTGAAATGAATAGAGTAATGTAATATTTTTATACCTGTTTCTTTTTTTCAATTTTCAAACAAGGTTGTTTTCTAGATTTAAAAGTGTTCTAGGTTTAAATTTCATGTCTCAAGTTTTCTAGTGTTCCCAAGGGTCAAATATTTCAACCCACGGCTCTGATACCAAGTGTAACACCTGCTAAAATCTCCCACTTGAGACCCTAGAACAACCTAGGTTTAGTTAGAAAAATTATGGAATAATTTTTTTTTTAAGTGTCAGCAACCAAAGTCTCAAGGACAATTAAATTCAACTAATAACGTTTCCCATTATAATTATTACTAATTCCACATTATAAAGCAACAAGTGCGATAAGTCCACACCTAGCTCAAATCTCCTTAGGGATTAATTTAATCACTGATTACATTGACATTTAGCTAAATATTCCCTGATTAAACTTTTAGGTTTAAGGGACAAAAAAAAAATAATACCCAAGGTGTTTAATTCCACAAGGTCCAAGACAAGAGCAAGTTTTAATTATAGGGGGAGAAAGAATACATGTTTTAAAATCATCAGAGTAAATTCTAACTTACCCACTCCCAGAACTTGGTTAAGGATTCAATTTGATTTTTCTCAAAATTAACGCAATTAAAAACTTCTTGAAAACATTCCCATTAGATGGGGAATTTCCTCACCTTTCCAGTGATATAAAGAAGTCCTCCTAACTCCTCATATTTCTCAAGTTATGGGTAGGCTGGAACTTGTAGTGAAAATTTTCCCAAGAGCAGGCCTGGCGGACATTGGAGAGAAAATTTTCAGCCGGAGGAGAAAAGTGGACCAACGGAGCAGGGAAGAGAACTTTTCCCAGATGTGGGTTGGCAGAGCGGGGAAGGCATTTAGCGATTTTTCCCTGTTTGAGACAAAGTGAAACTTTACACCCACACCTCCGTCGACACCTAGGGAGGCCACATGGGCAACTCCTTATTGGCATTGCCCAACTCAGTGGGTTGGCGAGGAACATTTGGAAAATTTGACTATTCCAAGAAAGGGAAAAAAGGTCAAGGGGAACCCTCGCCTCCACCGACGCGAGAAGATTTCATGTGTCAGCCAACCGTTGGTTGCAGTTTGTCCGACCGGTGGGAGATAATTTGAGAAGTTTTTCCCAAAAAATTTCTTGAAGCATTAAGGCTTAAAATGATCTGCTCCTCCGCCGATGCCTCGTGAAGCCATGTGGCAGCACCTGATTAGCTGCGGGTCAGTGGAGCTATAGGGAAAACTTACAAATTTTTCCAAATTTATTTTTGAAAGCACTTAAGGTTAAAACCGATCTGAGCCTCCGCCGATGCCCAATGAAGCCACGTGTCGATCAATGATTGGCTGCGGGGCAGTGGGACCGCAGAGGAAAAATTACCAAATTAACTTTTTTTACTTAGATCATTTTTAGACAAAATGAAGGCTTACAAATTAGTGGAGCGGCAAAAAACTTCATGACTTTACACCTTTTGGGAAAAAAGCAAAAAAAGGAAAGTTTTAGCCTGTGGGTCCGCCCAAGAATATTTTATTCATTTAAAATTTGACAGTTAGATTATTTTGAGCCCGAAATGAAGTAAAAACTTCATAAGGCCATAACTTTTGATTGGGAACTCGGTTTTTGGCAAACAAGGACTTTATGGAAAGCTCTCAACATCCTCTTTTCATTGAAACCTTAGGAATTTGATTTTGATAAATGTTTAAAGGGTCATTTTTGAGAAAATGGCTTTTTATCACTTAGAAAGTGAACTTATATTTTTAACTTACCAATTTTTTTCAGATTTTTCATTAATTATTTTTTCCATTTTCCAAACAAGTATGGAGGATTTTACTTTGAAGATTTTACGATAGATTGTAAGGTTGAGTTTACTTGATTGATTTGCATTTGAAATTTGTCAATTTTATACAGCAAGGAGTTTGCAATTTTGCCTTTTCCCGATTTGAAAGGTTCTATAAAATTTTCATAAGTATTTTCGTATGTTTGGGGTCATTTTGACCTTACAAATAAAATTTGATATTTCATTTTGTCTTTTTGATATTGCAGGGTCGATTTGTGCATTTTGAAAAAACATTTGCCAATTTTGAAAACATCTAATAGAGATCTAATTCGAAAGGATCTATTTTCCATTTATCATTTTCTATGTATTAGAAATCATTCCGGATCCAATCTAACTCATTAAGTTGATTCAAATCAATGTATTCAAATGCCAAATTACAATTCTGATTTTCAAAACTTTCATTTCTAAAGAACAGAGCATTATGAAATTTCTTCATATGTATTCACTTTTTCATCTTTCCAACAGAGATTTCAAATTACATTCAACAATCAGATTTCCAATTAAAGCAATATCATTTGAACAAAGTAACTAGTTCTATTTATATAGATCAAATACAACTTTACAATCACAACTATTTCTCATTACATTCCTTTTTACAAACAAAATACAGAGTAAATTTCTTTCACATTCAAAAGGGATTTTATTTCCAAAACATAGTAACTCTTCAGCACAAAATGTGTATTAAATTGTCATCCACATCAAGTGGGGAAATGGTTTACAAAAGTAGTTTCGCAAGGGACTGTCATAACTTTGTCTTCTACCTCAATTACATTATACAGATTACAATTTCTTCCACATTTATTCAAAAACAAAGAACAGGGTATATCTCTTTCACAATTCAATTTACAACTTTCATAGCCCATATAGACCATCTTTCCATCACACATAATGTACAAGTTCATCCACTTCAAAGTGGGAAGGTTACAATAAGTAATAATCTCAACAAGGACTGTCAAAATTTTCTATTTTCCTCTGCGCCAGAACAACAACATGAATATCCTCCATTTTCTTTATTTCAATTTTATCACAAAAGAACAGGCAGAAAGGCAACGCTCTCCACCCAACCAAGACATCCAATGAAAAGGAGAATTCATCCTTCTTCGTTAGCCCCTGAGCACTAACCATATTGCAACTGGAAATGCTTTTCAACATGTGGCAACAACAAGCTTCAACAACACAAAGATAGATTTTTCATTCAAAACACAGTCCCAAACAAAACTGCAGTTTGCCACCATAGAAAAAGATAACTAACACTTAGGCTTCATCATGCAAGCCAAAGGAGCAAGAAACTATGTGGGATGCTGATTATGCCTCCCAAAGGGGAAATATATATCATTTCATATCCCTAACATGCCCTTATGCCTTCCCCAAGTACCCTGTAATGCCCTGTTCTTCCTGCGGCGATTGAGTGCTAAGCATGGAGTGTCTTTGTGCCTTCGTCGACCTCGATTGCTGACCATTATGACTATAATTGATAATTATTTTACAAGCTATAAAATGATAATAATGATAATAATGATAATAATAATAATAATAATAATAATGACATTATGATTGTATTATCAATCAACGATTGTATTTTATTATTACTTTCTTTATATCGATTGTTATCGATATCATCCTCTATTATCGTTAAACTATCCTTTTGATTGGTTTGTCGCTCCCGCTGATCGAGCCTCATTGCGCAAATGAGGAAGAGCATGTTTTGTGGTGGCGCCATGGTTTGGGAGTGGCGTTCGCGTAAATATTTCATTTAAATACTCAACCCCATTCTCCTCCTGGGTCGACCGATCCCGCAATCCTAGAATTGTTTTAAATTGCTAATTTTAAATATGGAATTTTAAATCCCCAACCTACCTTGTCTCAGTCAGCTTTATCTCCTGCTTGGCATGGGCTAGAGGGAACTCTTGTTTTTTTATTGTTGTTAGGGGCCTCTTTGTGCGGACTGACTGCGTGGAGGGTGGAGTTATTAGAATCTAGATGTGTTGGAGTCTTCTGGTTGGTGGCTGCACTGCATTTATTAACCCTGATTTACAAATCTTCCTTGTTCTGTTTGACTGTCACATTTTTCTACGTTGCGTGATGGAGATGGGAGTCGGTGGAGGCCTATTTTTCTTCACCAGGATCTCCTTTTGATTCTATTATTCAATGCATTGGGTGCAGTCTGGTTTGACGTGGTGGTTAGATGAAGCTACAAGCTAGTGTAGCAGGCTGTCCAGCTATGTTGTTATCTATCCTATATCGAATGCATCCTCAAATTCAGGATTCTCCTTCAAGGTGAAAGATCACACCCATGGGCATAGGAGATCTATGCAATGTTGGAGAAAATGTCTTAGGAGATGAAGGTAGCAAGATATTTTTCAGATCCAGAACATGTATTGAGTTTGTATCTTCAAAATCGATTATGTGACAGTGAGAGTGTTACCAGGAGACCTGATGAAAATTTATTATAAGGATTCTCTATTGAGATCTTACTTGTTTTACTGTGCAATATCTGCGTGAGCCCTGGCATATGCAGTGCCTGAAAACTCCATTGACGGCTATTTCCGCTAGTGAGGGGTGAAAGGAAAGAGAAGTTACAGGAAGGAGAAAAAGGATTTCGTTCTAGGCCATGGTTTTGCTTATGATGGTTCACATTTATCAATTCGTGAAAGATTCTCCAGGATTGCAGAATACGATTAACCATGAGCTGACTAGGTTCTGTGTATTGGAGATAATATTTTAAAGTTATACCTGTAAAATTTTCTATTGAAATTTACGGATTACTGGAGTCATTCCTAACTGGAAGATGAATAATAAACATCCAGGTGCAATCTCTGAAATTTTGAGTGATAGTCACTTTGTTTCACAATCTCAAAATGAAGGAAACTCGAGATTCCCAAACTAATGGTGAACTAAATGGCTTAAACAAAAGTCAAAGCTGTACAGAGAAAAAGAGATCTTTGGAGAATCGAGAGGTTAAAGCTCATAGGCCCTTAACAGTTTTCAGGGTAATAAGTGGAGTATTATGTTTGGTAGTTCTTGTATCTACGACATTTATGGCCTTGATTTTTCTGGCCCCTGTTTCATTCCTGGTGCTTCGGTTGTTTAGCATACATTATAGTAGGGAGGCAACATCCTTCTTAGTTGGTCAGTGGTTAGCAATGTGGCCATTCTTTTTGAAAAGATAAACAGGACAAAGGTTATATTTTTTGGACATAGTGTTCCTCCAGGTGAACGCATTTTTCTAATTTTCAACCACCGAATAGAGGTAGATTGGATGTACTTATGGGACCTTGCATTACGCAAGAATAGCCTAGGTTACATCAAATATATACTCAAGAGCAGTGTGCGTAATGTGCCCATTTTTGGTTGGGGTTTCCACATCCTTGAGTTTAAACCATTCTTCAGAAATGGTTGCAAAAACATGGTCCGAGGTCAATAATCTCATCCAGAATTACACACCCTTCAAATCTGCTCCAAACCACACCAATCTCTGTCGTAGGAAGAAGGGAAGCTTGAGACGATCAATGCATGGGAGCTCATGGAAGGGTTAGAAGATAATACTGGAAGCAGTCCTTTGGTTGTGGTTAACAAGATTTCCATGAAGAAATCTGTGGATCGAACGCTAGACTGGTCATTTTATTTTCATAGCGTCAAGGACGTTGAACAGCTTGCCAGAGATGAGCCCAAACGCTCCATCTGGCATAGAGTTACTCCCGGCATGAAGCTCGCTGACGAAAAGCTCAAGTTTTCATCCAAAGTAATGGAAGAGGCAGGAGGGTGAAGCTGAATCTAGAGAAAAAGGAAAGATATCTCTACACCTTTCTACTGCTATTATATTTACAATTATTGCGAAATTGAACCGCTTTTTCCTTGCATTGATTTGTCAATTGGATGTCATGATGGGAGATTTCCCCTTTCTGCTTGTCTCTTCTTGTTTTTGCTTTTATCGTTGTTAGTATGTTGGTCGAAAGTATGCGTGTGCTTTCTCCTCTGGGTGTTATGTTTCTCTTGCTCGAGTGATAGACCTTCGTCTGTCGGTTTATGTATTTATTCTTCTCTGCGTTTGAGTTGCAAATTATTATGTTGATCAAACTAGTATTTTTGATATCATGGAAGTAAGTTTACGATAACTATGAAGCTCCTCCCTAGCACCCAAGTTGTCTTTTGACGCTTTTGTTAGCCCCATCGCAAGTCCCTTTGATAACCCTTTTAGCATCGAGAGAGAAATGTTGTAGGATTGTGTGAGCAATGCGTGGGCTAGCCAGCTTAGAGTTTTGGTATTAAAACTGGTTGAATGAAAAGGTTTGTGTGCATTGTGTCTTTCGTCTCACGTGTTTAGACTTTTAAGGCCATCCTCAAGAAGTACCTTGACCATCCCTATCAACTTGAACCATAACTAGCTTTTTGGATCAACTAAGCTCGAGGTTTCATTGTGCGAATCCAGTACCTTGTTGACACTAGAATAGCCTTGTCTAATCCCCCTCTCAGAATTATTGCTGATGGCGCTCTTCTATTTTTTTCCTAACTGGCATTATTTTCTCCCTTGTAATGTTAACGCTATTAATTAATATTGGTCAGTTTTTATGCACGTAATTACCGTAATAGTTTGTGATGGAAATTTCCTTAAATGTGATTAATATTTGGGAAAAAAAACTCATCTTTCATTTGATAATCTTATGGATTCATAGCGGAAGGTTTTGTTTTGATAATGTCACTTAGAAATTATGTTTGTATCTATTTGTGCAACGGTTGACTGTGTTACCAGGGTTGCTGTAAAATATGGTTGTTTTGGGATATGGGTAATTTATTTTAAGTTAACCAAACATTAGTTTGTAGTGGAGGTTTGCAAATCTTTAGTGTTATAAAAATTTGTTGATGACATTATTATATACTCTTGTTGGACGGAACCCCATTCTTCTCTTGCGTGTTTACTACTAGCTTGCAAGACTTTGACCCTTCTTGGATGATTGGAAAATCTTTGTAGTTAATGGTCAAAACTAATATACTTTGCTTTCACCTCGAAACTTATGTTGTGTGTATACTGTATTTGATTTCCGGTTTGAAAATCGATTATACATGGCTTTTTTGTGTTAATTTTTGAAACCCGTGGTTACCCTTTCTTGGGCCGATCAACTCTTGTTCTTTTAGAAATATATTAATTTAGTCTATGCGTTTGGTACCTTTGATAAATTTCTAGATGGTTGGTGTATATATCAAATCTTAATCTTGTAATTATGGTTTAATTACTTACTTGATGGGAATTCTATTTTTTTTTTTTGCTAGATTATTTGTTTTCTCCTTATAGGGCCAAGGGCCATTCTCTTACGATTGCTATACTTTCGTTGTTTTTACTCCTAACTGAAGTACTAGGTCTTCTCCTTCTTTGATTGGCATGATGGAGACTTTATTATAACTTGATGTGTTGATAGTGTTTAGAGGTTTGAACCAATTCTTGTAATAAAGTGCTTCCTTTTCGTGGTATTGTTAGATAATAGTTATGGTGGTTTTGTGTAGCCTTATCTTGCTCAGTTCTTGTGAACTGACTCTTGTAGAAAATTTGCTGCAGATAGATTTTGCATGTAGAAGAGGGATAGATTTGTAGACTTTTGTCATCAATCTCAGTTGAGAAGATCCTTTTCTCGAAGCCTTTTTATGTTGTTCAACTATTGTTAACATCCAATGGAAAGTTTAAAAGAGGATTAATGTCTTAGTATAAAGTATCGTGGACTTTGTCATCTTAACTTTGGAAACCTTGTATTGTTTGACAATCATTGAAATTATAAGAAAATTTGGTTATTGTGTTGAGTGACTTTGTTAGAGTATCAGTATTTTAAGAATTGATGAAATCTTGTTTTGTTCTTGTAAGTGAGTGTTGCTACAACTTTGCCTTGGGAATAAATTTTGAGTTAAACCTTGCCATGAATTAGTAATAAAGTTTCATAAGTAAACTAACATGGGATTGTTTAATACTTATGGAAGTTAAATTAAAAGTTGTATTCAAATAAAGTAATGTAGGGGTCACCAACTTGAGAGCAAGAAATTCTTTAAGTAATCAAGGGCAAGACTATCATTGCAGGTAAACTTTATATCATGATAACCCTAGCTCCTCTAGTGAACATTATTCCATTTTACGGTGAAATTTGTAAAATGACCCTGAGGTGAAATGAACTGCTAGTTGTCTGAAGATGATAAGATTTAATAAGCCAGAGAAAAAAAATTGGAGACCTCACCATCTTTCTCACCGCCATTTGGAAAGTAAATTTTTATTCCTTATTAATACTTTTAGCGAAGCCTAAGTAAAGTTGTTGATAATTCTGGTTAAGAGCCCTAGCTTCAATTAAATACTGACAATAACTAATGAGGTCCTAAAGATGTTTCATCTCGACCTTCTCCCTCTAACCCTTTTCAAAGGCACCTTGTATCTCTTCTCTTAAGTGTGTTGAAATTAAAACCATGTTGTCTTGTGGGCAAGAACGAATCTTAGTAGCGTTAGTGGTGAGCAGATGGCCTTATGGAATTTAAATGCTCATTTTTCTTGATAAACGAATTAAGCAAATAAATGTCATAATAGAGAAGATTTAAAGATAATTACTTAGTGTCAAAGGAATAAACTTAGCTTGGTAAGATGAATTATACGAATCATATCTGGAGCCTCCTTGAAAACGTAAGCTAAAAATTGCAAGATGTCCTTTTAAAATAAATAACCCTCAAGAATATCTCATTGTGGTTGGCCCTAACTGTAAGTGTGTTCTGTGATTGGACTTCTATGTTGTCTTGTCAAAAAGAAAAGTAAATTGTCCTTGATAGGTGTGAACGTTTCCGTGCTGCCTTTATGGCCATCCTTGTATCAAGTTGTTCACAGTGTTAGTTGTATCCTTGGTGACGACATGTTGTGTCATGTTATGTGTCAAGCAAGTCAAAAAAAAAGTTATCCTGTATTTCACGATGTTGTTCGTGTGTGGATTTTTTGGGTTGTTACATACCCCTTATTCCTCACATTTTCTTATGCCTCCCCAACCTCTTATGGCACCCCATAATGAGTAAACAAATGCAAGTTATTTCTTTGAAAGTTGGAACCCAAATCCCAACTCCCTTCACATGTATACCTCACCAAAACAATTATGCCTCCCACAAAATGCCCCATAGTCTTCTCCTACACCATCCCTAGGCCATCTACCCAACCAGCCAACAAATAAAACAACAAATTCAAACTTTCAACTGTTCACATATTCATACAAATAAAAAGAGAGTATTTCCAAGAGCTAAGCTCTTACCTCTCCATGATGGAGTTTGTTTCAAGTTGCAACCAACAAGCTTTCCAATGCAAAAATAGCCCAAGATCAACATAACACAAGTCTATAAAAAGTCTGCAACTTTCTCCAAAAGCAAGAGCTCCAAATAGCAAAATAATTCACCCCAAAAGAATTATGCCAAAGTACAGCAACCAAAAGAGTGTAGCCCCCAAAATAAGAAAATGAATTTGAATATATAAAAGGGGGAAGAGAGGAGGATGAGGTGGATCTATGTAGGATGCCACATCACACATCCTCAACTCCAACTCACAAATCAACTTCAATCTCCAAGGCACAATAAATAAGTAGGTGAATAATATGATAGTTTTACTTACACACTCAAATCCAGCCCATACCCCAAAGGACTGAAATTAATAACATGTAAGAAAGTGCAATTAAAACATTCAGCTTGACTTACAAAAATGCACAAAGAAGGTCTAAATTTAGACTCTCCAACCATAGCTAAGGTTGGTATGAAAATTTAAGAGGTATGTGACAAGTTTATCTTGTCCCACAAGCCTCCAAAATTAGTCTCCAGGACAATTTCAAATTCAAAAGAAAATGAATTTTTTCATTCTTCAAATTTTACTTACATATCTCTTAGACATAACCAACACATTGCTTACACATATCTTACGACATTTAATACAAGAGTCAACCACTCTAGTAATTACTTTCTTATGACCCAATTTAATTAATTTATTTTAATAATATGATTACTCACATTATGTACCACAATTTATTTAAAGAAAAAGGGGTGAACACATCACTTAATAAACACATACAAATAGCAATAAAAAGGAACCAAATAAATAAATGCACATAACCCTTAGTCACATTTAAAGGTGATCACCCCCATGGGAATCCCTAACAACAATAAAACATGCACACACACAAACAATACAAGTTGCCATTGTGACCTTGTTGAAGTCATCTAGAATTCCAATGTGGTTGGTCTCCAATCCCCTGATGTTTGTTGTGATATTTTAACCTGCAAAAGACAATACCTCCTTCGGCCTCATGGCCATATCAGAACATCCAAATGAATATTAATATAGTTTCAAAATTATCAATTTATATATGACCCGCAACAATATCTAGACATTCCACAATATTGCTTATAATTTCATCATCAATTTGAATTCAATTTTTTCGGTCTAATCAATATATCTAAATATCATATGTCCTAACAACATCGATAAATATATATAACCATGTCCCACAACATGTCAACTTCTATATAAATTGTCTTTAACAATCATCATGCATCATATGGGAATCAGAGTCAATAATAGTCCATAATGTAACATCTAACACCATACTAAATTAAAAATATAATAATGTCCATAATATAGTCACCAATATCATGATCAATATCAAGATGTTTCAAAGGGAAGTGGGCACTACAAGATATCAAAGCCATAACCTATTGTCCATTAGAAATATGATTAAAAAATCCATGTTTTGATACAAATTTGTATAAATTATGCACACAAAATAAAAACTAATAGAAATAAAATAAAGAATTGCAAATAAAACAAATTATTGCAAACTTGGATCAGCACTTTTGTGCATATATCTCTTCTTCCTTATCAGAGCTTTAGCTCAATACAATCTATCTGAATGTGATTTATATCAAAACACTTACAATTGCCTCTAATAAATAGACGACTTTCATCTAACAATAAAATACTCAACTCTCCTAAAATTAGCACATGCTTTTGTGCAATACAAAGGTTTTGATTTATTTGCTTTATTATTTTTTTGTAAAAGTAGGAATTTAAAAGTGAACTTTCTAAAAATTAAAAGCATGTAAAGAACAAAATTCTTTTTACTTTTCTAGGGGCTAAATTAAACTCTTTTTCTAACACATTCGAGGAAACATGTTTTGTCCCATACTTTTTGTTCATCTATTGGAAAAAAAACAAATAGAACAGAGCAGGTACAAGTACAAAATATTTTGAGAAAAGAATAAATTGTAATTGTTTTTCATCAATGATAGTGAATGTACAATGATTGGAACATCTAGAATAACAACTCCTCCATTCTTTGATAGTGTTATTTGATAAAACTGTAATTTGAGAAAAGATTAAATTGTAATTTTTTTTTTAGCACTCATAGAGAATAGACAATGGATGGAACATTCAAAATTACAGCCATTCCATTCTTTGATAGTGGTATTTCATAACATTGTAATTTGAGAAATGAAAAAATTGTATTTTTTTCCCACCACTGATAAAGAATAAATAATAGATGGAACATCCATAATAATAGCCCCTCCATTCTCTGATAGTGGTATTTGATAAAATATTAAAACTAGAATACAAATAAAACTATCTCATATCCTAACTTCCATGCCAAAGGAATAATCTATGTTATAAGGGATATTATAACACAATTACCATTTACTTGCTTAATCAATAACCAAAATGCATAGGATAAACATGAAACAAACATATTATACTGTGGGTAATACCAATTACCAGCATAACATAAAAACCTAAAACTAAGGATGACCAAACAACTTATGCATGGCGTACAAAATGCCCTTGATTGCTATGCACGAAAAAAAAATCAGACAGATTGAGTGATTACAACAATCATTCTAATACAAGATATTCCATCAAGTGTCCTCAAATAAACAATATCTCATATTTAGAGATGCTTCCTCTAGCTAATAGGTTGAAAGTACACCACATAAACTTTTAACGGTTAAAGGAGAAACAGGAAAAACACTAATGACAACAACAATATAAATGCCATTTAGTAAAAGAAGATTAAGGGAACAAATTAGATGAAGCTATGAAAATGATCACAACCCTGAATTTGTAATAAAAAAAGTAACCTCTTATCTCATAAGTACCATTGCTTTGAAGGGAAACCCTAAATGCCAAGATGTTAGAAGTGGCAAGGCGACAAGAAGAATGAAAGTCACATTGGAAGAAACTAAAAGCCATCTCGATAACCTAAGGTACTAAGAAATAGAAAGAAACATGTCAAGGGTGAACAAAATATAAGCTTATAACAAGTGGGAGATTAACTACCAAAATGCCAAGGGAAACAGGGATCGAGAGCCAAACCAAATGGATTTGTGGAACTGATCACAGGCCTAAATTCAAAGATTCAAAGAAAGAAGAAGAATTGAGATATCATATCACGAAGATTTTCCTCTTTAGAGACATTTTGTTGGTGCCATCGACTAGACACATGTAAAGTTTTTTTGATTCGGCAAGAAAAGGATGAGTGAAGAGAGTTGAGATCTAGAATTTATGAGCGGTTTGATGAGCACCCTAAAGTATTGCAGTGTTGTGAACTAACTGAGAGAGAAGAGGAGGATTTACAGGGGTTCTCCTATGTCCGGGAACCTTAGCCTTAAGAATCAGAGATTGTTGGCCTGAATTTTCAAATGACTGGAATGGCTGCTACTTCGATGATTCAACCTCTGTTTTTCTTTATTTTTCAAATTCTGCACTGAGATTTGATTTTGACGTCTAACTTGTTTGAAACATTCTGAACTGAACAACAAATAAGGCGCGGCTGAATCTTTGAAAACAAAAGCGAAATAAATATCCTGTAGCAGACAATGCCCTTGAAAAGCAATAACTGATTTTTTTGAAAAATGAAAAAACCCATCATATACTGTTCTCAGATTTTGGGTTGCGTTGTGTACAGAAGAAGGAAGAGAGGAAAGTGTGCCTGAGCATAAGACGCCCACCACAACAACCTCCGTAGAACCTGCAATGTCTGAAACCCCTGCAACCATGCATACAAGTTAAAATGATAATATAGTTCTGAAACCCCTGCAACGATCCACAAAACCTAAAACAAGAGAGCAGGGACAAAACAAGAGAAAAACCGTAACTGTAGCCATGTAGAGGCCATGCATATAACCAACTATTGAGATCAATGACGAACAGGAGTCAGGGACAAATCAAGAGGAAATAAAACATGACTTAGGCAATGAAGAGAAAAGCAAGGACCAATGAAAAACAAAAGGAAATAAAATTTGGGTGATATACACTATAGTCGGCAGAAAACATGTAATTTGACCTTACAGAAATAAAACATGCCAAAAAAATCTGCCAATAAGAAAACACCGTCCGGCCGCCTTCCAATTAATTAGCGAAAGGGCAAACAATAGTATCCTTCCGACGGCAGGTTCTAATATTAACGTGAATGTCTCGGTCGACTCCCCGGATTTACATCATCTATTTGTTTAATTTTTGGCATTTTCTACAAGATCTTACTAAATGCACCTTCAAACATGAGTCTTTATCTGTTAAGGTTTTCAAGATATTTTAATTTCCATTGCTGCGTCCATTGTTTCTGCCGATACAAAATTTAAAACGTCTCTTGTTGAAATTCATGTTGTCACTTTACTTGTGTTAGTAGTGCATATAGTGTTACTAAACTTTATTTTCTATGATTTCTCACATTGGATACTAACTTCTGTTATTAATTCATGTTTTGTAATAGTTCCTTGTAATAAGCCATTTATTGGCATTTCTGATTGTTTTTTTCCCATGATTTGGACTAAACTATTTAATAGAAAGGAAAACATATTAAAAATAGAACCTTTGAATTTTACTTGTAGCAAATTATTTTATAGAGAGGTAATGAAAATTTGTTCTTTAACCCACTGTTTCATCTAAGTTTTCCCTGCTCGAAGCATATTTAAATTTTGTAGGTGAGAATGATGTTCTAAGACATAATGTAATGAATAAGATCATGATGAGGAAAGAAAATTAAAGAAAGGGAAAGGTTCTTGATGCACCAAGGTTTCGTTAATTTAGATTTATGTGATAGTTCATGGCATATATTTTTAATATGTGGAGGCACTTAATTTTCTTTCAAATAAGAACAATGCATACTTTACAAGATTAGAATGAACTTGAAATATCTCTTTCAAAATAATACAAGAAAATAAAAATTAATATTTCTAAACCTTTTCATTCATGTATCGTTCCTAGCATTAATCAAAATTGAAAACTAATTTGCATATTATATTTAATAGTATATTAGACCACCTAAAACTCAAAAAGTAACATAAAACCACTACATAAATTTTTAAATGAAGACGGCAACAAGCGGAAATGTAATTTAGAGTTCTCGAATAGTGATAAATCATACACCAATTGGTACTATTTATTAGAAGAGGCTGAACATATGGTATTGCAATTATTGAATACCTTCAACGTAAAAGATTCTTAAACAATTCAACGAAAAGAATTTTTGGTATAACCTCTTAAACTTCTACATGGGCTGCGATATGAATTCCCCACATGACCGTCAGATTTTTATACCGGGATATATTCTTAAATTTGATGGCCACCTATGCCTATCAAACAATTTTTGGGTGACGGTAATTTTGCAACAGTCCTTCAAAAACACAAAACAATGTTATTTTTATTAACTATTCTATATTTATTGTATCTTTTTAAATATATATTTATATAAATGTTTATAATTTATATACAAATCTGTATAAAAATTGACGGTCACATTTTAAATATACAAGTCGCATGTGATGGTTATATCAAATATTTGCAAATATTTTACATTTAAAATCTAAAGAAACATCTAAATGGCCATCAAATGTAACCCATGGGTCTTTCTATTAAATTCACGTGGTCCCTTAGCATATTTAAATTCTAGGATAAACTAGTTGTTGCTCCTGGGTGGAGCAAGTCTACGCCGGCAGTGGCGTAGGTGGAGGTAGTGGTGCAACCGGGGGTATGTTTGGTGTTTGGAGTTTGTAGTGGTGTACGTTGGTGGTGGATATGTTTTAGGTGTGTTACGTAACCAGCTTGGTGGCGGTAGGTTTGTAGTTGTTTTTCCCCCCCAATGAGTATGTAGTAAATGCTACTTTTCAGTGAAGTAGGTTCAAGTCTACGGTGACTATGGTGGAGGTGGGGGTAGTCTTGTTGGTCGGGGCTTATGGTTGCGTTTGGTGCGGGTGGGTATCTTGGAGGTTTTTTTTGTTGTGTTGTAAATTGGGTCGAGTGTTGGTGGGTTGAAGCGGAAAGGGTTGCATTTGGTAAGGTAAGTAATGGGTATGTTTTAATGCTATGTTGGGGTTTGGAATGGTGTTTGTTGTTTGCCTTCTTGTTGGAAGAAGTAGGTGTACGCTAATGGTTGTGGGGTGCCTTATTTAGTTTTGAAACTCTAATTGTGGGTAGATCTGGTTTCCTGTTATTGTTGATAGATTGAGTGGAATGGAACCATCTATAAAGGGAAGTAATTTTGTGGAAGATTTTGTGTGTTGCTATCCTAGAGTTTCTATGGCCTTCATTTTGATAGTGGGTAAAGGGTTATAATCAAAAGGGGTACAATTTTTTGTGTGATTATGGTGTGAGCATTGAGCACGGAGTTTGGGTTGCATATGTACATAAGAAACTGTAATTATGTGGTAGTAAATTGATCCCGGTAAGTTAGTTGGTATAGTTCTGTAATCGGATGCAAAGGGGGTAGGTTGCCATTAAGGTATGCACTTATTCAAACAATGTGGGTGTTTAACGAGAGGTAAATGTATCTAGTATTTTTTGAAAACCTACTAAAGTAAGTTTGCCATGAAATCTGAAGTTGGCATTTGTTTGGTAAATATTTTTCAAGTTTTAGTAAGTTGTCCATTAAGGATGCGCATATGCTATATAAGATACAAGTATAGTGTTCTATTTAAGAAGAAAATAAATACCTGAATTATAAAATATATATTTCTAAAGAAGTAAAATATCTAGTTCCTTTACTAAAGAAAGTATAAAATTAATTCTCTTCTCATAATGAAGTTTCTAATTAGTTTATTGGACTATCAGTATTCCCAAAAAAAGATAGAAAGTATACCAGAAATGGATTGGTGTTAAATGTACCACAAAGAATCCCTGAATAAGAAGAGAAATTATTATGTAATATTTATTTCTTTTATCCAAAGAGGGGACAATTCCTTTTCACATTAGTTGAACGAGGAAAATTTTGCTTGGACTTGCATTCCAGCATATGTACTCCAAGCCTTCTGGTAGTTAAGTATTTTCCTTCCAATGTATTATTATGTTGTATGAATTAAATGGGTGAACACTTTTGTTTTCTACTATATTACTCACAAATATATTCATCTTATATATTGTTTGTGAACAAAGCCATATCACTATTTTTTACAAAATGAACTTTGGTTCACAACAATTCTTATAATGGGTACACATATTATCTCACCTAAAAGTTGTTGGTATGTACATGCGAAAGCTCGCAGGATTGTATGTTGCTTATAGTTGGTTGTTTAGGGTATGGTGTTATAGTATTGTGTATAGGCTCCTTCCCTGACGATGTGTATGGGATCCTCGCTCGCAATGGATACTTGTTGCAGTGCCTGTTGTGCGTACGCTAATATTTTCTATGTGAGTAGCATTGCGTAAATTGTTTCGGCATCTACAGGTGTGCCTCCTACGTAGTGGTCTTCTACACATTCAGATAAAAAAAAATTTATGCGTGTACAGTCATTGTTAATACGCACTACTATGTCGTTGAAATTGCTTGCCATCTTTAGAGCACCTGCATGGGAATTGGAAAGAAATTGTTTATTAGAAAGATATGGTGTTGGGTTAAAAGACACTCCTTTCAAAGTGTAACAAGTACTTTTCAAGCTAGAAAGGGAGCCAAAAAAATATCACCGTTCAAATTTTCCTTTTCTACATTAGTTATATTACGTACGTACCTAATACTTACAAAATCGACCAAGTTATAATACTATTGAATACAACGATATTTCTAAGCTTAGGTAGATGGATATCCAAGAAAGATTTCCAACAAAGGTAGATGGATTTGGGAAGATCTCCCTCATATTTAATTTTGACTTTGTAATTCAAGTGTCAAACATAAATAAATCAAACATAGGAGAAAACCTTCTATATGAGGCGAGGGCATAGGGAACCAACGACAAGATTTCATCCCAGTTATTTAGTTTCCTTCCGTCCTTAAAATCGTATGACGCATTTATAGCAGGTTTCGGTTTACAAAATATTTGTCTTCCAACAATTCTCCAATTCTCCCATGCATTAGCATGGAAATCATTCTTGTCAACAGATGAACACTATAAAGAAATCTAAATAGGGTTCAACATTAGTTTATTGCATTGCCCCAGTGACATGAAACTTCGATGCCCCCGACCAACTGACTGATTGGACAAGGAGGTCGGTCAGGAGGAATCCCTTTCCTGTGGACTCAAATATTAGCGACCATGAATCAGATAAGCATAGTTTAAGTTTGGGCAACTTGCAAGGGGATTTTACAAGTAAATGTTTTTTTAATCTATTGTGAGCGACTTGTTTATCCTTAGCTATATATTTGAGGGAGTTGTTTCTATTGATTGGCTTACTATTGGATGGATGGCTTGTGCTACTTATTGGAAGGCAAGACTTCAGTCTTTGGTTGTTTTTTGCATGCCCTTCCTTCAGCATGCAACTTATTTTTTAATTGCCAAGGCCGCTTCTACTACCTGACACCTTAATGCTTTGCTTCAGCCAAATCCTCCTCCATTATCTTCTTTGTCAAGACGACACTTTTTATTGATGGTTCAGTACAGGTGTGTTTTCACCTAACCCCAATTTGAAGAGTCCCTCGTAAAATCAAATAAATATCAGTCCTCAATATAATGTTACTTTGTATTTTAACTGTTTTAAAGTTGTTCCTATCTACAAAAATGATCGCTGCGTGGATCGCTGCATCAACCTTGGTGTTCCACATTTTTCTGAGTTTGTTGTTTATTACTAAACTGGAGATGGGGCTAATTGGTTTGACAATGACATTGAAATTGGCATTAGTGGTTGCCCCCAAGTGGTTAAATTTTGTACGCCACATGTGGGGGTTGCCCATTGACTTCGACGGGTTTGTCCAGAGATGCATTCTTAGACTTGTGGCCTTTTGTCAAGCTCTCTACTATAAAAGACGTCTTGAAGACAGTTATGGTTAGATGCCTAGTCTACTATAAAAGACGTCTTGAAGACAGTTGTGAATCTTGATTATGCATGTGTGAATTGGAAATATGTTCGATCAGTGTTGATATATTTTCATCTTGTGGACAGTTTAGAGAATTGGTATTACAGAGTGTTAGTTCTCTTGACAGGAATTCTACCAGATCCACAAGTTGCAGTCAACGCCCTTTCTATTGTGTAAAGAACAGTTATAAGTGCAATGTTTAGAGGCATTACAGAAGTTTTTACATGGTTGTAGAGTCTGTTTTTCCTTTATTTTTAACTTTATATGTTTTTCTCGCAGCATGAGCATTAATGGGTGGGAGATGATGATACCACTTGGATTTTTCGTTGTTACTGGGTATGTTCTATGGTGTCACTAAGATTTCACCCTGAAATCTGCGACTACCCTATCCGAAAAAATTTCGTACTTTTAAAATAATGGGTCGTTTGTTGTTTTTATTGCCTGAACGTTCTTGTATTGCGTCAAGATAATCCCAAAGAGCCATATTAGCCCTTTTCGCCAAATACCCAGATGCCCAAAATTGTTTTATTCTGTCATCGAGATTTGTCTGCGGGAAATTTGTATTTAATTATTTTGAGCCCCGTATGAGACTATCTGCGCTCTGTTTTAACTCTATTATGAGCGAATATGTTATTATTCCTATGTGCCAGAAGGATTTTAACTTGGAATAAGTTTTGGGCTTTATTTGTAACTTTTGGCAATTTTTCGTGTTTTTTCGGTGTCCCATTTCATTTTTTGTGAAATTTCTCTGGACCAATTCCCTCGCCGGGAAAGCCCGATTTTTGGCCTGGAGCAGCTGGAAAACATATACGCACATTATGCCTGGAGGAAGTCACCATCGGAGGTCTGGATCACTGGGAAAAAGCGAAGTCGTGCACAAAAAAGCCCCTGCGGGGATGGGCACATTTTTGGAAAACAAAGGATTTACGCTGCAGTGGGAAAGTTAGAGGCTGCAGGCAGGCGGGAATTTATTACCTACCTTGCAGGGTAAAAATTCCCATGGTGAAATAAAAGAAAAGTGACTTAAGTGAAATCACGGGATTTTATTGCGTGCCTTGTAGGGTAATAAAATCTCATTGTCAGAATTCTATTATGCAAAAAAGTGCGACCCACCTTAGGTGAATAATAATGCATTAAATAAATATTTGTTAATATTTATTCACCCAATTTTGACACCTAGGCTTGTGGAAAAGTCAACAAAAGCAAAGGGGAATAAATCAATTAGAAATAGAATTCCAAAATTAAATAAATTTAATTTATTTAATGCAGCCCCTTTTGAGAAGGAATTAATATTTTTTAAAGTATTAAATGATTATATTAATTCCTATTTTCAGTGGCTATGGTCAAAGCACAATGTGAAGCTTAAGTGAAGTGAAGTGTGGATGATTAAATTGGATTAATTTAATTTATTGGATGGCTTTCCTTAAACATGCTATTTTTAAAAGAGAAGAGCATGATTTTTAATTAATTAATTGCCTTTAATTGTTAGGGCAATTATTAATTATAGAATTGTGAAGGTTATATAAGCATGGGCAGCCATATGGGTGAATTATTTAATTCACAGGTCAAGAATTGCAGCCAAGAGGAAAAGTGCGCCCCCATTTGAAGAAGGATTTTACTCAGGCAAGGTGGAAACAAGGCTAAAAGCTTCCAAATTTGGTGCATGCTTTGAAGGAGGTTGATCTTTGTCTGCATAATTGTTTACACAGGTGTTACAAGAGCTCAGGTGTTGTTGAAAGGATTCATGCTCTCTTTATGTGCAAATTAAACACCATTTTTTGGGGCAGCAGGCTTGAAAAGTGCAGGTTTTTTACAATTAAAATTCACTATTCATGCTCCGGTGGCCATTTCTATCTGAATAAATTGCAGGAATTCATTACAGGTGCTTTACAAAGGAAAAGGAGATTTTATCAATGTCCAATACATTGCATATATCCTTTGAATCTGAAGAATTGTCCAGATCTGCACCAGTAGTATTGAAGAATTCCAGTCAAATAAGAAGAAAAAGACATTCAGAAAAAAGATAGACAAAGCTATGGCGAAGAGAGATGAAAAAGAAAGCACAACGGAGTCATGCATCACTTCTAAATTTGCAAATATTGGAAACACGGATCTAGGCTCGAAACCTCTTGCTAAATTGATAGACAGATCCAGCGCAGGAAAGACTTCACTCATGCGTGCAGGAGAAAATTCACTCATGCGTGCAGATTAAAAGCAGTGGAATTATTCGATCTGCAGCTTTTCCATCCATAGCCCAGTTGCCATAATTTGTTATGCAGGTGTAGATCCATATTCAGATGCAGATGCTGATGCAAATCCATATGTAGATCCAGATCTAGATCTCATAGTTGCAAAAGCTTCTGGCACAAAGGCTTCATCCTCTTGTTTCAAATGCAGCCCGTGAAGAAGTCAGTGCGTGGAAAATTCCTTTCAGGATCTTGTGCATGTGCTCCCATCTTCCAGTTGAAGCTTTCATTGAATTTTCATTCATCCAAAGTGCTTTCCAGGATTTTTAGTTGCTCATATGTGATTAAAAATAAGGATGATGAGTTATCTATGGCAAACAATGCATTGATGCATGTACTGGAGAAGAACTGCAAAAGCTTCAAGGATAAAAAAGAAGACAAGGCGAAGGCAAAATTCTAACTTGTTTCCAGATCCAGCTGCTTCAAAATCTAACTAATTCCAGCTTGTTTCCAGATCCAGTTTGAATCAGCTGCATGCAGACATGAAAAAAGACGAAGTTAGCTTTCCTCTTCCTTCTTCTTTCCTCCGATAAAGTCAGCTTTCCTCTTCCTTCTTCTTTCCTTCGACAAAGTAATTGAGAGATCAATTCAATTATACAACTTAAGTGATTGGTTAAAAACCATTACTTGAAGAAGTCAACTACTTGGAGATAGGTGGCGGACGTGCAAAATAAAAGGTCAGTTACAAATCATACATGTCATGCAAAGAGGAATTCCAGGAAGGAGATTGCCAGCTGTTTCTTTTTCGACTTCCACGTGTGCCGGTTCAACTAAAGCTTCTAGCTTGTGATTGCCCCTCTACATTCTATAAGTAGAGGAAGAACCTTCGGGTTAATGATAAATCAGAATTTGTAAGCAACAATCTTGTGTTCTAGACTTTGTGCTAAACCCTTGAGAGCCACTTGTAGCAGAGGAATACAAAGAAGCAGGTTTCCGGAGAACTTTGTGTCACGGCGTACTGTGTTTCTTGCTTTTAAATCTTAGATCTTTTGAGTAAACTTTGTGTTATTTTAGATCTGGATCTAGAGCTGTGTAATGCCCACTTCCCTACGACACTTAGTTGATTATCATTTTGAGTTATGCAGACTTTAGATATGGACATGGCTTATACTTATGTTGATTAGCATGATGTTTTGTGACTAGATGCATTTGGATTATGGTTGGATTTTGTTTTCAGTATGATCTACACTGACTCATGGACAAACTATTGGATACTGATATTATTTTTATATGGATATATTGCATGTGTTCTAACATTGGATTTCTTCGCCATGATGAGTAGAATGTAGTTGTTGAATTTACATTACTGTGATTTTGGATAATGATGTAATGCATAATTAAGTTGTGATTTAGACCTAGAATAATGGATAATTGAATTACGTATAGATGTTAATGAATTTCATGCATATGATTATTTTGGATATTTTGACATGGCCGCAAGGCCGAAGAGGGTATTTTGCATTTTTGCAGGAAACACAGCATGATCACAACCATGAGGGGGATTGGGGACCAAACACAACAGAATGTCGGGTGGTTACAACATTTGGTCGTCAAGGCAACTTGTAAATTGTATTGTGTTAACTTTGTTCTTTTATGTGTTGAGAAAATTTCCATGAGGGGGAAATTTTCCTATGTGACCAAGGGGGTAAGAATTTTATTTACTTGTTTTAACTTGCTTTAGTAGGTGATTTCTTTTGTAATGTCTTTTTGTTAAATTACTTTTGTTAAGTGTGTTTAGATTAATGTTAACATCTTGCTTTAAATTTTAAGTTTTGGAGGGAAGTCAAGTGGGTGTAATAAATTTTGATTGTTGGCTCCTTGAGCCTTGTGTGTCCTCTTGTATTGAATGCTTGGTTTTGAGTGTTGACCACTCCATGCTCTTAGAATCTCGAATTTGAGATTGAGGGCAAGTTTGGGGGACTTGTGGGACAAGTTAAACTTGTCCCACACTTCCCAAAACCCCTTACCAACCATATCTATGGGTTGGGAATCCAAAAAGGGGGTTATTTATTGTTTTGGGAAGGGAAATATGACTTTGGAGTGCATTTTCCTCATTTTGCATTTAATTGTGCCTTAAGGCACATGGGAAAGGGTTGAATGTGGAAGAGGGTTGTCATTCAACCCAACCACCCATTTATGGTGTTTTGGGATTTGAGTTGACCTTGGGAGGTGGTTTGAGGATGTGTGATGTGGCATCCTACATGGAGCCACATCACCCTCACCCTTACCTTTGATCTATTTATTGAAACTTCCTCTCTTGTTGAGGGGGTTGAGCTTTGTTTTTGTGTTGTTGAAGAGTTCTCCTTTGCTATTTTTGAGAGAGAAGAATAGTGAGAAAGAGGGAAAGAGAGTTTTTGGACTTGCATGCTTGGATTGATTTGGGAAGGAGCTTGGACAAGTTTCTTGGTTTAGGCTTCTCCAATGGAGAGGTAGGGAACCCTCTCCTTTGTTTTTGCTTTCATATTATTGTTGCTTCTATGCTAAAATTGTGAAAAAATGCATGTTTACTTTGGTGTATTGTGAAAATTGGATAGAATGCTTTTTGTGTAGTATAGGAGAGGTCTATGGGAATACTCATGAGGGAGGCAAAAGAGTAGATTAGGATATTGTGGAGGGAGTTTGAGAGGGATGCCCATCTTGGGTAGGAATGTTTACATTCTACCTTGTCTTTGAGGGAGCCATAAGAGGAGGGAGGCATAAGAGTATGGGAGGAAAAAGGGGTACTTGAGGGAGGCATAAGAGTCATAGGGGCTTGTGTTTTATTGTGGAGGGTTTTGGATGGGCATCTCATCTCATTTGGGAGGCATAAGGAAAACATTCCCATAGTTCCTTCTCTTGTTGGCTTGGATGCAAGCCTTGTTGTGTAATGTTTGATGTTATTGTGTGTCTCTTTGTTCTGTTTCTATTTTAGCTTGAATGTTGTGAAGAACTTGTATTGTGGAAGCATGTATTGTTGCCTTGAGTTGGAGACCATCCGTCATTGTGTTGTGTTTGGGGCTCGGGGGTCAATGGAGGAGATTGCTTCTCTTCTCCATTGAGATTTGGTTGGGAGGAGAGTGTTGCCTCTCCCCCTATCTTGGTTGTGATTGAAAATACTTGGATCTTGAAGCATAGATGAAGAACACTTGGAGCACAAGAACCTTGTTGTTGACAATGTTAAACATATCATGTAATTACCCACCTTGAGTGGAGAAAGAAATGTAATATTGTCTTGCTTTCTTTAGATTTCCATTATTGTAAATTTGTTTCACATGAAGTAGGATATGATGTAAAAGATTTTGAGGGAAAGTTGTTTTTTTTTTAAACTTCATTTGTAAGCTTGTAATAGGGATGGAATTAAAAGGTTGCTAGAAAGATAACCCATTCATTCTCTTTTAACTTGTCTTGTAACCTCTTATAAATGTATTGATCTTGTTGAAATATTAGTAGATCTTGTTTAAAACTTAATGGAAACATGTAGTACTCCTTTTGTGGAATGTTATAAAAAAAAATATTCACAAGGAAAATTGTATACATATTAGATTTCCCTTATTACTTAAAAGGAGAAGTGAATTGCAAGTTGGAATAAAGACTCACCATTCTTATTTTGTTGACATAAAGAAACTTTTGTCTCAATAATATAAAATATGCCAATAAAGAAGTCCATATTTTGCTAACATGCTTTCCTTCATTTTCAGTTGAATTTCATTGTGAAATTAATTTCCGAACATACAAAAAAAAAATGGAACTAAATCATTTGAAAACCCATTGTAAATTAGGAAAGGAAAAGAAATCAACCTACTTCGAAATCTCCCTCAACGTTATTAAATTGTGTAGAAGGGAATTTTAATGAAAGACTCAAAATTGTTAAAATTATTATCCATTACTCCTTAGCGTTTAACAAGGATATTTCACCAAATCTTGTTTAATATTCAAATTGAATTTCATGCCAAAGTATTACTAGAAAGTAATTTTCTGCTATTAATCAAATCGTATTACTATTATTATACAGCATTTATGTCCCCCTTCTTTTTAAAAATACACAGCTCTGAATAGATACAGACTAATTAACAGCCTATAACATACACAAGATTATACATCATCATCAAACAGGTTTATAAAATAGACACGACAATCTCATTGCTATGTCTGATTGAAACATACTTGTCATATCCAGTTACAGAATGGATCCAGCTTGTATCAGTCTTTAAAACAGGACTGTGGAAGTGCTTGATTGAACACATAACTAAGTATTTATGAACATACTGATGGAAAACTCTACACCTTAGTGGACCTTCGTGCAGTCCTTATCTGTACTTCAAGTTTTGGTAGGATTCAATCAAAGGATCCCTGACTGTCACTTTGAGAAAATAATTAACAGATGTTTGTACCCGAGCTTGGTTATATAGAATCTAAAACCAAATCTGTGGTCCCTTTACCTAGACTGTCTGTCACCTCCTCTGTCCGCAATAATTGCTGGAATAATGCAATTCAATGTGTTTACTGAACAGATAACAACATAGTTGGACAGCTTGCTTCCCTGTTAATTCCTTGCTCACACCCAATAAAAGTGGAGGTGCTTTGCCTTCCTCACGCGCCAGGGAGACAAGTATAAATAAAAGAAGTAAATAAAAATAAAAGAAAAATCCCGAGTCTTGAGGATGCTTCGATTACTGAACAAATCACAACATAGTTGGGCGACCTGCTTGTTGGCGCGCCTCTACCATTGACTGTCCACGCGCCCAAGATCTGCGCCCAGAACTTCTTCTGCTCGCCTTCTCACGCACCGAAGGTCGTTCAGCTCACCTTGCCTGTACCCACGCGCCCAGGCACAAAAGAAAAGAAGAAACCAAACCTCTCCGAGTCATAGCTCCCTCACCATTACAGTCGCCTTGACTGTCCACGCGCACAGGGACTAAAAAGAGACCTGACTTTTCCACGCGGCCAGGGAGGCCAAACAGTGTTTCCATGTGTAAATTGATGCGTGCCAATGTTGTAGAGCGGCCGGTTGACTGTGGGGAGGTAAATTTTCAATACCTAATTGATTAAATATTGATGCGCCGTGTGGAAAAAGATCTTCATGGCTGCCAAATTTGAATGGGCCACCCACCCCAGCCATATTCAACCTGTATAATTTAGTGAAATATCCAACCCAAAAGTCTTCCCAAATACATTGCCCTTGTTCTATGTTCAAAGGAAATTCCAATTGGGTTTAGCGCCATTTAAACAATAGATAACAGGGAGTAAACTATCTATACGCCTTGTAGATAATATGGTAGTATACGTGATTGGTAAGTATGTTAACAATTACAATGCACTAATTACAAAAAAATCAAGTTCTTACCGAATGAGTGATCCCTATACAAAGATACATATATATAATACGTATGTACCAATATAAATATTATATATATTCTATATATATGTATATAATATATTTGTATATATTATATTATATATATGTATATATATATATATAATCTACAATTTCATTAATGTAATGTATTAATTTTTTCAATGTCGTAATATAACAAATGATAATAGTAATTATATATATATATATATATACACACATATGTATGTAAAATGTTAAACATTGTATAAAAATGTATTAAATTTTGAAACAACGTAGCTTGACCGAATAATAAAGTAAGAATAAAGAAATCGAAGTGGCTAATGAATTCGATTCAAAGTAAATTATGCCTTGCTCTCGAATTACCTTTCAGTTTTTTGTCAATCACGATATTATCCAGACATCAGACAAATTTATTCAAATGACGACCCTCCAAATTCTTGGGGCGTCGAATTCAACATAGATCCAAATAAGTCTCTGACTTCGAAGGCACCTTCGTGATCAGGTCGTTTTCAACCATTTCAAAACGGGATGTAATTTAGTCATTGAGCCAGGTGGAAGCAAAACTCGTAGGATAAAACTAATTCAAATGGCCCCATTCACAATCATACAAAAAAAAAAAAAGTTTGTCGCATTTTCGGGTCACTTGTTTGTTGTGGCGTCGTCTTTGTCGATGTCGTGAGTGTGGCGTCGGCTATGATTTTTTGGTGTTACATTTTTGGTATCAGAGCCAGGGGTTCGAAGCTGGGACCCTTGGGCACACGCTAAAAACGTGAAACAGGAACCTTTAACTTAGTTCAGAACATTATTCTTTTAAAATATGAAACCATATTGGTTATAATTATAGTAAACATCAAATTTTGAAAACTAGCACAAGACCTAGTACAATGAACTAACTCTCGCCTTGATCTATGCAGGGGGCGCGGATTGGGCGAGGGGTCTCTTCACATAGACCTAGACATACCACCGCCAGAGCAGGCCGTAGCAGCCCTTCTGCCTCAGATTTTGCAGACACTTCAGGATGTTAATGCCGCTATACGCGGAGAGCCCTTGGGAGGACGACTTGCTAGACATAGTTTGGAGCCATCAGTAGATGCCCAGGCATCCCCTCGACACAGCGAGGAGCACAGAGCAGAGAATTTCCGTGCAGAGTCAGCTAGGGCAGAGTCGCCACAGAGAGGACATGGGGACAGGATTTCAGGACATAGGGACAGGTCTCGGAGCCCTAGACAGAGGGAGGAGCATACAAAGAGACATAGGATTCGTCATACATCAGTTGCAGACCATATCAGGGAGATCCTGAAACTGCGACCATCTCAGTATTCAGGAGATATAGGTGGTTTTCAGGCAGAGGCCTGGTTGGTGAGCTTGAGCGGATGCTTCAAGCTCTGTCCTTGTAGTAGCAACACGAAAGCTCGTGTTGCGATCCATCTTCTGAAGGATGGAGCAGGAGTCTGGTGGAGGACCGAGGAGCAGAAGCTCCATGTTGACTCAGAGACGATTACCTGGGAGTTGTTTGAGGAGCGTTTCAGGAGCAGGTATTTACCCAGGAGGTTTATTCAGCAGCGCATAGACGAGTTTCATGACCTCCGTCAGGGATCGATGACAGTAGCTGAGTATGAGAGTCGATTTCTGGACCTACTTCAGTACGTCGACTATATGCAGGATGAGCAGGTACGGATTCACAGGTTCATCTGGGGCCTGAACTTGGATTTAGCTGGCGCAGTACGCATTCACTGCCCACAGACGTTAGCAGAGGCCGTGGAGAAGGCCTATATTGCAGAGGAGACACGGGGGAAGACACAGCAGGCCAGAGATAGAGTTCGGAGCCGTATCCAGCAGATGCAGGATAGTAGGTCGAAGGGGTCAGTTCCTCCTCCACGGGGTGGACAGAGTTCAGGGCAGGCTTCATTTAGGCCACCACAGCACCAGCAGCAGTAGCAGACCCGCCCACCTTACCGACCTCCTCAGAGATTCGATGCACAGAGAGGACGTAGTATGGGGCCTCCTCCTAGGGGTCCCATCAGGACACAGGGTGCACCGAGAGCTCAGTCAGTCGGAGCTCGTCAGCAGAGACCTCAGCAGTCCATAGCCGGATCGTCAGGATCGGCATCTCAGTCATCTAGAGTACCAGCTGGAGCCGCTTCCCACTGGAGAGGATCAGGTGGCTGTTATGGTTGCGGAGTCGTTGGGCATATTTGGAGAGATTGCCCACTTAACCCTACCAAGGGTAAGACACAGAGCTCAGAGCCTACTGTTGGAGATATGGCACGGAGTCATCGGATCTACGCAGTGGTCGAGAACCGCCAGGCTGAGCATCAGAGTACTGTGATTGAGATGACAGGTAGTATTGGTGGTATTTCCACCTCTATATTATTTGATTATGGTTCCTCTGATTCTTTCATTGCACCATCTTTGGTGGAGCGTTGTAGGCTGGTGGCAGTTAGGCAGGGCCGTAGTTGGGACGTTGAGATGGCTTCTGGAGCCAAGATTTCTATAGACTCCTTAGTCAAGGAGTGTGTAGTGGATTTGGGACCCTTCACCACTACATCTGATCTTTGGATCCTTCCATTAGGATCTTATGGCGTCATTTTAGGCATGGACTGGTTGTCTGCTCACAGAGCTAGAGTGGACTGTTACCATAAGACTATTGCTTGCATAGATGATCTTGGAGTAGAGTCAGTGATATCAGGGGTTAAGAGACCCGTTTCTATTCGTACCATCTCCGCTATGCAGCTTAAGCGGTGTGTGCGACGGGGTTGCCAGTTGTATGCTGTTACAGTTAGTGACAGATCAGAGGATGAGTCAGGGGGACCTTCCCTCGATGATCATCCCATCTTATCAGAGTTTGCCGATGTGTTTCTAGGGGAGCTACCGGGATTACCTCCCCCACGTGAGATCGACTTCCATATAGATCTAGTTCCAGGCGCAGAGCCTATCTCACGAGCACCCTATCGGATGACTACACCTGAGTTATGTGAGCTCAAGTTGCAGCTTGAGGGCCTTCTGGAGAAAGGCCTAATTCGTCCTAGTGTATCCCCTTGGGGCACACCAGTTATCTTCGTAAAGAAGAAGGATGGATCTCTTCGGTTGTGCATTGACTACCGTCAGCTGAATAAAGTAACGATCAAGAATCGTTACCCCCTTCCACGCATTGATGATTTGTTTGATCAGATGAAGGGGGCTACCATTTTCTCCAAGATAGATCTTAAGTCAGGATACCATCAGCTCAGGATTGCGGAGACAGATATTCACAAGACAGCTTTCCGCACGAGATATGGCCACTACGAGTTCACAGTGGTACCTTTCGGGCTTGACGAATGCCCCCGCAGTGTTTATGAGTTTGATGAATGGGGTATTCAGGACCTTCCTTGATCGCTTCGTGCTCATTTTTCTTGATGACATTTTGATTTACTCACGCACACGTGAGGAGCACGAGGAGCACCTTCGCCAGGTTCTTCAGTGTCTTCGCGAGCAGCGCCTTTACGGGAACTTGGAGAAGTGTGCGTTCTTTCAGACTGAGGTGCAGTATTTGGGCCACGTTATTTCTGGGGAAGGTATCACAGTCGATCCTTCCAAGATTCGAGCCATCATGGATTGGCCAGCACCCACTAGTGTGACCGAGGTGCGTAGTTTCATGGGATTAGCAGGATACTACAGGAGGTTTGTTCAGGACTTCTCTCAGATTGCGCACCCCATCACTTCTCTTCAGCGGAAAGGGAAGAAGTTTGTATGGACAGATAAATGTGAGTAGGCCTTTAGTACACTGAAGGAGTGCCTTACGAGAGCACCTATCCTTGCAGTGCCGGATCCTCATGGAGAGTTTTTCGTATGCACAGATGCTTCCTTGGCAGGAATTGGAGGAGTGCTAATGCAGGAGGGTAGAGTAGTTGCCTTTGAGTCTCGCAAACTCAAAGATTATGAGCTCAATTATCCGACCCATGACCTTGAGCTTGCAGTAGTAGTACATGCCTTAGTACGGTGGAGACATTTTCTTCTTGGCCGGAGATTTACACTCAGGACAGATCACTTGAGTCTTCGCCACCTCTTCACGCAGCCCAATCTCAACGCTCGTCAGCGGCGTTGGATGGAGTTACTCTGTGAGTATGACATGGAGATAGAGCATGTGAAAGGGAAGGAGAATGTGGTTGCAGATGCCTTGAGTAGATGGAGACATGTGGCTATGGCCACCTCAGTGGGCACAGATTTGTGGAGTAGGATCTTGCAGCAGCTTCCTCAGGATAGTTTCTACCTTGCAGCCAGAGCAGAGATTGAGTCTCAGAGACCTCTTGAGGGGAGATTTGATGGATTTTCACTAGAGGAAGATGGTCTTCTCAGACACAGAGGTCGAATATATGTTCCTAGAGATGGAGGTTTGAGACATGACATTTTGACAGAGGCTCATCGTGCACCGTATTCAGCCCATCCCGGGGTGAAGAAGATGCACGCCACCTTGAGACAGTTGTACTTTTGGAGAGGACTTCGGAGAGACATAGCTTCATTTGTATCCCGCTGTTTAGAGTGCCAGAGGGTGAAGGCCGAGCATCAGCATCCAGCTGGCCTTCTCTATCCTCACGCCATACCGGAGTGGAAGTGGGACACCATTTCTATGGATTTCATTGTTGGGTTGCCGACGTCGAGATACCACCACGACGCCATCATGGTCACGGTGGATAAATTGACGAAGGTAGCTCACTTTTCTCCAGTGAAGACTACCTATACAGCAAGTGCAGTAGCACGAGTATATCTGGATGAGATTGTCAGACTACATGGGATTCCGCGGAAGATCATTTGTGACCGCGACCCTTTGTACACCTCCCATTTCTGGACCACCATGCAGTATGCCCTCGGGACGAGGATTAATTTCAGTACAGCTTATCACCCTGAGACAGATGGACAGACAGAGAGGGTGAATCAGATTTTGGAAGACATGCTCAGAATGTACGTGATGGATCATCAGTCGAGATGGGAGGAGTATCTGTATTTGGTGGAGTTCGCTTACAATAATAGCTTCTAGAGTTCTATAGGCATGGCTCCTTTTCAGGCATTATATGGTAGAGAGTGCAGGACACCTCTTAGTTGGGACAGGATTGAGGACAGGGTTTCCCTTGGGCCAGCATTATTACAGGACATGGAGCAGCAGGTTACCTTGATTAGACAGAGATTGCAGGAGGCACAGGATAGACAGAAGAAGTATGCGGACCAACATAGGACAGATCGCAGTTTTGAGGTAGGCACGAAGGTGTTTCTTCGTGTCAGACCGCATAAGAGCCCTATCCGTTATGGAAAAGGTTATAAGCTTGCTCCTAGATTTGTGGGTCCCTTTGAGATCTTGGAGCGCCTCGGCCCCTTAGCCTATCGTCTAGCACTGCCACCTAGCTTATCGCGCGTCCATGATGTATTTCACGTTTCTGTGCTTAGGAGATATGTTTCTGATCCTTCTCATGTGCTAGATTGGACTGCATTGCAGGTGCAGGATCAGGGGCAGGTGATGGTGGAGCCCGTGCGCATTTTAGATCGCAGGACCCTGGGCCTTCGCGGCAGAGAGATTGATCAGGTTCGGGTCCAATGGGACAGATACGATGAGACTGCTGCTACCTGGGAGGATGCTACATCATTGCGAGCTCAGTTTCCACACTTATTTCAGTGACTTCCAGGAGGAAGTCTAGTCTAAGGGGAGGGGGATGTAATGCCCACTTCCCTACGACACTTAGTTGATTATCATTTTGAGTTATGTAGACTTTAGATATGGACATGGCTTATACTTATGTTGATTAGCATGATGTTTTGTGACTAGATGCATTTGGATTACGGTTGGATTTTGTTTTCAGTATGATCTACACTGACTCATGGACAGACTATTGGATACTGATATTATTTTTATATGGATGTGTTGCATGTGTTCTAACATTGGATTTCTTCGCCATGATGAGTAGAATGTAGTTGTTGAATTTACATTACTATGATTTTGGATAATGATGAAATGCATAATTAAGTTGTGATTTAGACCTAGAATAATGGATAATTGAATTACGTATAGATGTTAATAAATTTCATGCATATGATTATTTTGGATATTTTGACATGGCCGCAAGGCCGAAGAGGGTATTTTGCATTTTGCAGGAAACACAGCATGATCACAACCATGAGGGGGATTGGGGACCAAACACAACAGAATGTCGGGTGGTTACAACATTTGGTCGTCAAGGCAACTTGTAAATTGTATTGTGTAACTTTGTTCTTTTATGTGTTGAGAAAATTTCCATGAGGGGGAAATTTTCCTATGTGACCAAGGGGGTAAGAATGTTATTTACTTGTTTTACTTGATTTAGTAGGTGATTTCTTTTGTGAATGTCTTTTTGTTAAATTACTTTTGTTAAGTGTGTTTAGATTAATGTAATATCTTGCTTTAAATTTTAAGTTTTGGAGGGAAGTCAAGTGGGTGTAATAAATTTTGATTGTTGGCTCCTTGAGCCTTGTGTGTCCTCTTGTATTGAATGCTTGGTTTTGAGTGTTGACCACTCCATGTTCTTAGAATCTCGAATTTGAGATTGAGGGCAATTTTAGGGGACTTGTGGGACAAGTTAAACTTGTCCCACACTTCCCAAAACCCCTTACCAACCATAGCTATGGGTTGGGAATCCAAAAAGGGGGTTATTTATTGTTTTGGGAAGGGAAATATGACTTTGGAGTGCATTTTCCTCATTTTGCATTTAATTGTGCCTTAAGGCACATGGGAAAGGGTTGAATGTGGAAGAGGGTTGTCATTCAACCCAACCACCCATTTATGGTGTTTTGGGATTTGAGTTGACCTTGGGAGATGGTTTGAGGATGTGTGATGTGGCATCCTACATGGAGCCACATCACCCTCACCCTTACCTTTGATCTATTTATTGAAACTTCCTCTCTTGTTGAGGGGGTTGGAGTTTTGTTTTTGTGTTGTTGAAGAGTTCTCCTTTGTTATTTTTGAGAGAGAAGAATTGGGAGAAAGAGATAAAGAGAGTTTTTGGACTTGCATGCTTGGATTGATTTGGGAAGGAGCTTGGACAAGTTTCTTGGTTTAGGCTTCTCCAATGGAGAGGTAGGGAACCCTCTCCTTTGTTTTTTGCTTTCATATTATTATTGCTTCTATGCTAAAATTGTAAAAAAAAAAAATGCATGTTTACTTTGGTGTATTGTGAAAAATGGTTTGAATGCTTATTGTGTAGTATAGGAGAGGTCTATGGGAATACTCATGAGGGAGGCAAAAGAGTAGATTAGGATATTGTGGAGGGAGTTTGAGAGGGATGCCCATCTTGGGTAGGAATGTTTACATTCTACCTTGTCTTTGAGGGAGCCATAAGAGGAGGGAGGCATAAGAGTATGGGAGGAAAAAGGGGTACTTGAGGGAGGCATAAGAGTCATAGGGGCTTGTGTTTTATTGTGGAGGGTTTTGGATGGGCATCTCATCTCATTTGGGAGGCATAAGGAAAACATTCCCATAGTTCCTTCTCTTGTTGGCTTGGATGCAAGCCTTGTTGTGTAATGTTTGATGTTATTGTGTGTCTCTTTGTTCTTCTATTTTAGCTTGAATGTTGTGAAGAACTTGTATTGTGGAAGCATGTATTGTTGCCTTGAGTTGGAGACCACCCTCCATTGTGTTGTGTTTGGGGCTCGGGGGTCAATGGAGGAGATTGCTTCTCTTCTCCATTGAGATTTGGTTGGGAGGAGAGTGTTGCCTCTCCCCCTATCTTGGTTGTGATTGAACTACTTGGAACTTGGAGCATGGATGAAGAACACTATGGAGCTTGTGAAGACTTGTTCCATTTGACTTAAGATATTATTTTGTTGTAAACTTGCAAGTGAAAGAAAGTTGTATCATCTTGTTTTCATTCCAAAAATAAGGGACATTGTAATCTATAGTTGCTCCAAGAGACACATGATGTAAAAGAATGCAAATTGTTACTTGAAAAGTGTTACTTGAATTAAGGATGGAAATATGTTCCACATGAAGATAAAAGGTGTTGTAACAAAATATTGGAACCTCTTAAAGTGTATTGAAATGTTAGTTTTCTCACTCAAAATTTATTGGAAATGTTGTTGATTTCTTGTGGAATACTGTGAAGAAATTTCAAAAGGAAATATATTAAGATTTTGTTTGGATACTTGAAAGTAATGTGTAGTTAAGATTGAAAAAAAAAAATATAGTGCATTACTCTTTCTTGCATACTTGTTGGAAAGGCTTAAGTCTTTAATGATTTGTAATATGCCAATAAAACCTTTTCAAGCTCTAGTTCCTTCATGCTTTCCTTCATCCATGAATTCATTGTAAAATCCATTGCAAATAAACAAGAAAATGAAATCAAACCTCTTAGAATACCCCTGCTATATCCATTGAATTGTAGGAAGGAGATAAATACAAAATTCTAAACTACTTCGAAATGCTCATACAACATTAAATTGTGTAGAAGGGAATTAATAATGTTTGAAAGATCTTAAATCTTGTTATTAAATTATTATCCATTACTCCTTAGCGTTTAACAAGGATATTGCACCAAATCTTGTTTATATACTTCAAATAGTATTTCATGCCAAATAATGGGTATAAACGGCCAATGAATTTTCTATTACCAAATCGTATTACAATTTTATACTATTTAGTCCCCATACTATTTTAAAAATACACAGCATATACAGACCCTATATTATATAACATACACAACGATTATACATCCATCATCAAACTGTGTATTCTAAATCTCGCATAGGACACGACAACTCATAGATATTGTCTGTTACTGCTGATGTATTTCAAATTCTCAGATACACGAACTTGGACAATTACAAGACTTTAGAGGGACTTCTGCCTGAATGAACACATTAACCAAGTATTTATCATACTAAATGAAAGACTTACAACTTCTGTTAGACTTCGACAGTCTTTTATACGAGAAATTCAATCCAAACGAATCCCTTGCACTCGGAAAAGGGGGAACAGGTTTGTACAGAGCGTGGTTATATAGGCTCGGTCTAAAAAAATCTGTACGCCCAACCTGACTGTCTCAGTCGCCTCCTCTGTCTGCAATCTTTTGGAAAATGCAATTCAATACTGAACAGATAACAACATAGTTGGGCAGCTTGCTTCCCTGCCCTCTCCTTGCTGCACCCAATAAAAGTGGAGGTGCTCGCCTTATCACGCGCCAGAGACAAGTATAAATAAAAGAAGTAAATAAAATAAAAAAAAATCCCGAGTCTTGAGGGTGCATTCGATACTGAACAAATCACAACATAGTTGGGCGACCTGCTTGTTGGCGCGCCTCTACCATTGACTGTCCACGCGCCCAAGATCTGCGCCCAGAACTTCTTCTGCTCGCCTTCTCACGCACCGAAGGTCGTTCAGCTCACCTTGCCTGTACCCACGCGCCCAGGCACAAAAGAAAAGAAGAAACCAAACCTCTCCGAGTCATAGCTCCCTCACCATTACAGTCGCCTTGACTGTCCACGCGCACAGGGACTAAAAAGAGAGAAAACTGACTTTTCCACGCGGCCAGGGAGGCCAAACAGCATATCCATGTGCTAAATGATGCGTCCAATGTTGTAGGCGGCCGGTTGACTATGGGGAGGTGAATTTTCAATACCTAATTGATTAAATATTGATGCGCCAGTGTGGAAGAAAGATCTTCATGGCCGCCAAACGTTTGGAATGAGCCACCCACCGTCCCAACTGTAAGCATTTAGTGACAGTCCGAAATGCTATTCTTGCCTCTTATTGTAATTGTAGAGAATTTCAATTTTGGTTAAGCGTGTAATAAAACACTAGCAGCTAGGTAATAGTTTCTTGTATAACGTGTAGATATATATGGTATATATATATCTAGCATATATAAAAATATACAATTTCAATAATATTACACTAAATACAAATAGGGTCAAGTGCATACCGAAATGGGTGATCCCTATAAATACGATGTAATATAGTAGTAAATCAACGTACGCTATATCATAAAAATATATAAATGACCCCTTCCATTATTCATGAGTATATATATATATATATATATATATATATATATATATATATATATATATATATCTAACGTGTTAAATTTATAATGTATTAAATTTTGAATAACGTAATATGACCGAATAATATAGTAAGAATAAAGAAATCGAAGTAGCTAATGTATTCGATTCAAAGTAAATTATACCTTACTCTTGAACTACCTTTCAGTTTTATTGTCAACACGATATTATCCGACATCAGACAACTTACTCGCATGATGACCCTGCAAATCTCTGTGGGGCGTCGAATGAGATAGATCCAAATATCTCTGCCTTCGAAGCACCTTCGTGACCGAGGTGGTTTTCAACCCTGTTCCGAACTCGCCCGATGTAATTAATACTCATCGAGCCAGGTGGAAGCAACTCGTAGGATAATAATTCGCCATACAACAAAAAAAAAAGTTTGTCGCATTTTCGGGTCACTTATTTGTTGCGGCGTCGTCTTTGTCGATGTCGTGAGTGTGGCGTTGGCTATTTTGCGGCGTTACAAGCTGCCTTTGCTTTATAATTCTGTGCGTTCAAATCTATTAAGTTTCTTCTGTGTGCATGCAATTAGCTCTGCTATCTACTAATTGGGATACACATCTTCCTCATTTCTTCTCTGTAATTCCTTTACTTTCTTCTTCTATAATTTTCCTTTCTTAAACAGCTGCTTACTTGCTGCAAAACTTCTTAGTTATGGTTCATGGACTAAATGGTTAAAGTAAAACCCCTGATAGATAATAACACATCTTTATTGACAAATCTGACACGGGAGCCTCACCGGTTAAATGAGGGAGATTTATCTCATGACTGCCTAGGTTTGATGCTATGCAGAAAATCTAGCCAACAGTTTTTGGCGACTCCGCTGGGGAACAACTATCTTTGCAGATCAAAGCTTATCTTTTGAAGATCAGAGTGTTTTCCATACAAATCTCAACCTGGCTGAACGTTCATTCACCCGATCCATGAAGGCGCAAGGAAGGACTGATCATTTCTTCAGATTGCAGGAGCAATTCAATTTCAATCATCCTCCTCAAGTTAGAAGCCACAGATCTAGTCTTTCACCAGGAAGAAGAGTGCAAACACATCCAGATCCGGATCATCTTCAGCATAATCTGGCAGCTGGAATTATTCATCAAGTCTACTCTTGGAGAGGATGTGCTCCGTTCATCATGCTGAACTGAAACCCACTTGCCCCTGCAGCGCCTGTTCCATGGGGTGTAGCCTTTGGACCTCTGAATCTAACTCCTCGTATGCATGATCTACCTAAAGGGACGAGAAATAATTTTCCAAAAATCTTTGGAGATGGAAAGCAAAACCCAGATGATCATTTGGCGGCTTTCTTCATGTCCTTTGGAGTGCTTGCAGTCGAACATGAAGATGTATCTGTCTAGCTCTTCATAGAGACTCTGCATGACTTGGCTAGAGAATGGTTCTACCGGCTATCTCCTGGCACCATAACCAACTGGGCTACTATACGGGATGCGTTCTTGAAAATATTCAAGGTAGCCGAAGATTCTAGTACATTGATAACTCGACTCACTCAGTTGAAGAAGGAGCCACATGAGCACATGCGGGATTTTATTGCAAAATTCCAAAGATTACTATATAAAATTCCGGCTTCTGCTTCTCTGAATGATGAGAATCAAAAGGTGTTCTTCATCAACGCTTTACTTCCTGAAGTAAGCTATCAACTGCGAAGAGCACGTCCTGCTGACTTGTTAGCAGCCCAGAACATGGCGGTTGAAATTGAAGATGACCTCATCCTGGCTGGAAAGATAAAGAGCAGCAATTCTAGAGCTGAAAGTTCATCCTCTGCTACTACTTCCGATTCACTACTGCAAAAGTTAGCAAATGAGATGATGTAGATGAAGAAACAAATGGCTCAAATGGCTCAGGGCAACAACACTGCCCCTGCTCAGAATTTCAACAACAACAACCGGAACCACATTGCTGGTTCCCAAAGATTAGCAATTGAAGCTGCTCCCAGAAACAACGTGGAGATGAATGAAGAAGACCAGGAAGCTGATGCTGATCAGTTCGAGAATGATGATTTTGTAGCTCCTGCTGGCGACTCCAACATTAATTACTTGAACTACAAATTTGAACATGACGATGAGAAACTTCATGAAGATGATCATGGTCATGCATATGCAGTACTTACAAGATCACAAACTCACCAAGCTGAGGCATTAGCTAATGAACAAAAAAGGGGCAGCCCTTTACCTTCTTCCTTGGCTCCTAGAGATAAGAGTGCAAGTTCTTCATCTCAACCACAGAAAGCGGCTCAGGTATCGGAATCTATTCCTTCCCTCGACATTGTTGATCATGCCAAGAAAACTAAAGTTCAAATGTCAGAAGCCGAATACCTGAGAGCTTTTCCTGAGCAGTTAAATATGCTAGTCAAATATGTGCAATCACCAAGACAATCCAGTACATCAAAAGGCCTTTTGCCTAAGCCCAAGAATACTCCACAAAACAACACTGCAGTTGTTAAATCCTCACCTTCTGAAAGATTAGAACCTTTCTATGTCTCCATATTGCTTAATGGTTTCAAGTTAAGCAATTGCATTCTAGATTCAGGTGCTTCTGACAATGTCATGCCAGCTAAAATTGCAGATGCTCTTGGGCTTACCCTGACAAAGACCATAAAAAGGTGCTACTCCATGGAGAGACAAATCCCTTTAATCGGACAAATCAAAGATGCACAAGCTGTTCTGGCAGCTTTTCCTGATAAGAGATTAAAGATGACAATCTTAGTTGCAGATATTCTTGTCTCTTACGGGATGTTGCTGAGTAGAAACTTTTGCAAAGAGCTGGGAGGAGAAGTAAAGATGGATTGGTCCTATGTGCATATTCCTATCAAAGGGCTTAACCATAAGCTGGAGCTGGAAAAGAAGTCCAGGTACACAGTTATAAAATCTGAGGATCCTAGATCTCAGATTCTTTTTCAGGAATCTGACCGTGGGGTCTATTTCTTGGAAGCGAATAAAGATGTTCCAGAGCAAGAAATTCAACCAGAACCAGAGCCAGCAAAAGAAGAAGAGAAAGTTTGGACTCTGGAGTTTAAAGGCACATGTTGTTCTTTTGGATCAGGTGTTGGCGCTGTACTAATATCTCCAGATCATGAGGTATTTCCATACTCCCACAAGCTGATGTTCGAGAACACCAATAATACGGCGGAGTATGAAGCATTGCTTCTAGGAATGGAGCAAGCTAAAAAGAAAGGAGTAAAACTCCTCAAAGCCCAAGGAGATGCTGAACTTCTAGTAAAGCAGGTTCGAGGGCAAAGTCAAGTCAAAAGAGATAAGCTGGAGCATTACAGAGACAAAGTGATTTCCGCCACATTCAATTTTGCAGGCTTCTCTATTGACTTCATTCCAATAAATCAAAACTCCAAGGAAGATTCTTTGGCAGTCACAGCTATACTATTGAATCTGGATAGACCACCGTCCATATTCAAACAAGGAAACTATAAAGTGGAGATGGTCTACCACCCCAGAGTCCATGAACAAACATCTACATGTCTGCATGTTGAAGGGAGTGAATCACCACCACGACAAACAATCAAAGGAAAAGCTGATCCAGGTTATGATGACAGTAGTGGAGTAGTCCAACTAAAAGGCAACAAAATCCCCACGGGTTTAGTTTCCTTAGCAAAGACTTCCAACAAGCATGATCAGTACCTAAAGAAGAATAAAGAATATGGTGATAGTTCTTCCTTAGAAATGCATCAAATAAATATGGGAATGGAGCAAGTTGATGCAGACTTACCCACCACGGAGAGAAGAAGGGATGAGCCACCACCAGATGAAGTTGATAAGGACTTGCCCAGAGTCTTTGACAAGAAGGCCAAAAAAAGGAAGTTCAAGATTGGAGATTGGGTACTCTGGTGGGACAAGAGACATGAACCGAAGGGCATGCATAACAAATCCGATTCACTCTAGAAAGGGCCCTTCATGATCAAAAATGCTGCAGGAATGGATACTTTCTTCCTTGCCTACCGAGATGGAATTGAGTTACCATTACGTTTCAACGGGTAGCATCTGAAGTTGTTCATCAACTAAAGAAGCAGGGTAAAACCCATATGTATATAAATAAAACTTTGTTTGTTTTTCCTTGTTTTGTTTTTGCTTTTGTGTTGTGTTTGTTTGGTTGACCCCGTGCCCAAAAGACAAGACACGAAACTAGAGATGCTGGGATCTCATCTTTTCCCTCGTCATTCTGACAGAGAAAAAGATGTCCACAGACGGAGCCAGTTGGTGTCACTAAGATTTCACCCTGAAATTTGTGACTACCCTATCCGAAAAAATTTCATACTTTTAAAATAATGGGTCGTTTGTTGTTTTTATTGCCTGAAAGTTCTTGTATTGCGTCAAGATAATCCCAAAGAGCCATATTAGCCCTTTTCTCCAAATACCCAGATGCCCAAAAATGTTTTATTTTGTCGTCGAGATTTGTCTTTGGGAAATTTGTATTTAATTATTTTGAGCCCCGTATGAGGCTATCTGCACTCTGTTTTAACTCTATTATGAGCGAATATGTTATTATTCCTATGTGCCAGAAGGATTTTAACTTGGAATAAGTTTTGGGCTTTATTTGTAACTTTTGGCAATTTTTCGTGTTTTTGTAGTGTCCCATTTCATTTTCTGTGAAATTTCTCTGGAGTAATTCCCTCGCCGGGTAAGCTTGATTTTTGGCCTGGAGCAGCTGGAAAACATATACGCACATTATGCCTGGAGGAAGTCACCATCGGAGGTCTGGATCACTGGGAAAAAGTGAAGTCGTGCACAGAAAAGCCCCTGCGGGGATGGGCGCATTTTTGGAAAACAAAGGATTTAAGCTGCAGTGGGAAAGTTAGAGGCTGCAGGCAGGCGGGAATTTATTGCCTGCCTTGCAGGGTAAAAATTCCCATGGTGAAATAAAAGAAAAGTGACTTAAGTGAAATCACGGGATTTTATTGCCTGCCTTGCAGGGTAAAAAATCCCATTGTCAGAATTCTATTATGCAAAAAAGTGCGACCCACCTTGGGTGAATAATAATGCATTAAATAAATATTTGTTAATATTTATTCACCCAATTTTGACACCTAGGCTTGTGGAAAAGTCAACAAAAGCAAAGGGGAATAAATCAATTGGAAATAGAATTCCAAAATTAAATAAATTTAATTTATTTAATGCAGCCCCTTTTGAGAAGGAATTAATATTTTTTAAAGTATTAAATGATTATATTAATTCCTATTTTCAGTGGCTATGGTCAAAGCACAATGTGAAGCTTAAGTGAAGTGAAGTGTGGATGATTAAATTGGATTAATTTAATTTATTGGATGGCTGTCCTTAAACATGCTATTTTTAAAAGAGAAGAGCATGATTTTTAATTAATTATATGTCTTTAATTGTTAGGGAAATTATTAATTATAGAATTGTGAAGGTTATATAAGCATGGGCAGCCATATGGGTGAATTATTTAATTCACAGGTCAAGAATTGCAGCCAAGAGGAAAAGTGCGCCCCCATTTGAAGAAGTTTGCTCAGGCAAGGTGGAAACAAGGCTAAAAGGTTCCAAATTTGGCGCATGCTTTGAAGGAGGTTGATCTTTGTCTGCATAATTGTTTACACAGGTGTTACAGGAGATCAGGTGTTGTTGAAAGGATTCATGCTCTCTTTATGTGCAAATTAAACACCATTTTTTGGGGCAGCAGGCTTGAAAAGTGCAGATTTTTACAATTAAAATTCACTATTCATGCTCCGGTGGCCATTTTTATCTGAATAAATTGCAGGAATTCATTACAGGTGCTTTACAAAAGAAAATGAGTTTTTATCAATGTCCAATACATTGCATATATCCTCTGAATCTGAAGAATTGTCCAGATCTGCACCAGTATTGAAGAATTCCAGTCAAATAAGAAGAAAAAAACATTCAGACAAAGATAGACAAAGCTATGGCGAAGAAAGATGAAAAAGAAAGCACAACGAAGTCATGCATCACTTCTAAATTTGCAGATATTGGAAACACGGATCTAGGCTCGGAACCTCTTGCTAAATTGATAGATAGATCCAGAGCAGGAAAGACTTCACTCATGCGTGTAGGAGAAAATTCACTCATGTGTGCAGATTAAAAGCAGTGGAATTATTCGAGCTGCTGCTTTTCCATCCATAGCCCAATTGCCATAATTTGTTATGCAGGTGCAGATCCATATCCAGATGCAGATGCTGATGTAAATCCATATGCAGATCCAGATCTAGATCTCATAGTTGCAAAAGCTTCTGGCACAAAGGCTTCATCCTCTTGTTTCAAATGCAGCCCGTGAAGAAGTCAGTACGTGGAAAATTCCTTTCAAGATCCTGTGCATGTGCTCTCATCTTTCAGTTGAAGCTTTCATTGAATTTTCATTCATCCAAAGTGTTTTCCAAGATTTTTAGTTGCTCATATGTGATTAAAAATAAGGATGATGAGTTATCTACGACAAAAAATGCATTGATGCATGTACTGGAGAAGAACTGCAAAAGCTTCAAGGATAAAAAAGAAGACAAGGCAAAGGAAAAATTCCAGCTTGCTTCCAATTCCAACTGCTTGCAATTCCAGCTTGTTTCCAGATCCAGCCGCTTCAAGATCCAACTAATTCCAGCTTGTTTCCAGATCCAGTTTGAATCAGCTGCATGCAGACATGAAAAAAGACAAAGTTAGCTTTCCTCTTCCTTCTTCTTTCCTCCGATAAAGTCAAATTTCCTCTTCCTTCTTCTTTCCTTCAACAAAGTAATTGAGCAATCAATTCAATTATACAACTTAAGTGATTGGTTTAAAAGCCATTACTTGAAGAAGTCAACTACTTGGAGATAGGTGGCGGACGTGCAAAATAGAAGGGCAGTTGCAAATCATACATGTCATGTAAAGTGGAGTTCCAGGAAGGAGATTGCCAGTTGTTTCTTTTTCGGCTTCCACGTGTGCCAGTTCAACTAAAGCTTCTAGCTTGTGATTGCCCCTCTACATTCTATAAGTAGAGGAAGAACCTTCGGGTTAATGATAAATCAGAATTTGTAAGCAGCAATCTTGTGTTCTAGACTTTGTGCTAAACCCTTGAGAGCCACTTGTAGTAGAGGAATACAAAGAAGAAGGTTTCTGGAGAACTTTGTGTCACGGCGTACTGTGTTTCTTGCTTTTAAATCTTAGATCTTTTGAGTAAACTTTGTGTTATTTTAGATCTGGATCTAGAGCTGCCTTTGCTTTATAATTCTGTGTGTTCAAATCTATTAAGTTTCTTCTATGTGCATGCAATTAGCTCTGCTATCTACTAATTGGGATACACATCTTCCTCATTTCTTCTCTGTAATTCCTTTACTTTCTTCTTCTATAATTTTCCTTTCTTAAACAGCTGCTTACTTGCTGCAGAACTTCTTAGTTATGGTTCATGAACTAAATGGTTAAAGTAAAACCCCTGATAGATAATAACACATCTTTATTGACAAATTTGACACGGGAGCCTCACCGGTTAAATGAGGGAGATTTATCTCATGACTGCCTGGGTTTGATGCTATGCAGAAAATCTAGCCAACATTCTGCTAAGTGCATAAAGAGTTTCTCATATCGAAACTAAAAGAAAGAAATCTTAGCATTCTAACCGGACTTGGTTAATTGAATGGGATGATGAAGTGGCATGATTTTTATCCTTAATATTTGCAGCACAATAGCCTTCTATTTACACTTTTAAAAAGGTATAAATAGAATTTGATTACTCATTAACTTAAATAGGAAAACTCGGGGGAAAAAATCAGAAATAACTTGACAAACTAAATGTAGAATTGGGAAAAAAAATCAAAACTATTTTTTCAAAACCCGGGATGCACTCAAATTGAAGTTATTAATTCAATGTTTTTCCTAAAAACACGTGCTATTGGCAGTTTCTACCTCTACGATATGTGGGATTATTATTTTCAAATTCAATGTTGATTGGACTCATATTCTTAAGTTATAGACAAATCAGCCTTTCAATAACCTGTTTCTTGTTGGAAGTAGCTGGCCGACCTACAGATTGTACCCATACATTTCAATGCCCTTCTGATGACCATTCTATAAGACAGTTGCGCCTCACAGTGGAATCAGATACAGAAGAAAAACTTATCTTATTTATCAGTAACCAATATCAGCATTCATAACTCTAAAACTTATGAAATTGGGATATGACGTTGAAGGGTACAATCTATAGGCTGAATATCTACTCTGGAGCCCGTCTGTACCACCCCTTTTCAGAAGTTGCGAGGATTACAAGATAGTGCCCTTTCTTTTTGCCTGGGCTATAATAGCCAGACTTGGACTCAGCTGAGATTCGGCAATACTGACTGGCAAGCTTACGTGCATTTGGGGAAAACACCTTAAAAGATAGCTAATATGAATGAGGCATTTTGTTGTATGTTTTTTAATTAATTTAATCGTATGCTCATACAGATAATTTTAGGGCTCAATCCCTTTTGATTTTTTTTGGTGTCTCTCTATTCTGACTTGAAAGTTTTAGTACTGACCTCAACAACCGTGGCTGGATTAAAGCCTAAAGCCTAACTGTACTTGTAAGCAGAATCTAGAAACTGTTTAATTTACTTGTTATTTTATCAAGTAGGTGGCACAACAAATATCAAATAGTGGCGCAGACAGATGTTGTGCATGGACTGTGTTACAGGTTGTTTTACTGCAGTCCCTATCCGTATTTAAACCACAACAATGGTGAAGAGAAACCAAGTATTTACAGAAAGTAGGGATAAAAATGCAGAGGCGGAGACAAACCTTTAAAGTTGACACCAGAGAAGGAAGAACAAACCAAAATGAACTGGGCAGCCAGGAAGCGCAAACAGGAAGAAACGGCAGGTGAAAGTGCAGAGGAAAACGGAAGGCAGAAACAAAATTACCCAAGAAAATAGTAAATTTCATCCTTAACAACACTGCCCAGCACCGCAACAGCAGAGCATACCACTGATACAACCACCGACTAAGAGCTGCAGCAAGAGGTGCGAGAAGGACGTAGAAAAAAAACACCCCAAGCTCCTCAACCAGGAGATCGTCATCGACATGCTTGGCTGGAGGAAGCAGGTGAGTGACAAGCACCTCGAGGTCGTGAGCGTCGTCGTTGAGGATCATATACCACGCGAGTTTATGCCCATGGGCCATGTTGACCAAGGCTACACCCACTTCCCACACGAGTTTACGTGGACTCCTCCATTGAGCAAGCTTAACCATATGTTCTTGGTATAATCCTTATACTGCATACGTGGGAGGAGATATATATAAACCTTTTTTAATGCTTTCCTAACCACTATTTAATCAGTCAATTATACATATTATTTTGAATAATATATAACAAACATAATATAATTGTATACTGTTTATGATGTTTATTAATAATTGTTTTATATTATATTAATAGTATATAATTTGCACAATTTTATTATATATATTATAGTATACATTTAAATAGAATATTGTATAACATATTCTTTTATCAGTACTATTAGCAATAAAATATGTAATATATACATTATAATACATATTTTATTATATTATATTTTTAATAGTAAAATACTTTATATACTAATTATTTTAGGCTCAAATAAACCAAATACAATATGATATGATGTTTATCAAATGACTTTTTCTTTGGACCTCTTTCTCTTATACAAAATTAGTCCCTCCAAATGGAGATCTGTGATGTATGGCAGACAACATCGGTAAGATTGTAAATGTTAGGACCTTGATTCTTACCCTAATATCTAAACGAACACCCTAATTTCACATGTGCATGTAATCTCTACCATATGATGTCGGGTCCACTCCATATCTCCGTGACTCTAAAATGTCCCATGAAACATGCTTGAAAATTCACCTTACATTTACGTGTGTTCTACCTTCCTGAAAAATATAAACCCTTTCATTTCCCTTATACTCCTCCTCACTCAGACCCCTTCTTCTTTGCCCCTCTTTCTGTCGCGATTTTGCTTCCGCTGGTTTGAGTTGTTATATGTATCCCCTTTTACGTTTCCATTGTATTTCCAATGTTACGTAATTACGATGAAGGTGTATTCCAAGTTACAATAGACCCAAGCTTGCTAATTATGATGACTCGCTCAATGTCTGTATCATTTTCATACTACTATTTTATTTTATTTTCTATTTCATATTTCCGTACTTGCCCCTCCTTTTTTTCACTTGCGTACACGTAAAGTCAGATAAATTCATACATGTTTACCAGCATTGCTATAAACATGTTATGTGTGCGTGTGTTTCAAAGTCATTAAAAATGTACTCCTAGTGAAAACTAGTTACGTTCCCATATTTTTGTATAATCCGTCAATGCCAAGTATGCGCCAAAGAATCCTTTTATCCAATTCATCCTTGCTTTTATCATATGGTGACATACGCTTTTAAATTCCTAGGTATTAGGATGATTGCCATTCGCATGCCCGTGATCATTCATTACCTACAGATCTAGCAATATTTTCTCTGTGCATGTCATGTTCTACAAGCATCAAATATTGATAAAAGAGTGTCAAAAAGCTGCCCCCAAATATCTTTCCATCTGTAATAGCCACTAGAACGATAAATCTAAACCATGGCACACTGCCAGTCCCAAAAATCAACTAGAACAAGCCCACATTTGGTAAAAATCGTTCCCAATCATTGTTTACAAAATAAACTTGCAATTGAATGACATATGAACCGACGTTTCTTTTTATCATGTAGTGATTTAACTCCATGGGACTTCATTATCACAAGTAATAGAATACAAAGTACACTACGAAAGGTAAATGTTTGGATTTCTCACAAAGCTACATGACCAAAACCATAATATGGTTGTTTTTCATTTTGACAAAAAAATAATACTTGATGAGTATGAGTCATGAAAAAGAAACATAACGTCAACAAGTATTATGAAACTGTAGAATGCGTGTTATCAATAGTTAATTTCTACATCATATAATGTAGAGGATCCATCATACGTTCTCTGCTAACCACCACCTTACCGTGCCCCTACCTTGCTACACATCACAATGTTGTGTAGACGGTTCTTACTCTGTCATGCACCTATCTCTCAATCCTTTCTCGTGAGCCAAAAAATTTAATTCATTTCTTTTACTAGATCATAAAATTTTGGCATGTTGATTTTTCCCAAGCCAAAAAATAGAGTACACCTTTTACCCAACTCTTTTCCTTAAAATTATGAGACACACACACAAAGATATATATATATATATATATAATACTTTATAGTGTGAAGGTTTTATTATTCAAAGTCCCTCATTGTACATTGAAAAGACATTTACCCTAAATAATGAAAGAAATTATATGGAATATAAGTTTATAACTTATGATTGACAAACAACTTCTACTTGGCACTCTTACTCCTACACATTTAAGGGGTTCGATTATACTTGATTGTTTATGCATCTCTTGTTTTTTTGCAATTAATCTCGCGTAAAAGTGAAAAGGAACGCTACATAGTGCTTCTAGAAGCCAACATTATGGTTAGGTTTCAAACCTCAAAGCTATAGGCGTGGTTGGTTGGGTGGTCCTCACTCCACTCACCAGATGGACCATATCCATATACCATATAGAGAGAGGGGGAGGACCCCTCTATATAGATATAGTGAACTCTACCATAAAGATAGAGGGGGACCCCTATCTATATATGAACTCTACCATAGATATCTGAGATCTATAGGGCCCCCTCTCTATAGATAGGAGGCAGACTAACTATAGACATAGAGAAGGGTTTCCCACTTAGATGCTTTTAGCAATTCTTCCATACCAACTTGGCTTCTCGGCGCTGCATTCTGGACACAACCGGTACACCATAGGTTGGCCCAACCCATTCCTCTCGTACTAGGGTTGGATCCTTGCAGTTATCCTTTCAACACCAGCAGTAGAGAGGAACCGAACTGTCTCACGACATTCTAAACCCAACTCACGTACCACTTTCATTGGCAAACAACCGAACCCTTGGGACATTCTTTAACCCCGGGATGTGATGAGTCGACATCGAGGTGCCAAATGACTCCGTCGATAAGAGAACTTGGGAGTCATCAGCCTGTTATCCCCAACATACCTTTGATCTGTTGAGTGAGATCCCTTCCACACGGGACTCCCCGATCACTACGACCAACTTTCATCTATGTTCGACTGGCCAGTCTCACAGTCAGGTAGGCTTATACCATTACGCTCACGAGAAGACTGATGTCAGCTTGAGCCTACCTTCGCACACCTCTGTTACTCTTTAGGAGACATCCACCCTAGATAAACTACCCACCTTGTAGTGTCCCACCCACCCAGCCCTCCCCTCACCCTCACCTCTCATTCAGATAGGGGCGGGTGAGTGCATAAGATCGGGGCCCTCACCCTCCAGATATAGATATAGGGGCGGGCCCCTCTATTTATATTTGGTAGATCTAGTTGATTGGGGCCAACAGTTAGGCATCCTTAGACGAAAGAGTGGTATTCCAAGATTGGTGTCACCACCTCCCACCTATCTGACACATTCAATTGAGGTTGTCACTACGAAGCTATAGTAAAGGTGCACGGGGTCTTACCGTCTAGCCATTGGTACTCCGCATCTTCACGAAGAATTCAATTTCACTCGGTCCATGTTGGAGACAGCGGGGCAGTCGTTACACCATTTGTGCAAGTCACTACTTATGCCACAAGGAATTTTGCTACTTTAGGATAGTTAGAGCTACTGCCGCCGTTTACCGGGGCTTCCATTCGAAGCTACACTTCTCCTTCCAACTTTCCAGCAATGGGTAGGTGTTATACTCTATACATCATGTTACCACTTGGCAGAGTCCTATGTTTTTAATAAATAGTCGCTACCCCCTGGTATGTGCCTCTTTCCCACGGATGGGAAATCACCCCTTCTCCCGAAGTTATGGGGTCATTTTGCTGAGTTCCTTCAACATGGTTCTCTCAAGCGCCGTAGTATACTCTACTCATTCACCCATGTCAGTTTGGGGTATGGTTAGTTCACCGGGAGGGCCCCTCTCCCCTCTCCCCTCTCTCCCCCATATAGAGAAGATCTGTAGGGGGGGGACGGGGGATGGGATGGGATGGGGGATGGGGGCATATCTATATCTAGCCACCCCCCCCGCCCGACCGCAACTCTATATATATGGGATATAGAATCCAATATATATAGGGGTGGGGGGGAGGCACTCTCCCGACGAAGGAGGGGGAGGATTTCCCTCCCAATTCAAATTTTTTTCCTGGAAGTTGAAACCCGAACAGAAATGTGCAACATCTTTTCGGATCTTAGCACCTTACTATAGAGTTTCACCCCGATAGGGCATTGTAGTGGGTTCGAGATTTGTACTATACCATAGTGGCCCCCTATAGAATTGTGTATAGCCCCGAGAGTCGCGCCGGCCCAATTCCAATCAGCTATAGTGCCAGGGGCCACTGTTATATCTTAGCCGCTCCCTCGCCCTGCCGCAACTCTATAAAGATGGGATATAGAATCTAATCTAATCTAATCCATATAGGGGTGGGGGGGTAGAGATATGGACAGTGGAGTGTAGGCCATGGTTCAGGAGTTGGGGAAACTTCGTCACTTTCATGTACCCATTGGTAGACAGCCCTTTCGAGGGTTCCTTAGGGACCAATTCACTCTGCGTAGATTGACCAAACGCAGAAACCCTGGAACTGGCAGGCGATCATTTTTTTCACATGATTCTCGTTACTCATGTTAGCATTCTCACTTTTGATATCTCCAGGAGCACAAGCCCCTCTCCAGATAGAGAGCGCCAGCGAACTACGTTGTTGTCCCTTTTCCGATTCACAGAACATCCCGCTATTGACCCACATACTGTACCACAGACTCTAATCTCTATAGTTTAGGGGGCCCATCTCCCATATCTATAGAGAGGGGGGAGGGGCCACCTCTCTATCTATAGAATGGAGTTGAGTGATGGGGGCTTCTCGGGGGCTTCTCGAGAACAGATCTCATCGCTTCAGTGAATCACTTGAGCCTCGATACATTTTCTGTGCTATGGAACTAGACTAGTGAGCTATTACGCTTTCTTCACAGGATGGCTGCTTCCAAGCTCACCTCCTTGTTGTCATCGATTGATTACCTCCTTTTCCATGAAGTGACTGCCTAGGGAGCTTAGTGTACGATCTGGGTTGTTTCCCTCTCGACTCTGGATCTTAGCACCCAAAGTCTGTCTACTTACTGAAATGGCATGTACTCACAGTTTCCTTGGGGTTGGTCAAGTTTTGGGCCACCCTAGCCCATTGACTGCTCTACCTCGGGCCATAAGCATGCACGCTCTACTGAAATGGATTTCGCAGAAAACCAGCTATATCATATCTTGGTTGGCCTTTCACCCCTAACCACAAGTCATCCCTGTATTTTGCCACATACGTGGGTTCAGTCCTCCAAGGCATGTTAGAGCTCTCTTCAACCTGCTCATGGCTAGATCGATCATTTTCGGGTAGAATAGAAACAACTACCCTCTATAGAATCTATCCATAGTTCTAGAGCCCCATATCTGATTTTAGATATGGGGTTTCCCCTACTTCAGTGGGGAGGAGGGGGGCCAGGACCTCCCCCTCCCCCTCCCATCTAGACTATACGATAGCCTCTATATAGACTGTAAATTGTAGTGACGCCTACACCTAATGGATTAAGCCGCTGTTCCCATTTACTCACTGACCCATTATGCAAAATGTACACCATTCAGCGCTACAGTGACCCCCAAAGACTATAGATTCTAGTGATGTGTGCCAGATATAGCCCTACATCGTGACCGACTGATTGTTTATGCGCATCAGATTCCAGGTCTATTGCACTCCCTTTCCTAGGGTTCTTTTCACCTTTCCCTCACAGTACTTGTATGCTATTAGTCATTGAGGAATACTTGGGCTTAGAGGGTGGTCCCTCTGATTCAAACACTCCACGTTTTACTTTACTGGGAAGAATCGAACAATACCGGCGATCTCTCTACTATAGCTATAGAAGTAAATGGGGGACTGAATCCCTCCTATCTCTATATGGGATAACCTCTATATCCAATCCCATATAGAATCGGAGCCATACCATAGAAATCTATTCTCTTTGTTTAGTATAGGGCCATAGAAATATCTTTGTTCGGCCAAGTTCGAGACAAACTATATAGGTCGTCGAGGAGGGAGGAACCAATCTACAAGGCTATCACCTTCTTTGGCCAGATCTTCCAACCTTTTCACAGTTCCCCTCGGTTCTTCCATCATCCACATGCTGGTGAATGAATTACATAGAGAAGAAGAGCCTCAGCCCCCCTACCCCCTTAGATGATGGCTGATGGCAACAACATAGAGAGAGAGGGAAACACCTTTTACGATAGGGCCCTCTCTCTCTAGCCGAACTAGAACTATCTAGAGGCCGTTAGAACTATAGCCATCTCTCGAGGACCTAACTATATTTATCTGTGGGTTTGGTAGGTGGAATTCGGTTATCTCCATTCTCTATATTGGTTGGGGGGGCTCCGCTGATGGATATTTTCCCAATCCGCTTTCACTCGCCACTACTAACGGGGTCTCGGTTGATTTCCTTTCCTCTGGCTACTTAGATGTTTCAGTTCGCTAAGTCTTGTTTGTGGACACGGTTTCCTGATCGGAGATCCATGGATCACGGATGGTATCTCCCCATGGCCTTTCACCTTTGGAAGCATCCTTCCCTCTTAATGCCCAGGCATCCATCCGATGCATTCCAATACAATAGGCATTAAACCTACCAATATCGATATTGGCACAGCCCCCCCACCCAGTATAGAGAATCAATAAATCAGGGGCTATCTACCTATCTATATATGGCAGGGCATAGATTTATCCACCCCACTCAGATATAGAGTAGAGAAGAGTAGATCACAGCATAACATAGCATAGCATGGCATAGAATAGCATATATTTATCTACTCTACAGATAGATACTCTAGGTTCTCTATTCTCTATGCCCTCTATATTGATCTGGCAACCAACCCAATACCCGCCTTATCTATAGATCTAGGGGCGCCCTATCTATATAGCTGGTTAATTTCTATACGATAGATCTATGGGGGCAGCGGGAAACAACTTCAACTATACAATATCAACTCCAAGTTCTATAGATGGATCGGTGGGGATGGCCCCATAGACATATAAGTGGGTATGGGTATGGGTTGATTAGAAAGGTAGGGAACAACCCACAGCCTGACTGGACTCCCTATATATCTATTTGACGCATGCCCTAGATATAGAGTAACTATATCTATAGAGAGGGGGCCCTATAGATCTCGGATCTATATGGTAGAGTTCATATATAGATAGGGGGCCCTCTATCTATATGGTAGAATTCACTATATCTATACAGAGGGGGCCTCCCCCCCTCTCTATATGGTATATGGATATGGTCCATCTCGTGAGTGGAGTGAGTACCACCACACCGACCACGCTTATATATCATATATCTGGGTACCACTCGACCAAACACTCTCCCAACCATCCCCTATCTATAGAATGGTCTCCCATTCTAGACCATGAGACTAGACCATGCCATATGGATATAGAGGGAACCACTCAACCCCTATCCCCCATCTATATAGAGTGGATAGTGGACCACGATACTAGACCACTCTCCCATTCTAGACCAATCACTCCAAACCAATCTCGTTAGATAGATCATATAGGACCACAAACCCCTATAGTCTATATGGACCAACCACAGTTCTATATATAGGGTGGACCACGATACCATTCGTATTACTTATATAAGTCATACCAACCCCCCATATAGATCTATAGGGTGAGTCACAAATATCTCTATCTGGGTACTAATTTCCACCAACTAGCTCAACCAACTAGATAGAGGCACTAGCTCGACTGACTAGATGGAGGAGCTAGCTCGACTAACTAGCTCGAGTCATGAAGGAGCTATTCACTGTCCTAGTATCTAGCCTATCTAGATATACGGCCCTATAAATCCATATGGGACAAAGAAACTAAACTATATAGGTGAATTGTGAGGTGAGACCTCAGATAGAGCATGTTTTTGTGTTGTAGCACCAGGGAAACAACGCAGAGATCCAGGTCTTCATCAATAAGGAAATTATATAGTATCTTTGGCCGAGGTATGTTCGTAGATGAGGAGGATCCCCCCTCTATAGATTTCTATCTGGCAGAGATGAGGAGGGATTATTCTATCCGAAGGAGTGATATCAAGCTATGGTCATAGAATCTAGCTGAGATATGAAAGTCTAGTCGCTAGCCATCTCTATAGATAGGGAATCTAGCCTATAGATAGATAGAGATATAGAGAGAGAGAGAGATAGAGAGATAAAGAGATAGATATAGAGAGAGGGGGGGAAATATCTATATAGGGGAGATTCTAGTCACCCATATCTATATATAGGGGAGATAAGGAGGCCCTATCTAGATATCTCCATATCTGTCTATCTATCTATCTATCTATCTATCTATCTATAGGGATTCTAGTCGCTAGCCATATCGATATATAGGGAATCTAGTCTCCCTATCTATATAGTCAATCATGTTAAAAATTCCACTCGCCAGATCTATATATATATATATATATATATATATATATATATATATACATAGGGAATCTAGTCACCCTTATCTATATATACCAGTGGTATTTTTTATTTTTTCCCTTTTACCTCAAATTCCACTCATTTTAAAATTTTTGACAAGGTCGAGCCAATAAAATAGAGCACATATAAAAGAGATTATTTGGCTAGGTATAGTTTGAGCCATGTAATAGGTGTGGGACGTGTACATATTAAATTCCCACTTCGAAGTCTCCCATTTTCTTTCCAACTTTCCTTTTAGATATTCACCTTAAATAAAAATTCCATATCTATATATAGGGAATCTAGTCGCCCTATCTATCTAGTCGCCCTATCTATATATACCAGTAGTATTTTTTCTTTTTTCCCTTTTACCTCGAATTCCACTCATGTTAAAAATTTTGACAAGGCCGAGCCAATAAAATAGAGCACATATAGAAGAGATTATTTGGCTAGGTATATTTTGAGCCATGTAATAGGTGTGGGACGTGTACATATTAAATTCCCACCTTGAAGTCTCCCATTTTCTTTCCAACTTTCCTTTCAGATATTCACCTCAAATAAAAAATTAAATGTTGTCCAGTTGAAAATGTTGACATCATTATAGGGGATATTCTAGTCGCCCATATCTATATAAATGTCGTCCAGTTGAAAATGTCCTATAGTCACCCATATCTATATATAGGGGAGATGAGGAAACCCTATCTAGATATCTCCATATCTGTCTATCTATCTATCTATCTATCTATTTATCTATCTATCTATCTATCTATCTATAGGGATTCTAGTCGCTAGCCATATCTATATATAGGGAATCTGGTCGCCCTATCTATATAGTCATTCATGTTAAAAATTCCACTTGCCAGATCTGTATATATATATATATATATATATATATATATATAGGGAATCTATTCGCCCTATCTATCTAGTCGCCCTATCTATATATACCAACGGTATTTTTTATTTTTTCCCTTTTACCTAAAATTCCACTCATGTTAAAATTTTTGACAAGGCCGAGCCAATAAAATGGGAGACTTCAAAGTGGGAATTTAATATGTACACGTCCCACACCTATTACATGGCTAAAACTATACCTAGCCAAATAATCTCTTCTATATGTGCTCTATTTTATTGGCTCGGCCTTGTCAAAATTTTTAACATGAGTGGAATTTGAGGTAAAAGGGAAAAAATAAAAAATACCACTGGTATATATAGATAGGGTGACTAGATAGATAGGGCAACTAGATTCCCTATATATATATATAGATCTGGCGAGTGGAATTTTTAACATGATTGATTATATAGATAGGGCAACTAGATTCCCTATATATAGATATGGCTAGTGACTATAATCCTTATAGATAGATAGATAGATAGATAGATAGACAGATATGGAGATATCTAGATAGGGCCTCCTCATCTCCCCTATATATAGATATTCACCTCAAATAAAAAATTAAATGTCATCCAGTTGAAAATTTTGACATCATTATAGGGGAGATTCTAGTCGCCCATATCTATATAAATGTCATCCAGTTGAAAATCTCTCTATAGAGGGAATCTAGTCGCCCATATCTATATATAGGGGAGATGAGGAGGCCCTATCTAGATATCTCCATATTTGTCTATGTATCTATCTATATATCTATATGGATTCTAGTCGCTAGCCATATCTATATATAGGGAATCTAGTCACCCTATCTATATATATGGCCGAGGTATGGTCGATAGTATCTAGTCGTATATATGTCTAGTCACTAGTATCTAGCCTATCTATATATGGGGAATATAGCCCCTATAAATCCATATGGGGTTGTATAATCTAGCCCTATAGAGATATGGGATTCTGAGGCCTTGAGAGAATGAATCTATATTGGCCTGGGGATCACCAATCTATATTGGCCCGGGGATCACACGGTTCTAGTTGGGCCCCGAACGGCCCTATATATGTTATATGTTCTCGCTAACAACTCCCTCCCGCCCCACCCCAAAATCTAGATAGGGGCTTCTGCTCTCCGCTCTATCTGGTGTTTGATTTCTGGACGTAATGAAGCATTGGCTATTGTGATAAGAGATGAAGCGGGCCATGACACTGGCTATGCAGCTATGCACTTCAATCAATCCACTCGGTGCTTGACCTCCTACCTCCTACTCCTACCCCCTGACCGAGATGGCCCTATCTAGATAGATATATGGCACTGGCCCCCAGCTATGCTATCTATATAGAGATAGAGACAAAGAGAGAGATAGAGAGTGGGCGACTGCAGCTATATCTATATAGAGTTGGATTTGGCACTGCCCTGTACTATACAAAGATGGGGGGAGGGACTCCCCAACGTGGGATCACCAGACTATAGGATCTCCACCTAGCTGTTAAGTCAGAGCCCCTACCCCGGGACACCAGGTTGGATCTTATCTATATCGAGCCCCATAAAGAGTTCTAGATAGGAGGCTGACTGACTATACATATAATTATATATTTAGATAGAGGAGCCCCCTATCTATATATGAACTCTACCATAGAGATCCGAGATCTGTAGGTCCCCCTCTCTATAGATAGGAGGCCGACTGACCTTAGAAATACAGAATGATTTCCCACTTAGATGCTTTCAGCAGTTCTTCCATACCGACTTGGCTTCCTGGTGTTGCATTCTGGATACAACCGGTACACCATAGGTTGGTCCAACCCAGTCCTCTCATACTAGGGTTGGCTCCGCACAGTTATCCTTTCAACACCAGCAGTAGATAGGAACCGAACTGTCTCACGACATTCTAAACACAACTCACGTACCTCAAATTCCACTTATGTTAAAATTTTTGACAAGGCCGAGCCAATAAAATAGAGCACATATAGAAGAGATTATTTGGCTAGGTATAGTTTGAGCCATGTAATAGGTGTGGGACGTGTACATATTAAATTCCCACTTTGAAGTATCCCATTTTCTTTCCAACTTTCCTTTCAGATATTCACCTCAAATAAAAAATTAAATGTCGTCCAGTTGAAAATGTTGACATCATAAAAAAATCTAAAAAAATGAAGCCAATTTTCTCCATTTTTGTATAAATTTTCCATTTGTTTTTTTAATGTAACGGTTAATGGTTGACACCTAAAATTTACAGAAAAATTAATGGCATTTTATGTACCACCCCTCTTTATGTGTAAAGTACTTGATTGAATTTCAAACCTGGTTCTTGTTAGAATTTATCTATTTTTCAATTTCACCCCTTCAACTGAAGATTACACTCTTGTGAAAATTGTATGTGACATGGAGATGATAATGTGGAGCAAAAATTATTCAATACCATGATAATCATTTTATTTTCCAAAACAAAAAAGAACTAAAATTGTAAATAGCTATTCACATGGGAAATATTCCTTAAATACTTCTCACCTTTAATAATATCTCCAAAATGTGTTGCCTTGCAAACCATAACCCCCTTTGTGTCCTTGCGATTGAGAAAAATGAGACATGGTGGTCAGAAAAAGGATTTTCCTTTTATATTTTCCAACCATATCTCATGTCCTTCATCCTCTCCTCCCTCAAATCCTTCTTCATTAGGGCTATTCCTTTGATGTCATTTCATGTCCTAGTATCCTGCCTTCAATGTATCCCCTTCGACATTCACATCATACACTTCAAGTACACTTTCTAGTTTACGTGAAATGGGTAACAATCATGTTTAAGCATTGGGTAGGAGCCAAAATAAAATATTTATTGGAAAAGGAAAAAACTAATTGAAATAGGTAACAACACAAAAAGTTGTGGACGTTTTCATAATTTTATATGATTATATTATCTTATTATGCCAAAATAGCAACAATAGTACGAAAAAAAAAGTGGCATGTAGTAAAACATCCAAATATCTTCGCTTAAAAATATTAAGTAACTAGCAATTACACGTGAGGTGTGTGATGGAAACACCAAAGGTGATTTGTCAAAAAAATTAAACATGAGGGAGTGAAAAATCAGAGCTAGAAGAGGTATAATGAAGAAGGGGTTTGAGGGATAAGAAGTAAATTGGTGGGGAAACTATTAGAGGAAACTATTGTATGAAACTATTATTATTAATGACTATGAATGTATGAATCACCTCCTATTTTAATCAATGATTTGAAAGAGAAAAGGGGTGCATTTTTATTTCATTGAGGCAATATGTTTTGAATGATGAAAACAACCAATGGAAAATTGCTTAAGTTTGTATCCTGGAATCTACATATGTTCGATACAAAAACTTTGTGCTTAAGGTTCCTTATGTCACCAATTACATCCACATATGCAATTAGGTTTCTCTTTAATGATTAAAGTAGCAATCACGGTTTCCCCTTAACAAAAAACCTAATGGAAACATTCATAAATGACCACTTGTACAAAACTTTGACCTTCCATTTTTCTCGATGTGTGTAAAGAACATCCACCAAGACTCCCAATTAAAAATTTCTATCAACGTAAGTAATGTTTAAGATATAAGCGAGAGGGGTGAAAGTAAATGCACACAAGTGCACTCCTTAAATCCTCTAGGTCATAAAATATTATAAATAGGGAACATTTAAATTATAAGTTTATAATTCAGTCTGCCAGTTGTCATAAATTTCTTACATTGGTCTAGTGTAGAAAAATGCTTTTCAATGTAATTAATTGTTAACATAATAATTTCAGCATTTGTTTTGTGCAGTATTGTTTGTGAATATTTTATTTTGGCTTATTTTTTGTGTATATATAAGTTCAATAGTGTATGCTTTAACAATCTATGTTTTGTGCATGGTTTTTTGCAAAGTGTTATGTATTTGCAACATAGACAGAAATGTGAAAATTTTACAGATTCTAACTTGACGGGGTGGTTTCGATTTGTTTTAGGTGAAAATTTTTAACAGATACTTTAACATACCTTTAGAAGGTATGATTAAAATATTTTCCATATTAAGCAAAAAACAAGGAGATAATCTTTGGGGGCCAGTTCTCAGATATGATGAAATAAGCATTGAAGAATACGAGTCAAGTTAATCAAAAATAGTATCAGACTTAAGAATAATGTTGTACTGTAGATTTTTAAGCTATATGGAAGGGTCACTCGGTCTTCTCCATTAAATTGTCACTCAATTCTAGTGTGCTAACATTTGTGTCTTACACAACTAAAGGAAACTGAAATTTGTGATAAAATATAGAAAAAAAAGGGATTTTATATTTTATAATGTAAAGAGTTTTAATTAGATTACATTTAATTCATCAAATAATTCAAAGACATGAATGCAAATTTGGAAATAAAAAGTTGGGGATTAAATAGTTGCATGTTCCACACCTATCCACAATTTAGATTGTAGCTAACAATATTTGTTATCTATACACCTGTTGACAAATTTTTCCCCTTTAGAAAAATTAATCAAACACGCCCCTGCATAGGAGAAAATCAGAAGGGTTGGTTCAGTATTGCGATCTCGCAATCGATCCCAAATCAAGGGGTGGGCGGATTCGACAATGAAGGGGAAAGGTCGACGAAGGAGAAAATAGCCCAAAGAGACCAAAGGTGGACATCAGAGCAATGGAGAAAGGCAACGTTCACTCGTGTCAGAATCGACTAAGTATAAAAGGGTTAGCGGGAGCCCCCACGTGTCTCAATGGTGCAACTTAAAAGGAAGCATCAAGAGCAGAGGCCCCAAATGAGTGTTAGCCTTCCACATGGTAAGAGCCTCAAAAATTTAAATCAGATGTTGAAAAGTCTAAGGCTAGCAGACAGCTCCACGTGCCTCATCGACACACCTTCAAGGGATGAAGCCAAGGTCAGAGACTCAAACAAGTTCCAAGCTTCCACATGTCCCAAATCTAAAAAGGAGACAGAATCAGTAGTTGAAAAGTGTCAGGGCACCAAAAAGAGCCGCATGTCATCTCGGCACAATTTTAAAGGAGTAACCCAAAGTGGAGAATCAAACATGCACCAACCCACCACATAGTCAAGGACTCAGAGAGGGAGCAGGCTCTAATTGGCTAAGTAAAAAAGGTAAACGAAAACCTCCATGTGCCTCATTGGTGTAATTTCAAAAAGAAAATCCTGAGGCGGCCCTCAAACATGTACCATCTTGCCACATGTTCAGAGCCTGAAAAGGTAGAATCAGCGGTTGAAATGTTTAAACAGGGAAGATCCAATGAAAACTTCCACGTGCCTCAATGGTGCAAATTCAAAAGGCGCAGCTAAAAGGCTTGTCCCAAACAAGCACAGGTCCTCCACGTGCCCCAGGTGCAAGAAAAGGAACACCCACCATTGAAAAGTCCAAGCTTGGGACATGCCTACGGAGACCTCCACGTGCCACGTCCACGCAACTTCAAAGGAAATATCCAAAAGTGGTTCTCAAACATGTGCCAGCTCTCCATGTGTCTCGAGTCAGGCATGGTGTCTCCGCTAATAGGGGGCTTGGGTAGAATACAAAGGAAATAAAGTAGGCCCACAGATGACACCACGTGTCTCTTCGGCACAACTTCAAGAGTGTAGAAGAGGGGGAAAAACCTTGAGATGCACGGGGCCACCACATGGATATGTGCGAATAGATTCCATACCCAGAGTACCTTCAACTGGCCATATCTTTCGATCAGAAGCTCATAATCAAGCGAGAGGGGACATTTTAGAGAGCTCTCGGCACCTATTACCCACCTGCCACCATTAATGTCTCGAACCTCTATTTTTGAGGAAATCAAGTCTCCCACCTGCTACCATGATGAAGAATGGGTTTCCCTACTTTCCCAACAAGGAACAGTAATAGGGGCATGGGTGTTGTAGTGAGACCCATCATTGTGACAGGGTAATTTAGTGCTCCTTTAGAGGTAGTTGGAACAGGGTTGGATTTTTCCCTCATTTTATCTCTCTCATTCTTCCTATATATTGTACAAGAGGGACAATTTCAAGGTGTTGGACATTCTTTCTTTGCGCCCTCCCTTTTCTATACTCTACAGGAAAATTCGTGGAGCCTTGAACCCCTCCATCCAAATTGTAATGCAATTTCTACCTCTTGGCTGCTACAATGCACTGTATCAATTCTTGGAGTAATAGAATAATTCCGTGGATGATTTCAACCCACTCTTATGTTTTATTGCTTCTTCCTGATCCCTCATTGTAATCTTGGTCATCTGTGCATGGATATTGTTTCACATTTTAATGGTTTGTGTTTAAAGGCAATGCAAATGTTCAAAATTCCTTGGGTGCATGAACTTTGTTAGATTAGGTTTTAATTCTTTCATCCCCTTAACTCTGTCTCCTTGGAAAATTAGAATAGGATTTAGGATAGAACCTCTGCAATCTGAACATGTGCACCTGAACAGAGGAATAGGATATGACCTTCATCTAGAGATCTCTCTCAACTCACAAAGTCCCACACTTTGAGAGATGATCCATGTTATGCAGTCACACTGAGGATCATAACCCATCAAGTTACTAATTCCCAGGGTGTTGTGATTTTGCATCAACATTTTTGGCATGCCCGGTGGGACACTGAGGTTAGATTTTATCATCTTTCTGAGGTATCTCTTTATCAACAACAAATCTTAAGCCACCATGTGACCACACTACAGTTTTGGCATTCCCGGTGGGACAATAAGTCTTCATTTTTACTACAACAAGATTGATGTGCACTTGTTCTAAGTTCCCATCTTGTAGGAAGCTCTAAAATTACACATCTGGTGACTCCAAAATAGGTAGAACCTACTATTTTCAGCAGTCCAAGCTTGTCAAGTTCATGAGAAGAATACAAACAAGGTCAAGGACTAGAGAGGTGGGACTATTTGTCTATCTACATTTATCCTTGGAAAGAGCAAGGAGAGGAAGAAGAGCTCAAAGGTCTCCATCTCCACTAAATAGAACTTTTTCAACATCTCCCTCTGGTAGGCCTTTCATTCAATCAAAAAGGGTTCTTAGGCCAATCATAATGACACATCCACAACCCAATCCCTATGTCAACTTCACTGGCAGCAGCCCACTCACTCTTAATGCACAAAATCTAGTTCCAGTTGCAGAACTAAAGAGCATTCCATATTTAAATGGAGAGAACCAGACTACTCCTAATTACCACATCCAAGACATTACAAATGTCTGTGTAAATCATGAAATCATTGAGATGGACATTGCAGTCAAATTTTTAGCCTCTTCATTCAAGGGTAAAGCTTTGCAATGGTTCAGGAGTCTAACAACAAGCTCTATTAAAAATTGGGACCATCTATGCACAGCTCTTCATAACCAATTTGGAGAAAAGGGGGGAAATCCATCCTTGTTAGAGAAATTGACAACCATCAAGAGAGATCCTAATAAACAACTGACGGAATTCAACTTCAGATTTCATAAGACGTGGGATAGGATTCCAGTGGTCGTGATACCAACAAAAGAAGGTGCTTTTCTATACTTCCTTAGAGCTTTAAATTCCGATATTTCCTTGATGATTCAATCAATGGGAGATATAAATTTACCAGCATCATATAGCCTTTCTATTAACGCTGCAAATTACTTAATATAGGCTAGTAAACTTGCACCTAGGCCACCTATGCCTCTATATCCTGAACTAGGAGCTTCAAGCACTAGTAAAACACCCACATTAGCTCCCATACCTGCTCCAAGGAATCAGAGTTCAGCTGAAGCTTCCACCCCATCTTCTAACTCCTCAAATGAGCTCCAAGAAGTCTTGAGTAATGCCCCGTTCGATGTTCCCCCAGTCCTTGGCATGACGACCTTGTTGCTAAGCCTGGGAGACTGGTGTGCGTGTGCTTTCGTTGACTGTTGTTGACCTTGTCCAAGTTGTGGTGAAGATTTTTTCACCTTCCCTCTCCTTCATGCCTTTCAAGTCATTGTCGACACCCCAAACTGTGGACCCCGTAGCATCATGGATAGTTATCCGGTTAAAGGAAAATTTGGTTCTCGGTTCTTCGAGTTTGTCAGGTCATTGACATTAATAGGATTAATAATTATTATCATTATTAAGCTGTAAAATTATTAAAATAATGTTTATAATACTATTATAACTCATATCGCCGACTTCGATCAGTTGCTTTTGTGTCGAAATTTCACCTCTGGTAATGGATTGACTTTAAGTTATATTTTAATTATTTGTCTACTTCGTTTTAGGGTTTTATGACATTTTTAGATTAAAAAAACAAAATAAATAGATAAATAAATATAAAAGGAATTAAAAATAAATAAATGAAAGCCCATAAAAGGGGCAGATTAGGGAAAAGTGGAGGAAATCAAAAGAAAAAAAGCAGTTAGGGTTTTGTCATTTTGGTGTTTGGAATGAGTTAGTTTTGGGCATGGGGCGGCTGGCTTTCAAGCGCAGGGATCTGCTCAGAATGAGTTTGTTGAAGAGGCCTTGGAAAATTTCAAACAAATGCATTTGATGTATGTAAAGCCAGACTCCACAACCATTTTTGGCATCCTCCCAGGCCGCGCCACACCTACGTGGGAAGAGGGGGGAAGAGTAAAACAAAATGGAGGAGGATTATTGTTTGTTTGGTCTGTCACGTTTCCAGCACCCTTTCAACCCGTGCCCAAGCCTGTGTGGGCTCCCATCAAAGCCAGAAGACAAAGGAAACATTGTCAGATGTTGCAGTCGCAAGTGCCCTAGTAGATTCATATGTAAAACGTGGAAGCATGCGATCTGTTTGACTTAATGCGTGGGAGAAATGTGGTCTCATGGACTGCAATGATTTCGAGATATGCACAAAATGGTTATGTTGAAACTGCATTGGAACTTTTCCAAGAAAAATACGGTTGGCAGGTTAGAAGCCACACCCCACAACCTTTGCTAATAACCTCCTAGTTGCTGTCAAAATGGGAGCTTTAGAATTGTGCATGGACATCCATCAAAACATCATGGGGAGATAATATTCTTTAATGTCTTTTCAGGTACCCAGATCAGCTTGTATGTAAAATGTGAAGGCATACACAACGCATGTAAACTGTTTGACAAAATACCTAAAAGATATGTGGTCTCCTAGACTGCAATGATAACAGGATATGTAAAAAAAATGGGTATGTTAAAAAGGCACTGAATTGTTAGATAGAATGCCTCAAAGAAATGTTGTCTCATGGAGTGCCATGATGGCAGCATATGCACAAAATGGATGTGGAGAAAAGGTATATGGTCTGTTTGGTAGAATGTCTCAAGAGATGTGGTCCTATGGAACATACCATGACCATATAAGCTTAATTTTTGGTTTAATTATCTTTCAGACATGCAGGTTAAGTGCATGAGGGTTGTAAATACTTTGATGGCATGAGTGCCTCTTGTAGTATCATGCCTAGAATTAATCATTATGTTAGCTAGTTTTTGATGAGCACATGAGAATGTGCAAAATGTGGGGGAATGCTTAAGGCATGTGAAGTGTTTGACTAAATGCCTTCAAAAATCATGGTCTAATGGTTGCAAGATTTGAGGCTATGCACAAAAGGAGGAAGATCTCATCCTACCCAAACAACATAAATAAGAAACCATTTGATCATGCTCAGCAAGTGGTGGGTCGAATCCAGAAGGTAAGAGAAATGTGATCAGAGTAGCAGAATGGTTTTAAATTATGTAGTTACAATTTTTTTTGACAGACGTGTATGTTAAATGGTGGAGATGTGGATGCCCGTGATCTGGTTGACGATGTGCCCAAGCAAGTTACTGAACCAAATCCCTGAGTTTCGACCGACTCCACTCTCTAGGAATGGTTCTTCTTCCATTACCTCTCATAATTCTCATGTTTTAGTTCTCTTTTGCAACTAAATAGAATTTTAAATTATTAGGATTTTCAATACAGTTAAATGTCTCTTCAACTCATTGCAAAACAATAAAGTGTCCTGTAGCAACTCTCGAAGTTGTTATAACTCATCTACTTTAAACCATGAACTATCACCCTCACTTTGAGATGATTTAGAAAACTCTTACCCTTCTTGATCACTCCAATACTGTTTTATTGACCAGATGAATTTGAATCCCCATCGACAAAGTTGACCTTCTCCTTGTTTTAAATAGTTAAATTTTGCAATTTTCGGAGACTCACTAAGTACCCTTCGTAATTCTGGAAATGAGATGTGAAGTTTCATTCGTGTACCTTGGTATATGAGGAGTCACCTTGACCTTTGTTTTGACCTGAAATGAATATATGACATCCTTTTGACGCTCTTATAGGAACCTTGTTACACTGGTTTATAGCAGTAGAAAGCTGTTAAATCTAGAAAGTTGGCTTTCGTTTTGAACTGCCATTTGAAACCTGAATGGAGAAATTACATCCCGTCTTTGCAAACCTCTAGCATTTATACTAGACAAATGCATGGAACATTCAGTATAGGAAAGAGCACTTTTCAGGATGGTTTGGTGAAGCCATTTTGTAGGCCTCCAGTCGCAGTTTGATGAGGTCAAACTGGTCCAATTTCGTCTTCTCGCTTCAAAAAACTTGTTTTCGTTTAAAAATGGTTCTCTAGTTCTCAATCCCGTTGACTCTGATGAATTATCTTCATATAGGAGAATTGGTAGGAGATGTATCGTTGCATGTTCCTCCATCGAATTTTTTTTTGGACGTGGTTTTCTGGGCCCTCGAGCTAACTTTTGTCATTTTACAACTGGGTGAACTATGACCAGTGGCCTCAAAGAACTAGCCGCCAAACGTAAACCGTTCACTCTTTTTCAATTCCGTCAGTTGCTATGAACTCTTGGTCTATCTAGGGACACATATAAATTTGATCGTGGAGGGTGTTCTCATCGGAAGATAACTTTTGGAAGCAATTTCTTAGCCTTCGAGCACGTTTTGTACGTTTTTGTAGTTAGTAAGAAAATATAAAAATAGAAAGCTGCAGACCCTCGTAGGGTTGCCAAACCACCCTGGAAACTTTTAACACATGCTAATAACTATTTAAAACTCTTTTTTGTATCTGTTGTGTAAAATAGAACTTTTGACAAAATGATGTTTTCTCTCTCTTCCTTTCTCTTTCTCTCTCATGGGTTACAAAATGAAGAAAAAAATGAAATGCAATGAATACATGTTTCTAGACCTTTTATTTCGATTGCAAATTGTAATTTTTATCTTATGTAAATGGGAAACTGAAAAATGATAATTATTATTGATTAGGGTGGATGCCATGCCAGCGATTTATCACTGATATCGTGCTCACGTGGGTTTTGCAGGATGGAAGAATGACGACGAAAAAAGGTGATGTGTAATTAATTATTATTACTGTAATTTTTATAGGTTATTGTAAAATGAATAACTATCTAATTTAGTCTCTTGTTACAGAAAAGTTATAATTGAAATTTGTTAATATGCATGAGATGCTAGTTTTAGGTATAACTTAGGAAATGTGCATCTAATCACCTGGTCAATTTTATTCTTAGTTGTGTATGGCAAAAAGGGTTTGATTTATACATAGTAAATTGAAATTGAAGTTAATATATTGTATTACTTTCTCAATATTCAATAAACGATTAAATTAATCACTGGGTTATCTTCTTACCTTGCAAACATAATAAAGATTTTTAATGAGAACACTCAACCTTAATAAAATATTCGTGCATAACTTGCCTACTTGTGTGAACTTTTTTTAACATATAAGATATTTAAGACCGTAGAACGAACTTAAGCTTTGTGCTCGATAGAACACTCAAGGTTAGGTAAATAAAACCCCTAGTTGGAGTTTACCGTCATAGTATTTTTGTTAGCGTCATGGTCATGAACCCATATTTTAGGAATGACATGGTCTAACTTTATCTCGAGTATGCAGCTTCCTTCTATTTTTTTGTAATCACGAGAAGAATGTCCTCTCTTCAGGTCTGATACCAGGTTGAGTGGTGAAGACCGCCTTAGAAGTCACCTTATGAGTCCTTGTTAGAAGGAATGACTAAGCGGTGTAACCTTCCCATCTTTGGAGTACGTAGAGATATTACTCCCTTGTATCCTATTGGATTTCCAGGCCTTACGGAATTAGATCTAGAAATTAACTTCATTAGTGAATGAAATCCCTGTTGGATCTAAATGACCTAAATGAAGATCCCGATATAGTTGTTCTATGTCTTGCATTCTCGTTAGTGAACCCTTTTTTCCCTCGTAGATAAATGTCTTGTCTAGTGCTTGTGAAAATTTAGTGCCTTGATCTTTCACGAAAGGATTATAGGGTAAATACATTTTAACCTTAATCACACCTATAATAGATATTAAAGCCCTGGGTGAAACTTGAATTAAGCTTAACCATGTGCTTCTTTAATATGTCAGAAAAATACTTTTGTAACTCTTATGTTTAAAACGATAGTAATAATGAGACCCTAGTGCGACGCAAAAGTAAATCATATGAGAGTAAAACCAAAATTTGAGGTTAGGAATAATGTCACTGGGAGTCCTTATGACTTAGTTTAAGCATATTCATGTGTTACAAAGAATATAAATTGCCTTGGTGTGACCAAACTTCGAGAAAACAATATATATATATATATATATATATATATATGGAATTCCATAAGTTATTGAACTTTAACAACCATGGTAGTGAAATAACTATTCCGCGATTGATGGATGTTCTTGGGGAAAAAGCTATTTCCAATCCATGTCTCCCTCAATCCCAAGATTTCATCTTATCATCATGTTAGTTGCACTTGTGTAGCAAGGGTAAATTTTAAACATTAAATAAACATTTGAGAAGCATATCCTTAACATAAGAACAAGATAATTAAGTACTAGAAATGTGATTCGAATTGTGCCAAATAAGCAAGTAAGTTACAGAAATTTCCGTGATGCATAAATGAAACCAACCTAAAATGGACGAACTGTAAATTCAATGTGGAATGAACTTAATATTTTGTAGATGGAAAAACAAAACTATCCTTGCACAATAATGTTCCTAGAATGATAATCGTAACTAAGACGCAATTAAAGAAATGATGTGTTGTGGGTTTTCCATTCCTAAAGTCATGTTTCTTATGGTTGGGTCATTGCTAGTATTTTTTCATGTGGAAAAGTGTGGGATAAATAGGTATATGGTGTTGTCATGTGTCTATGTGATTCGATGACTGATGTAAGTATCATATATGTTGTCGAGTTTTCCTACTTGAAGTCCCTTACTGTGTTGTGTGTAGTGAGCAATGTAATTCAAAAAAAAATTATCCTGGTATTTTACTGTTGTATTTGGGTGTGTAAAATGTGGGCACTACATATGGTATCAGAGCAGAGGTTCATGCTCTCGAACCTCTGGGATGGATTGGAGTTGTGATGATTTTGCATGATAGTGATGGTGTTACATGATGGGTTGCATGATGGTGATAAATATTGGAAGAGTAATGTGTGTTAAAAGTGATGTGATCTACGTCATAATTGTGATAGTGTGAATGCACATGAGGTGTATGTCACTTAGTGCACTTTTAGTTATCATGTTGATGTGCTAGGGATGGGAGTATTCTCTCTCCTTCATGTGGATTCTATGAAGAGTCCACGTGTGAATTACTTTTTGGAATGTGTAAAAGAATTCTAATGTGGATGATGGGATGTTGGAGCATTGTGGCATATTGTGATATGTGGGTGGATCGATATGTTGTATGACTGGATTTATGTAAAGTGAATTGAATTATATCATGATGTTTTACCATGTTTTGAAGAAATGTGTGTATCACTTTGTATGTAGAAAATAAATGTTATGTTGTGATGTTACTATGTCCATCGTATGTATGATTTGTGTAATATGTAATGATTTATGTTGTAATATAGGGGCATACAGTGAGCCTATAAACCATATTGTGTAGTGATTGCACTTTGGGTGCAGAATGTGGTAAAGTGATGTATTACACCCGGTGAATGTATGATTGTGTTATACCTTGTATATATATACCATGCGTATGGTTGTTGTGTGTGAATTTCCATTGTGTTAGTGATGTAGTTATGTGTATGTCGTGGACCCTACACTAGAAGACCCTAAGGGGATAAACTATCAAGAGTGTATGTGTGGAGAGAGGAGGCATGGACCAGGTTTTCATAATCTTGAGCCAAGTACAAGTGAGGAAGTGGAGTCGTATATAGAATGAAAATCCACTTCTATCTATTTAGTATACTTCGATCTTGCTTAGTATATTGTGGGTGTGCACCACCTTAGGCTCAACTTATGCAACCTTATGTCCCCTAGTCTTTCCTATTGGATTGTTCATTGAATAATCCTATGTGATTTTGACTATGTTGATCCTTATGGGAGTATGGAGGAATGGTTCAGGAAATGATGATGACAGTTACATTATTTGATATACTCATTTCTGGTTACATGTATATTTTTACAAGCTGAGGATCGATGTTTGAGTGCCAGCAACTCGATGAGTACCCCTTTGGTGGTGATATGAGGCCACATAGTGATTGTAATGTGCTATTTTCTCAATATGTATTTTATCTGTAAATTGATCTTTATCTCTCTTTTTGAAAGAACCAACCGTCATTCTTGATTGACATGTTCTTATATTTTGGGCATTTATTTGATTGTTTCATTAGCAATTGGATTTTGCACTAACCTAGGCTAATTATTCATTTGTTTTCTTGGTTTTAAAACTTTCTTTTCATGTTTGAAAGTTTTGTAGCCTAGCCCAAGGCTTTTGATTTTGCCACTTGGCATTTGAATGGATTGTTATGCTGGTTCTAATGTCATAATGTGTTGGAATAGGGTCATGGGATTGACCATGGAGTGGTGGAACCTATGGACCCACTTCATTGTATAGGGGTATGCCCCAAGGAGTTACAGATAACTAGCGGGTTGTTGAACCATGAGTTATTATGTCACTTGGGTTGGGGGGTGATGGGGCTCTATGTGCCCAGGGCCATAGGGTGACCCAGCCTCATTAAAAGGAGAAAGGAGATGGGCCTCTATGGCTGTGTGACTCGATATTCTTGATGGGGCTCTATGGTTGAGTGACCTGACTTGGTTATGGCACTATGTTTCTTCCTCTTGGAAGGTATATGGAGATTATCTGGTGATGCTTTGGGGAGGTATATGGAGTTGTATTATGTTGCTTTTGGAGATATCTGGAGTTATTTCGTGATGCCTTATGATGTGTGGAGATTGGTATAGTGAGTTATGTGTACTCTGTATGAGTCTTTTTGACACCTTGCTATGTATGAGGCTTGACTCTCCTCTTGGTTGGTATGGACTATTGGATATTGTCTTGGCACTATGTTGGTGCAGTCATGGATTTTTGGGGCTTTTGATACATGTTGTATATGTATCAGCGTGTTGATTCTGTTTGTTAGTCATATGTGTGTACTAGATCTATCTCTAGGGCGTAATTGTTGGAAATTAATTGTTATGTGGTCTACTTGTTGTCATTCCATGGTTTGGTGAAACCCTTGTGATGTGTTATGGTTGTGAAAGTATGTAAAAGTATGCTTGTGAAAATTAGGTGTTGTGTATGACCCTGTAGGGTGTTGTGATTGTAGTTCATGATGGGAACCCACAGGAATGAATAAACTAAAATTTGATAAAAATGAAAATTTAAAGGACTTGAATTAAGAATAATGTTAATGGAAAGAGATTAATGAAATAACGAATAAGAGAGAACTACCAATCTTCACAAAACCTTGAAAGTTGAAATTTCTACCAAATGTTCCTAAGGCCACCTCGGGTCGTGCTTTAATCAACTGAAATTTTAACCATAGCACGTACTTTTGCCTTATTTGTTCCTTGTTGCTTACCATTTCTTCCTTCTTCAATGTGTTATGTCGCATCGAGGATGATGCTTTATTAAGGGGAGGAGAATGTAATGCATCGTTCACCTGTTTCCCAAGTCCTTGACAATGACCTCATGTTGCTAAGCCTATGAGAGTTTCGTGTGCTCATGTTGATCTTTGTTGGATTGACCATGTCCCTGTTGAAGACCCTTTTAACCTTCCCTCTCCTTCTTCCTCGAATTATTTAGGTGGTTTTATTGGTGGACCTCGTAGTTTTTCAGGTGTATCCAGCCTAAAGGAAAATGTTGTTCTACATAATAAGTTATTATATTAAATCATCATTTTTAATAGGATTATATTTTTTATCATTATTAACGCCATATAATGATTAATAATATTATTTATAATTTATTATTATTCATTATTATTAATAGTTGTGTTATTGTTTGTTAAATTTTATCGATCGTTATGGATTGACTTTAAGTTATCATTTTACTTATTTTAGGTTTACTTTATTTTTATCTAGTTTTATGACAAACAAACAATTAAAACAAACAAAAAAAATAGATTAAAGTAAAAGTTTTAAAACTAAGTAATACCCGTGATTGTGGGGCGGATTAGGGAAAAGTGGAAGAAGGCGAAAAATTCCAAAAAATGCAGTTAGGGTTTTCTTATATTTTTTTTTGGCTTTTGGAAATACGTTAGTTTTGAGCATGGGGTGACTGGTTTGGGGGCGCAAGGAATCTGCACAGAAGGAGTTTGTTGAAGAGACCTTGAAAAAATTCAAAAAATGCATTTGATGCACGTAAAGCTAGACTCCACAACCATTTTCGGCATCCTCCTAGGCCGTGCCACACCTGCGTGGGAAGATCAACCAAAATGGAAGGAGTATTATTGTTTGTTTGGTCTGTCACGTTTCCAGCACCCTTTCAGCCCGCGCCCAGGCTTGCGTGGGCTCCCATCAAAGCCAAAAGAAAAAGGAACTTTGTCAGATGTTGCAGTCACAAGTTCCCTAGTAGATGTGTATGTAAAACGTGGAAGCATGCGATATTTTTCACTTAATGCATGGGAGAAATGCAGTTCCATGGACTGCAATGATTTCGGGATATGCAAAAAATGGTTTTGTGAAAACTACATTGGAACTTTTCCAAGAAAAATACGGTTGGAAGGTCGGAAGCCACACCCCACAACCTTTGCTGATAACCTCCCAGCTGCTGTCAAAATGGGAGCTTTAGAATTGCACATGGACATCCATCAAAACATCATGGGGAGATAATATTCTTTAATGTCTTATCAGGTACACAAATCAACTTGTATGCAAAATGTGAACGCATACACAACACATGTGAACTGTTTGACAAAATACCTTAAAGATGTCCGGTCTCCTATACTGCAACGATAGTAGGGTATGGAAAAAAATGGGTATGTTAAAAAGGCACTGAATTTTTTGATAGAATCCCTCAAAGAAATGTTGTCTCATGGAGTGTCATGATGGCAGCATATGCATAAAATGGATGTGTAGAAAAGGCTTGTGGTCTATTTGGCATAATGTCTCAAGAGATGTGGTCTTATGGAACATACTCTGACCTTGTAAGCTTCATTTTTGGTTTAATTAGCTTTCAGACATGTAGGTTCAGTGCATGATGGTTGTAAATACTTCGATGGCATGAGTGTCTCTTGTAGTATCATGCCTAGAATTAATCATTATGTTTTCTAGTTTTTGATGAGCACATGAGAATGTGCAAAATGTGGGGGCATGCTTAAGGCATGTGAAGTGTTTGACTAAATGCCTTCAAAAATCATGGTCTAATGGTTGCAAGATTTGAGGCTATGCATAAAAAGAGGAAGATCTCATCCTACCCAAACAACAACAATAAGAAACCATTTGATCATGCTCAGCAAGTGGTGGGTCAATCCAGAAGGTAGGAGAAATGTGATCAGATTAGCGGAATGGTTTTCAAGTATGTAGTTACAGATTTTTTTTACAGATGTGTATGTTAAATGGTGGAGTTGTGGATGCTCGTGATCTGGTTGACGATGTGCCCAAGCAAGTTACTGAACCAAATCCCTGAGTTTCGACCAACTCCACTCTCCAGGCATGGTTCTTCTTCCCTTACCTCTCATAATTCTTGTGTTTTAGTTCTCTTTTGCAACTAAATAGAATTTTAAATTATTAGGATTTTTAATACAGTTAAATGTCCCTTCAACTCTTTGCAAAACAATAAAGTGTCGTGTTGCAACTCTCGAAGTCATTATAACTCGTCTACTTTAAACCATGAACTATCACCCTCACTTCAAGATGATTTAGAAAACTCTTACCCTTCTTGATCGCTCCAATATCATTTTATCGACCAGAAAAATTTGACTCCCCATTGATAAAGTTGACCTTCTCCTTGTTTTAAATAGTTAAATTTTGCAATTTTTGAGACTCACTAAGTACCCTTCGTAACTCTGGAAACGAGATGTGAAGTTTCATTCGTGTACCTTGGTATACGAGGAGTCACCTTGACCTTTGGTTTGACCCGAAAACGAACATATGACATCCTTTTGACGCTCTTATAAGAGCCCTGTTACACTAGTTTTACAGCAGTAGAAAGCTGTTAAATCTAGAAAGTTGGCTTTCATTTTGAACCGCCATTTGAAACCTGAATGGAGAAATTACATCCCGTCTTCGCAAACCTCTAGCGTTTATACTAGAAAAATGCATGGAACATTCAGTATAGGAAAGAGAACTTTTTGGGATAGTTTGGCGAAGCCATTTTGTAGGCCTCTGGTCATAGTTTGACGAGGTCAAACTGGACCAATTTCTTCTTGTCGCTCTAGAAAACTTGTCGCCATTTGAAAATGGTTTACTAGTTCTCAGTCCCGTCGACTCTGATGAATTCTCCTTATATAGGGGAACTAGTAGGAGATGTCTCGTTGTGTGTTCCTCCATCGAACGTCATTTATGGACGTGGTTTTCTAGGCCCTCGAGATAACTTTTGTCATTTTACAACTGGGTGAACTATGACTAGTGGCCTCCGAGAACTAGCTACCAAACACAAACCGTTCGCTCTTTTTTAATTCCGTCAGTTGCTATGAACTCTTGGTCTATCTGGGGACATATAGAAAGTTTATGATGGAGGTGTTCTCATCAGAAGATAACCTTTGGAAGTAGTTTCTTAGCCTCCGAGCACGTTTTGTACGTTTTTGTAGTTAGTAAGAAAATATAAAAATAGAAAGCTGCAGGACCCTCGTAGGGTTGCCAAACCACCCTGAAACTTTTAACACATGCTAAATAACTATTTAAAACCCTTTAATGTATTTGTTGTGTGAAATAGAACTTTTGACAAAATGGTGTTTTCTCTCTCTTCCCTTCTCTTTCTCTCTCCTGGGTTACAAAATGAAGAAAAAAAATGAAATGCAATGAATACATGTTTCTAGACCTTTTTGTTTCGATTGCAAATTGTAATTTTTATCTTATGTAAATGGGAAACTGAAAAATGATAATTATGATTGATTAGGGTGGATGCCATGCCAGCGATTTATCACTGATATCATGCTCACGTGGGTTTTGCAGGATGGAAGAATGACGACAAAAAAAGGTGATGTGTAATTTAATTATTATTATTGAAATTTTTATAGGTCATTGTAAAATGAATAACTGTCTAATGTAGTCTCTTGTTACCAGAAAATTTATAATTGAAATTTTTAATATGTATGTGATGCTAGTTTTAGGGATACCTTAGGAAATGTGCATCTAATCACCGGTTCAATTTGTTTCTTAGTTGTGTATGGCAAAAAAGGGTTTGATTTATACATAGTAAATTGAAATTGAAGTTAATATCTTGTAGTACTTTCTCAGTATTCAATAAACGGTTAAATTAATTACTGGGTTATCTTCTTACCTTGCAAACATAATAAAGAGTTTTAATGGGAACACTCAACCTTAATAAAATATTCGTGCATAACTTGCCTGCATGTGTGACCCTTTTTACCATATAAGAAATTTAAGACCGTAGAATGAACTTAAGCTTTGCACTCGATGAGACCTCCTAGGTTAGGTAAATAAAACCCCTAGTTGGAGTTTACCATCATAGTCATTATGTTTAGTGACATTGTCGTGAACCCATATTTTAGGAATGACATGGTCCAACCTTATCCACAGTATGCGGTTTCCTTCTAGTTCTACTAATCACGAGAAGAGTGTCCTCTTTTTAGGTCCAACACCAGGTTGACTGGTGAAGACCACCTTGGAAGTCACCTTATGAGTCCTTGTTAGAAGGAATGACTAAGCGTGTATACCTTCCCATCTATGGAGTAGGTAGAGATATTACTCCCTTGTATCCTATTGGATTTCCGGGGCCTTAGTGAAATTAGATTTAGAAATTAACTTCATCAGTGAATGAAATCCCTGTTGGAGAAAAATGACCTAAATGAAGATCCTTGATATAGTTGTTGAATGTATTGCATTCTCATTAGTGAACCCTTTTTGTCCCTCGTAAATAAATGTCTATGTCTTGATGGCTTGTGAAAATTTAGTGCCTTGATCTTTCATGAAAGGATTATCATGTAAATGCATTTTAACCTTAATCACACCTATAATAGAGATTGTGCCCTGGGTGAAACTGGAATTAAGCTTAACCATGTACTTCTTTAATATGTTAGACAAGTAATTTCGTATCTCTTATGTTTAAAATGATAGCTAAGAATGAGACCCTAGTGCGATGTAAGAGCAAATCATATGAGATGTAAAACAAAAATTTGAGATTAGGATTAAGGTCAATCTGGGAGTCCTTATAACTTAATTTAAGCATTTTCATGTGTTGCAAAGAATATAAATTGTCCTTGGTGTGACCAAACTTCGAGAAAATAAAAGATATATATAATATAAATTTGGAATTCCATAAGTTATTGAACTTTAATGATACCATGGTAGTGAAATAACTATTCCGTGATCGATGGATGTTCTTGGGGAAAAATCTATTTCGAATCTATGTCTTCCTTAATCCCAAGATTTCATCTTGACATCACGTTAGTTGCACTTGTGTAGCAAGGGTAAATTTTAAACATTAAATAAATGTTTGAGAAGCATATTCTTAATATAAGAACAAGATAATCAAGTAATGTATATGTGATTTGAATTGTGCCAAATAAGCAATTAAATTATGGAAAGTTCCACGATGCATAAAGGAAGCCAACCTAAATTGATCGAACTATAAATTAAAGGTGGAATGAGCTTAAGATCTTGTAGATGAAAAAAAAAGGGAGAAAACTATCCTTGCACAATAATGTTCTTAGAATGTTAATCGTAACTAAGATGCAATTAAAGAAATGATGTGTTGTGGGTTCGCCAATCCTTGAGTCTTTTGTCTCGTGGTTGGGTTTTTTCTAGTACTCTTTCATTTGGAAAAGTGTGGTATAAACAGGTATATGGCGTAGTCATGTGTCTATGTGATTTGGTGACTGATGTAGGTGTCGTATATGTTGTTGAGTTGTTCTACTTGGAGTCCTTGTGGCGTTTTGCATTGAGCAATGTAAGTCAAAAAAATTTATCCTTGTATTTTACTGTTGTATAACAATTACTATTGAGAGACAACAAGCTCAGAGTTCTAGCCCATATCATTATCAAACTTAAAATCAAGCTAACCCCCCATAAAAGTAAAATAACCCACCCAATCATACCACAAATCAAAATTATAACCAAGGAAAACCTCAAGTTGCTAGGCCTTACTAACCATATGATCCAAACGCAACTTCAACATTGAGGGCCTTGGTTCTAACACAAAACAACATGGCTGAAGATCATGATTGGTGTTTCCCATGCAAGCAGCCCCATAACTACTCAATGTGTTTCAATGGTGCTTTGAATCAAGCTCTTATGGTGAAAAAAACTGGTGTGGAACAAGAGACAGGCCAGGAAGGGAATCAACAATAGGAAGTAACCAAGAAAGAGGAACCTCTAAGTGAGACCATGCTTGTCAATTGGTAGGCTGAAGATTTTTGTGGTATGAATCAAACACCTCCTCATAGTGTGGTAGTAAATACATGGTCCAAGAAGAGAAATATTTGAGAGGGTAATATTCCAATTCAAACGGTCCACAACCCTTTGTTACCCTAAAAATTGCAACTCCCAATGTTCACAGTCAGCCCAAGCCACTTTCCAGACCCACTCAGGCACCAATTGTAATGACCCATGTGTAAGAGAAGAATGTGCAAGGAAAGGGGTAGAAAAAAGATAGCTCATCCCCATTTAACATCATTGAAAATATGAAGAAAAGAAATGTAAACATCTCAATGTGGGATTTGTTTGCTATCCCAAGAAAGAGAGACCTGTTGTAGGATGTTATGGCCAATTGGTCAACCTCAAATCAACCCCCCAACCAACAAGAGAAAATGCTTACCAGTGCAGCTCAGCCTGAAGGAAACTATGCAGAACAACAAGGTACGAATATGAATCCCCTTCCATTCTATGTTTCATTGATCATTGGGGACAAATTGGTACACAATTGCATGATTGATTCAAAAGCGAGTAGCTTAGTCATGCCGAAGAAAATAGCTGATCAATTGGGTCTTCAAGCACAATAAAATGTCCCACTTTTTGGTATGGTTTGTACCTTTATAAACATGAATTTTCAGTTTCATTGATTTTCTAAAGGTAATAGCCACAAAACCGTACACATTCATGAAATTCCACAAACTAACGAAATGTTGTGTTTAGAGTTTAGAATACATGTATATTTTTTAAAAATAAAATTGGTAAAAAATATGGTCTTTTTCTTAATTTTTTTCATACATTGTTTCTTATGTTATAAAAGAGTAATGACTATCCTCGGGTGGTTTATTTATATGAAAATTTATTTTTTGACCATGAAATTTTAGATGTATTTTTAAGATTTGAATTTTGAGATTCTGTCAAATTTTCATATTTTTTTGACTTATATATTTTTTAAAATTAATTATTTAGTAAAAATATTTTCAAATAAATAGTGTACATATGTCTATGCCAATAAAATTTAAGATTTATATCGAAATTGAGGTTTTTTTCACAGGTACGAAGAAGACTTCAATAAATAGTAATTTTATTTTTTTCAATTTTTTTTATATATTCTACTATTTTTCAAATTTGGTTGATTGTGTACTATTGATTGTCCTAAAATACCATATGTTAGTAAAAATTAAAAAATAAATAACAAAACAGATTTTTTAAAAATGAAAATTACATTTTTAGAAAGCTAATAAAAATGTGAATTTTGTGTCAAAATTTTGTAATTTAACTAGTTCGTTTACCCTAATTACGTGGCACCTGAGTGGCAGATTTTGGCTCACAATTATCCCCCAAAAGGATTTGGATCCAAAATGTGCCACCTAGGAGCCACGTCAGTGCCACTCAGAGGGGTTCGTGCGAACGGGGTTCGCGTGAACCCCCATTTTTGCACGAACTCCTCCTGCACCACCAAAGCACCCAAAATGTCTCCTTCTAAATTTAATGTTTTGCAATTGCGTCTCCCCTTCTAAATTTAATGTTTTACAAGTTATTATTTAATATTGTTCATTTTTAATGTTTTAAATTTAGTTTTTTACATTTTTTTTTTGTTTTAAACTAAGTTTGTTTTTTTTTTAATTATTTTTAACCAAAAATATGTAATATTAAATTAGAAAAGTTGTTTTACATATTAAATATAAATTCTATTAAAATTAGAAAAGTTGTTTTAAAGTTATAAAAAACTAAAATTAAAAATAACCTAATTTCTACTGAGATTTGTATATAAATAGAGTTGCATGCACATATAGTTTTGTATCGAGTTTACTCTTAGAATTCAGATCTATCACGATTTATGTGTGTAGGTGAAAATTATTGAAGTGTATGAATCATAGGAAATGAAAATATACCAAGGAAGAGAATGCAGAGAAGAATGCTAGAAGATCTGTTCATAGGAAGGCACAAAGAGAGAGAGAGAGAGAGAGACACAACAAGTGAAAGACAAGGCTGTAAAAATTGGTACATATGTATAGAAACCCTTGATAGATCGTAATTTTTTTTAGTTCTAAGGTTTAAATATGATAATATGTTTTTTAGATTGGGTAAAGGCAAGGGTTTTGATAGGATCCCATGTGTATGTTTATGGACACAGATCATGATGTGCAACATTATGCTGAAGTGATAACAAAAGTTATGGAATTACTTCCCAAGAAAAATGTGAAACACTTGGTGAAGATGGATTTACAAAAAATAAAATAATTTTCCCAACAAGAACCACTATCACGAAAGAAAACAGCAAAAAGTGTAGAGATAATATATGGTGAATTTGTTAATTTGACTACAGTTGCTAGAGCACATTTGTTGGTTACATTCTTGAATCATGTTGATATGAGGGAAACATTAGAATTGTTGGGTGTTGATTTTGGATGGAAAAATTCAAAACGTGTAGAAGAAGAATTTGTTGGGAATGTTTTTAAAGGAATAAGTTCTTTGGGTACAAAAACTAGGTCTGTTGATAAGAGTATTTCTTGTAGAGCAATATTAACTTCAGTTGTAAGTGAAGATACGACAAAGAATTGTCATGTTACCGTCATTGCCAAGGCATTGGGTTTATCTAGAAAGACGGTCAGTAGGTATGCAAAGAGGAGGAAGACATTGGATGACTCTACTATGGAAGGAAATTGGGCACTAATGTGTAGAAATCCACGTTCTGATAAAATAGAGGATAATATTGTGAAGATAGTTTCTGATTTTTGGACTGAGAGGACTCGTCCTTCTCTGAATGTGAGGGATGTTTTAAAACATAGGATAACTCACAATAACTATGATGAACATATAAAACATTGGCTTGAAATAACTCAACATGAGATGTACATAAAGTTTACAGAAGAAAATCCAGATGTTAAGATTGGAAAACGAATGTTTGAAAATTTGAAGCCTTGGTATGTGCGAGCTGATAAAGTCCTTGACACATGTTGTTATCACTATCACGTTGAGTTTGATTATCACTATTAGGTACAAATTTTTATAGATCATGTATATATATATATATATATATATATATATATATATATTGAGGTGTGCTTTCATTTATATCTATATATTTGAAATTTTTTAAATATCATTTTTTGAGATGTGATTTAAAATTAATGTATTTCAAAATCTATGTTTTTTTTAGGTGTATAGAAAGTTACGGGAAGAAAATGCCCCACCTACATGTGTTAGTGAATTCATAACTTCAATTCTTTGCATGATATCTGATGATCATGTCGAATGATTGGATATGACTTGCATCAAAGGTGTCTGTGACAAGTGTGGGGACTTGAAATTATTTCGTGGGCAAAAAGAAATGAAGATTTGGACACAGTTAAAATGGTTGCTTGCAAGAGGTGATATATATAAATTTATGTTTTTAAATTTGGATGTTAGATTTTATTTTGATTTTTATGTTTACTGTAAATGAATACATGAAAATTTGTCCATGTTATGAATTGATTTTGTAGGTTCAAATACATAAAATATTCAACAAGGCTTGGAAAAGATGCAACCAGGTTGGATTTGGTAGAAGAGGAAATCCCCATTGCTACATTCATGCAAAGTTTCCAAAGTTTAATTAGTCTCTCTACATCAAACATTCTCACTATTCAAAGTTGTAGGCTACACAATTCAAGACTAATAGAGACACATTCCCTATTGGTTCCATATTGTCTTCGTGGTTGATTTTGCTGAGAATTACTCATTTTCTCATCAAAAAGAAATTCAAATATAGTATTATCATACTGACCAGGTTACTATCATGATTCAAGTATTTTATAGGCATGCACAATTGGATTTGGATGGGGTTGAAAGTACATATGTGAAGCTTCGAAATGATCAAGAAGGAGTATCACTTCTATATAAGTGATGACAAGGAACATGACACCAAATTTGTGCAACATTGTTTTGGTTTGTTCTTTCAATGTCTTCATCAGTGAGGAATACAAATAGATCAACATTTTGTTTGGTCAGATGGTTGTGCATCACAATTCAAATCCTCTCGCCCTTTCTTTGCAGGGACAGTCATTATCATCATCATCACAAAATTCCTCATTTATGGAGTTTTTTTTAGAGTGGTCATGGGAAGGGAGAACACGATGGTGTGGGTGTATGCATCAAACATGCTCTAAAGAAAAAAATATTTTATTATGAGGGAGATCAATTGATTGATGACCACACCGTTGTTGAATGGTGTAAGAAACATTTTACAGTTCAGACGGTTTTAACCTCAGGGGTTTCAACATCACACAATCTTCAACCCCACAGGCTTCAACCCACATAGAGTGTTTTGCAGGAGATAACAGGTACATGCACATTTAAAACATAGATATGTAGATCTTGATGTGATTTATTAAGTGAACTACAAGTTACTAACTTTAAATTTTTTTATTCTGAATTTTGATGTTTGTTTTAAACTTTATTGATCTTTTGAGCATGATTAAATGAAGGTATTGATCGAAGGACAAAGTATGGATGTGAAAGGATTCCCAATTCTAGGTCTTTGCACTCTTTGATGACTATGGATAGTAATAACTGGACAATCTGTACAAGAGATTATTCTTTTTTTTGTTATGAATGCATGAACAAATCATATTCAGAGTGCAATAGTCAAAAACATGGGTATGTAGGTGAGTGGAAGCAAGTTCCTTTAGTTGTGGATGACACATATGGATCAGATCATGATGATAGTTTTGAAGATGTGCCATTAATTTCAACTAATTATGACCACATATCTATGACTGGTTAAACAAGGTATGTTTTATTTAAAAGGATTGCATAATTTGATAATTAAATATATACCGGCCGCTATACTATACATGGATCATTGAATGTTTATTTGCATTTTGTTGTAGGTGATTTATTTGCAGTCATTGCTGAAGAAGACAATGTTGAGAAAGTGGAGTACTACTCGTTGCGTTGCACAGAAGAGACAACAAAGCTAACATGTGAAATAACAAGTGAAGAGACAACATTTTATACTGGCTCGGTTGTAGTGCAGGGAAAATACTTACAACAAGTTAAAGCCCTCCAAAGTGGGATTCACTTTGTTGATTACAAACCAGAAAAAAAGGTGTATCATTACACCCATCACATAATTGCTACAGGGTTACAATTGCAACAAGTGAAGACTAAAACTAGTCAACGCAAAAAATGGAGACTAGATGTAGAAGACCATGAAAAAAATTTACAGGTCATTGAAAAACGAGTAGAGCCACTTGGTATTATATAGAAAAAAGACATGGAATATTATATATTCATGTCTTCCAGGAATTTAAAATATTTAATCTATTTTATTTGTCATTTGGCATATATATTTGACAACTTTCTTGCTATGATATTAAGGATGGGTTCATTAATGATGTAATTTTGTTCCCTAGTATCTCCAATAATATTATTTCCATTTATATCTATATATAACAAATGAGTTTTAAAAACTTAGTATTATTTTTTCCTCATTTTAGTTTCTCTTTTCCAACATCTTTTATAACAATTTGAAACAAGATCTCTTAGTGTCAATAAATCTAACTTGAATCATTTAAAATTTCATGTGAGCAAAATGATAGATAATTAAATTTTGATATAGACAATAAAGAACTACATGACTCTTGTATTAATAAAAGATCTAGAGCTTGTATTTATCCAAATATAATCATTACATGTTTATAAGATCTTTATATCAATTATGATTCATATATCATCTTTCCACATAATATATATCTTAAGTAGAATTTCTTGCAATTTTTAACCCATTAATTAAGCCTAGGTTGACCTAATGAAAGTGCATGTGTTTAAAAGGTAACTATTTCCCCTGTGAGGAAAATGATGGTAGAGGAGGACAATAAAATTTGACAATAACAGATCCAAGGTAGATGATACCATTTGGAGACTACAAGTATGGGTTTGTGAGATGGAGAATGTATGTGTAGGTTTTATAATACATTCTTGTATATATTCAACTAATCCTGAGTAGGTATAACTTGGAGATAAAGGTGACTAAGATGATGTATGGTAAATTAGAAAGAATGAAAGTGTGATAAAGAGCCAAATATATGTCAATCGTCCAAATGTGCTAAAGAGTGTCAAATCTAATGTTTGCCAAGTGTTAAAGAATAGGTTTACGTGTCTATAATGGCATGTATTTACTGGTGAATGTGCCTACTCCATGTTGAACATCTCTCAGATGTTTTCTTTGTGCTTGATTATATGCTTGACATGGTTTCTACCATACTTATTTTCATTAAATGTTTACCATGTTTTATGGTGCCACGATCCACATCGTTCATAATTCTATTTTCATACTTACCTATGTTATCATGATTCACATCATACATCTATTGGGGACAAGGACCCATAATTTTACTTTACATTGATCATATATTTTTTGATGATCCACATCGTTTGCATCTTTCCCACACAAGGATATATTATTTTCAATGGTATATCATTTAAATATAGTGCCCTTGTGATTTAAATATTTCTCATATCTTGACCATATGGGATAGCTTATTCCAATGATTATTTTGACTACATTTTCTTACTTGGAGCATATTATCTTTTTGGGATTTCTTTGATTATACTTCGTTCATATGGGGCATCTTATTCATGCACTTTCATTGCCTATATTTAACCCATAAAAGACATCTTACACTTATGCTTATATAAATTATATCATAAATCCACATATGGAAAATTTCATATTACATATATGTTTTATGCACGTTTTCAAGGTGAAATCTTACAATATTAGACATCAATGATTTTGTTTCATATTTAACCCATGATGCATGAAATCCTTTTCTTTTGAGATACATGCTTCATAATTTCATCGCACACAATCTCAAAAAAATAATATGATTGAAATTAAAAGTAATAAAGAGTTCTGATATAAATTAATGTGTAAACTAAACATTCAAAACACATACATATAATTAATAATAAAAGATGCAAAATACATTTATTACTTGTATTGAAAGATATTATGACTCAAGGTTAATAATATTACAAATGGTGGTAGAAATGCGAGTGAACATATTTCAAATGCAGATGAAGACTTATTACTCTTTATGAGGTAGGATGGCACGAGTTGTATCTCCAAAGACTTTGGTTTACATTGAGGCATTTTACATTAGGTGTTTTAATAGTACAAATCTCCAAATAAAGTCAAATTTACAATTACATTAAAATAGTATAAATCATGGAAATGTATTGCATTACATTTACTTCATTTTCCATCATTTCGCACACCTGTAACAACACATGAGTTTATATTTCCCGAGTTTAATATCAAAAATCATGTAACATAAAGTATTACTAAAATATCAAAAATCATGTCTAATGAGTATATACATGTCTAAAATCTCTAAAAGTATGTCTAAAATGTCAAAAAGTATGTCTAAAATCTCTAAAAGTATGTCTAAAATATAAAAAATTATGTCTAATGAGTATATACATGTCTAAAATGTCTAAAATCTATAAAATATCACTGAAGTCTCCTCCGTGCACTAGGGCGAGTGCCAGACCCCTCACTACGCTTTGCTACACCCTGTATGTTAAAAAAAGGAATATACACGTCATAAACTATATATAGCATGTACCATATATTAAAATATATAAACAAAATTCTACAACAATTTCTTGATTAATTCAATACATCATATAACAAGATATGTACAATTGATTACCTCAGTATCTGTCCCTGGGCAGATGTTGGGAGTATCTACACTATGTGTAGATCTTTGTCCCGTAGATCCCTGTGAAACAAAATAAATAAAATGTAAGAAGTTGATAAATAAGTTTTTTGAATAAAGTTCATTAATTTCTAACATTTCAATTTAGATTAAATATTAATTCTATTAAAACATAGGCTTCTATACCTCTGCGGAACACGTCTCCAAATGTATGGGATTGCCACCCACAACCTCAACACCAGAAAATATGTCACAAAGTGAGCAAAGATGACTCAAGGCCGGAACATCAAGATCCATGTTGTGCTTTGTCAAGAGCTGTGTGTATGGCACACGGTAGATGGTGTGGGCTGTGAAGCTCCACACACTAGAGCAGAAGCCTAAACACATAAGTACATGTCTAATTTTAATATTAATAAATTGTAAAGTAATGATGAAATAAAATAAATTTTAATTAAATATTGGGTGTTTAATTTTCACACTGGAACAGAAATGTGCTGAACATCAGGTGTGACGATCCCAGCAACAAGAAGTCTATTTGTAGCAGTGGCAGTAGTACCCTGACTAGAAGATACACTCCCACTCTGCTCTATAAAATCTAAAACCCCCGATAGTGGAATGCTACAATGCTATGAAATCACCTCATATGCACCCAACAAGTCAGCAGCCATGATGCATCCTAGCCGATGTGCCTGAGCGGGATCTGTAACTAGCTCAAAGTCATCTGGGGAAATCAAAGATGCATGAGTGTATACCTCGTTACATGCATCACTGCTGCTACTAGCACCTCCACTGCTAGTATCGCATCTCTGAAGGTACTGACCCACATGGTCAGAAGATATCAATTGGGTCTCATGAGCAATTCCAATAAGACCCTTGATAGTAGCCTCATGTGTAGTCATAACCACAGGTGCTGCAACATCCTGAAATCCTGATAAGAATGGTTGTGGCCTTGGTACAAGCTACCGCACGTCAACAACCATAGGAGCTCCCTCCTTTCTATATGCCTCCCTGCGGCTAATTCAGCCACACCCCTACCCCAAATAACTAGGGATGTCTAAATAGTTCACCTTTAGGTTTAAGTGAACCTCAACATGTAGCATCATTATGAAGTATAACGGTAATTGGTCATTATTCAGAAATTGGCCTTGAGAGGCCACAAATCTAGGATAAATCAAAGGGGCACATAGGGGACATGAACATTTGTTTACATAATATGCCCTTATTTTCCATTTTATCTGCATAAAAACTCCAACAAGACCTCTTAACGAATTCCTTATCGGAAAGTTGTAATGTAATCTCATTATATCCCACATCTCCCGATACACTTGATTTTAATGAATCCATAAAATTTTTTATTGACTCAGAATCAAAAGGGTTATATGTTTTCAAAATTGTCTCTATTCTACGAAGATCAACCAATATTTTTTCACAATGGGCTTTATACTGCCCAACTGTAGTTGGATTCTGGAGAATAGATTGCAATTTTGCAATCTCTAAATCGGTCCTCTCAAACAAATTAGGACCAGAAGAAGCCATGACTGTAAAAAAATGAAAGTAAAATTCAATTAATAGTACTTTTAATGAAAAAATTCTCCTAAGATATTCTCCAATTTTAATGAAAATAGAAATATGATTTTAAAGCTTCAATGCAAATAATTTAGAAAATAAGAAATTACATATATCTTATATAAGTCAGTCGGAATTGACCCTAAATCCAAAAACATAATTTAGGGTACAAGCATAATTGGCAAGCATAATTGACCCTAAATTTCCAAACCTCTATGTCGGAATTATAAATGGATCATGTAACAATTTATGATCATTCATCTCCTCAATACAATGTACAATGGACTCCACCATATCCATATAAAATTCTAATATGGGATCCACCTTATTTACAAAAAATTATAGGTTGGGCACTAAAATTTCATACAATCAACCACATTGTAACATTACTCAACCTTAAGGACCATACAAGGGATACCATAATTATAATTAGGGCTAGAACACTCCATAGATTTCAAGTGTAATGTGTAACATGGGGATACCAAGGTGGTTACTAGTAAATAATAATAGAGCCTCGACCCCAAATGTGGTGGTTCTATACCTTTATTTAAAGACAAATCACATTTTACAATTTTTCCCATCTAATCAAATGCAAGAAACATATTGCACATATCGTAGAGTTCCTACACAACTTCACACATAAGACTATCCCACATTGGAGATAATGTGTAAGGATAAGTAATTACGTAATGTCACAATGGTCAATATGGTACCTAGTGAAGATATAAATTTGTAATCCATCACCATATCAAAAATTCCAAGGAATAAGCATTAGGAACCATGTAGATATAATTGAGTAACCTTTGTGTAATACTTGGAAGATTCCTCGTAATACACAATCAAATAAACCATTCTTAGAAAAATATTTAAAATATGGAATAGATTCCCTACCAAGCCAGAAAAATGATAGTTTTATAAGTTTACACATACATACAAGGATTACACCCATCCCAATGAGGATATCCATATTCCATTAGAGATACCTTCATCCATTAGTGGGGATTATGATGTGGATTTGAATAATTGGATGCACATATATCATGAAATCAAACTAATGAGAATGTTACAAATGGAAGAAAGATAAAAATTACAATATTTTGGTGCACCTAATTAGGATACTTTCCTAATAAATTTTGGTGCATGATGTGGTTTTTATGACAAATTGTTTGTTCTCAGCCCAGATCTAGGGAAAACAATAAGAAATTTTCTAGTTGGTGGAATTTGATAAAACTTGATGGGAACAAACTATGAGTTGAGAAAGGGGAACTCTCAAACTAAAAGGTACATGTAATTTGGTGTACCATGGATTGGATGAACCCATCACTGAAATGAAGATACAAATATGAATAGTATTGAAGTTTTGAGGCAAGCATCTCTTTAGGTTTAGTCCATGTGGACTTGAGATATACTCTATACATATCAGTATGAATTCCATTATTTATCTCTCTTAATGAGGAGCATCCACGTGAAAGTTATGCCTAGGGGGTAGCCTTTAAATATCAAGACCAATAAGGCAAAGCAATGAGGATGTTCTCACGTACCAACACGAATCAACCCATGTATGTTGTGTCTACTCCATAGATGTTTTGAAAGTGGGTTATTGATACCTAAGGCAACCACTCTAGGAGTTACCCAAATGCCTTAGTCTTTGAATCATAATTGTTGCATGAAATATCAATGAAGTAATGAACGGTGTTGTGCCAAATTCTATAAGGATGATGGCATGAGGGCTTGATCTCTTGGCATGAATATGTCTGGACAACATTATGATCATCACTCTCTATTTTTTTTGGTCTCAACTTGAAGGTATAATCCCTAAGTCTTAAATCCATACAAGAGGGAAAGTGTGACCAATAATTAAAATAAGTAGGTCTTCGTCTTAATGTCTTGAAAACATATTTTTTTGAAGTATGGTGAGAGTTGCAAATCCCTTTTTCAATCTTGAATCTATACATGGAATCGAGCTAACACATGTTCTAGAGAAGAGAACCCCAAAATATACAAATGAAGAGACTAACTCAACCCTATCCCCTTTGTAAATAAGAATCACCTCATTTTATTGATAGAGATGTTGAAAGTCATGACACTTTTTACCTAAAGAAATTTGAAACCCATGAGTATCACAAAAGGAGGTTATATAATATCAAGTTGTTTCTAAAGACGTCTTATAGAATGAGACACCAAAATTATGTCATCTACAAATTGAAGAATTGTGTTAGAGGCTCCAAAGAATAAACAACCATTTGTTGTATCTAATGTATTTATTTCTACTAGCTCATTAATGTAAGGGCCAAAAAGTGTCAAAGAGAGTGGGCATCCTTGTTTAATATATATGACATCCTTTATATCACCATTTCTCATTTGTACCTTATCAACAATGGTCTCATAAGGTATCATCACAAGTGAAACTATCAAGGGTGGAAGATCCCAAGCCTTAAGCCTTTTAACTAACAAGCTATGAGGAACTGTATTAAATACCTTGTAGAAGTCTACAAAACAACAATATAATTCACAATTATTTCTTTAGCTTCCTCAATGATAGTGGCCAAAGTGAAGATACAATCACTAGTATGGTGGTCCCTTCTGAAACCTGCTTGCCCTTTGGCTCTCAACCTCTTAGTCTATGTCCATGTGGCGATATTAATGTCCAGACTTGTGGCAAAGATCTTGGCCAAGGTGTGTCCAACGATGATATTGTGGTAATTAGTATCATTCATGTCTTTACTCTTGTAGATGGGATGTATGATTTAGGAGGTCCAAGAAGGTGGAAAGCCAAAAATCGTCGTGTAGTTAAACATGTATGCACTATGTTTAAAAAATCAAGCTTTGAGGTTCTCCATATCATGAGCTTTATTGGATTACAGCTTAGAGATGGCATGAAGGATTAAGCGATTAGTATTGAAATGACAATGAGAAAGTTTTAGATTGACTTGAGTGTTTGGTTGGTTTGGAGCATTATATAGGCTAGAAGCATACTCAAAACAAGTAAGGAGATTTGATATTGCACATACTAATTTCTTAGGAAGGAATACTCAAAAAGGAAGAGAGATATTTTGGGCTTTACATTTATCAATGAAATGAAATGATATGAATTTCACAATGATGAGGCATAAGTGTAAAATGCTCTTCACCTTATTAACAAATTTTAGTAAGAAGTTTAAAGAATTCCTCTCCTAACTAACAAATGAGAGAAACAAGGCTTCTTCCCTTATTAACAAATCTCTCCTTCCACTAACAAACGTAACGTTCATAACCTTCATAACATTTCTCTCCCACTAACAAACATAACGTTCATAACCTTCTTCCCCATTAACAAATGTGAAATTCAAAATATCCCTCTTTTTTACCATTAATAATCATCTTAATAACTCAAACAACACCATTATTCTACATAAGGTATATTTTAAATTTAATATATCATTAGAGCAGAAATTACAGTCTTCAGAGCACCATTATTCTACAGAAGGTATATTTTAAATTTAATATATCATTAGAGTATAAATTACAGTCTTCAGAGCACCATTATTCTACAGAAGGTATATTTTAAATTTAATAAATCATTAGAGCAAAAATTACAGTCTTCAGAGCACCATTATTCTACAGAAGGTATATTTTAAATTTAATATATCATTACACCAGAAATTATAGTCTTCAGAGCACCATTATTCTAAGAAGGTATATTTTAAATTTAATAAAACATTACACCAGAAATTACAGTCTTCAGAGACCAAGTATATTTTAAATTTAATATATCATTACACCAAAAATTACAGTTTTCAGAGCACCATTATTCTAAGAAGGTATATTTTAAATGGAAATATCATTACACCAGAAATTTGTCTTAAGAGCACCATTAGTCATGAACAAGGTATATTTTAAATTTAATATATCATTACACCAAAAATTACAGTCTTCAAAGAACCTGTATATTTTAAATTTAATATATCATTACACCAGAAATTACAGTTTTCATAGCACCATTATTCTTCTACTATTGGAAACTGAACACTGAAATTTGTGAAGCCTGGTCATGATACAAGAGATTTTAAATGGGGTTTTACAAAAAAATGAGCTAGGGTTTTGCAAAAAATGGTATCGAAATGGCTACAGTTTTGCTAAAAAATGGGTTTCAATTTTTTTCACCCAAATACATCACCAATACAACACCCTATATCGAAATGGCTATGGCTTCCATACCTAGTCCCTCATCAATGGTGGGCTCTTCATTGGTGGGCTCGTCTTGTTGGGCTTGTCTGGTGGGATCGTTTGTTGGGAATCCTTGGTGGGCTCATCTCTGGTTGGTCTGGTCTACTGTGTCATTGGTGGGCTCACTGGTGGGCTCACTGGCTCTGTTCTGAGTAATCTTTGCGTGAAGGAGGTGGACGAAGGAAAATGAATTCCTTTGCAGCACCTCCAATATATAAATAGGGGTGTTCGAGCGAACCCCCATTTCATGCGAACCCCATTAAATGTCACACGTGGCAAGATAATGGCCTACGTGTCACTTCGCCTGAACCCTGTTCACGCGAATGGGGGATTCACACGAACCCTCCTTGCATACCACCCCATGACCTTCCCCACTCACATTTTTGGGACAAAAAGTGGGACACAACACCATGCATTGACCCCTGTTAAAAAACTACAAGAATCGGGTATGGGATTTCATCAAATACTTTGAAGCATTTGGCATCAATTCCATCCCAAGGAAGAAGAATGAAGCAACAAAAATATTGGTAGCAATCGGGGTGAAATTTGATGTAGTAGAGAGTATCAAGAGTGTGAAATATCAATCCCATATTAAAGTGGTTGTAAGACCAGTTGTTCCAGATAACAACACAAGTTGGAAAGTTTTTTAGAATGATAAAAAAATTGTCAATTTTCTACATGAAGAAGTTGAGTTCTCTACTAGAAACCAAGACAAGTTGGAACAACGTTATGGTGACCAAGTGGTGCAGCTGAGAACCAAAAAATTACCAAAGGTTCTTGTAATTTTGGAGTCAATCTTCATCCCAAATGATCAATTTCGGGAGGAGAAAGGAAATATTCAGGTAAAGGGTGAAGATTCAGAGCCCATTTCCATAGATGAAGGAAAAATGTTGCAAATGGGTAAGGTAAGTACCCAACAAGAAAAATCTGAGTTTTTTCAACTTTGTCAAGAATTCCCAGATGTCTTTGCTTAGACTAACAAGGATTTAAGATGTTTCAACCCAAGGTTGGCACAACACACTATCGAGTTGGATCTGAGATCTAAGCCTTTTAGACTGAAGCAAAGGCTAGTAAACCCTCACATTGAACCTCTTATGAGAAAAGAGTTGAACAAGCTAATTGAGGCCAGCCTCATCTTCCCTATCAGGCATTCAAGTTAGGTTTCAAGCTTGGTGCCTGTGAGGAAAAGAAATGGAGAAATAAGATTGTTTGTGTATTTTCGTGATCTAAATAGAGTACCACTCAAAGATCACAACCCACTTCCATCAATGGAGAAAATCTTACAAGTTGTAGCTAGCTCTGAGAGGTTTTCATTGCTAGATGGATACTCAATCTATAATCAGATAATGGTGAAAGAGGAAGATTAGTAAAAGATGACCTTCACCACAAAATGGGGTACATATGCTTACAAGAGGATGTCATTTGGACTGTCCAATGCCGGAGCAATATTTCAGCGAGCTACGAATATGGCGTATACAGGCTTGATCAACAAGATGGTGCTGGTATATCTATATGATATCACTATCTTCTCAAAGAATGCAACAAAACACCTCTTTCACATCAGACAAGTATTTCAAAGGTGTAGAAGGTTCATAGTTTCATTTAATCCAAATAAGTGTTTTATTTTGGCACATGAGGGCAAGTTGTTGGGTCATATTGTCTTAAGAGAAGGGTTGATGATCGACCCTGAAAGAGTTGAAGCCATTAGAACTTTAGTGCCCACTTTCCTTCGATACCTTGTGATATTGATCCTGATACTACTACCTATATTATGGACATTGTTATAGTTTAATTTAGCATGATGTTAGATGTTAGATCATGGTTTATTGTGGAATTTGATTCATATATGGTGCATGATGATTATTAGAAACATTTTAAACATTGATTTTGATATATTGTTTAACAAGGTTACATTATAGATGTTGTTCAAACTTGTGATATTTGGATATTATGAGTAGACCTAGAAAATGAGAATTGGATTAAAAATTGGTAATGATATAGTTGTAGATGGAATTGTAAGTGAAACTTCTAATTATCTTGATGTTGTTGTGATTCACATATATGTCGATGATCTTGAAATTATATTTATTTTAATTTGGATGTTCTAATATGGCCACGAGGACGAAAGAAGTATTTGTATTTTGTAGGTTTAAAATATCACAACAAACATTGGGGGATTGGAGACCAACCACATTGGAATTCTAGATGAATTCAACAAGGTCACCATGATAACTTGTATTTGTTGTGTGTTTGATTGTATTAGGGATTCCCATGGTGGGGATCACCTTTAAATGTAACCAAGGGTTATGTGTATTTATTTATTTGGGTCCTTTTTATTGATGTCTGTATGGGTTTATTAAGTGATGTGTGTAACCATTTTTATTTAAATAAATTGTGGTATATAATGTGATTAATCATATTGTTAAAATAAATTAATCAAATTTGGGTCATAATAAATTAATTATTAGAGTGGTTGACTCTTGTATTAAATGTTGTACGATATGTGTAAGTGATGTGTACGTAAAAAAAATTGGAGTATGAAACACTTCATCTTCTTTGGAATTCTAAATTGTCCTTGGAGACTGATTTTGGAGGCTTGTGGGACAAGTTAAACTTATCCCATACCTCTTAAATTTACATACCAGCCTTACCTATAGTTGGAGAGTTTAAATTTAGCCTTCATTATGCATTTTTGTAAGACTAGTTGAATGTTTTAATTGCAATTCTTGCTTGAAATTAATTTATGTCCTTTGGGGTATGGGCTTGATTTGAGTGTGTAAGTAAAACTGTCATATTATTCACCTACTTATTTATTGTGTCTGGGAGATTGAATTTGACTTGTGAGTTGGAATTGAGGATGTGTTATGTGGCATCCTACAAAGATCCACCTCATCCTCTTCTCTTCCCCCTTCTATATATTTGTATTCATTTTATTGTTTTTGGGTTACACTCTTTTGGTTGCTTCACGTTTGCATACTTATTTTGGGGAGAATTATTTTGTTGTTTTGAGCCCTTGCTTTTGAAGTAAGTATGTAGGATTTTTACAGTTCTGTGTTTCATTGATCTTGGATTGTTTTGTATTGGAAAGCTTGCTAGTTGGAACTTGGAACAAACTCCATTATGGAGAGGTAAGAGCGTGGCTCTTGAAATGCTCTTTTTTTAATTGTGTAAATTTAATTGTTGTGAATGTTTTGGCATGTGTGTGGGTTGTTTGGGTAGATGGCCTAGGGATGGTGTAGGAGAAGACTATGGGGTATTTCTATGGGAGGTATAAGTATTTTTGGGAGGTATAAGTGTGGAGGGAGTTGGGATCTGGGTTCCACCTTAAAAAAGAAATAGCTTGCATTTCTTTACTCGTTACTACTATAAAAGAAATAAGGGGTACTTGGGGGAGGCATAAGGGCATGTCAGGGTTATGAAATGATATATATGTATACTTTGGTGATTTTTTCTCAGGTAGTGATACCCATTTCCCCTTTGGGAGGCATAAACAACATCCCCCTTAGTTTCTTACTCCTTTGGCTTGCATAATGGAGCCTGACTTTTGTTTGCTATGTTTTAATGTGGTTGCAAACTACATTATGTTTTGGACTGTTTTTAATGTCAAATTTGCATGTGTGTTTGTGGAAGCCTGTTGTTGACATGAGTTGAAACACATCTATTATTGCATTGTGGTTGGGGCTCGGGGGCCAATGAAGAAGGATGGATTCTCCTTATCATTGGATGTCTTGGTTGGGTGGAGAGCGTTTCCTTTCCCCCTATTATGTTTTGATCAAATTGAAATAAAGAACATGGAGGATCTCCATGTTATTGTTCTGGAAATGAGAAAGAAGACATAGTTTGGCAATCCTTTGTGAGACTTCTTTTTATAGGCCTTTTTCCCACTTCAATTGGAGAACTTGTAATATTATTTGTAGTGGTTAGTTATTCTATTTTGGAAATGAAATCCTATGTTTAAATAACAAAGAGATATGCACGTAAATTTGTACTATGTAAAGACACGTGAAAGAGCATTTGAATGAAAGGAAAAGAGAAAGAGTGGTAATTTGTAAAGTTGTATGTGATAAATATAAATAGAAGTTGTATTCTTTTCCACAAATGGAGTTACTACTGTGTAAAATTTGTGTTGAAATATGTTGAGGACTTTCTATTTGAAGGAGAGAAAAATGTACGAATAAGACATATTACTTTGTTTTTGTTGAAATGCTTGATTTGAAAAATAGAAGCTGCATTCTTGTTTTTACATTTTAATTGAGGGAAAGATAACTAGTTAAAACTAGCATGAAATGTAATCCACGTTGGTATAGTATGGCAAAAGAAATAGATTAATATCTAGTTGTGAAAGGTATAAACTTCATTTTTATTTCACTGTAAACTTTGCAAATTTTTATCAAAAGATACATAAAAACTGTGTAAAACTATGGAAAACATTTGAAACACTAAAACAATATAAGGAAGATCAAAATGAGCCCAAACAAACTAAAATACTTATGAAAAAATTACAGAACCTTTCAAATCAAGTTCAGACAAAAAAACTCGGACTTTTACTGTATAAAAATTTGTAATTTTCGAATTGCTAATCAATCAAACCTTTTGAACCTTGCAATCCATCCTAAATTCTTCCAATTAAAATCCTCCATGCCTATTGGGCATGTTGAGAAAGAGTTAATGGAAAATTTGAACAAAATTTTAAAATCTAAAAAGACCAGTTCAATTTTAATCGATAGAAAAATGTTTTCTTAAAAATTGAAAGAGGGTTTAAAACCCACAAGTGACGATCATGAGGGATGACATGCACATCAACGGACGTGCGAATGACAGCGTGAAGAGATCTCGGGAGGAGTGAGCATCAACCGAATGTGCATGTAACTATTTGAAACACGGGTAGAACCTGGTTAAGCCATAAAACTCTCCTCTATATCATAGGTCAAATGGGGTGTACATATAGGAGGTGTTGAGTAACCCCCAGTGCTGCAATAATGACAACTCGAGTAGAGATGAGGAGTTACATTCCCATAATAGAAGTGTAACTCCCAATGACGCATATGATGCACTGACATGTAAGAGAATCTCATAATGACCCCTAAATGACACATGGACCTACGATCTTACCTAAGTGAGATGATGGAGGTAAGTCAGAAATGAGAAATGGGTCCCGGTATAAAGCCTGATGAGGTACCAATGTACAAGAAAAAGATCCCAAGCAGTGAAGGAAAACCCAGTGGGAAAAACATCCACCATAAGAGAAAAACACACTCTCTAATCTAAGAAAGATGCCAAAGATGGGTCCTCGCTATAGATGAAGAGGGAGAAAAGGTACCCTTGTACAAAGAGGAAATCTCTCGAAAATAAGAAGAAGAGAGAAGAAGAGGGAGACAAGAGGGATGCAGAAGATGCCATGGACGGATCTGAACTCTGCAGCTCTAGGAAGTCTCCCAGAAGAATTTTGATGACGAGATCCTCTGCCTCTAGATTGAAGAAGAGCCACCCGCATCAAACTGTGTGCCTACCCTTGGGAAGGATAGAAATGACGTGCTAAAAATCTTCCCACTCCATGAAGGAAACTAAAGGCAGTAGCATGAAGAACTCTAAGTCTGGTGCACTGAAGTGTGACATAGGTCTAGCGAGTGAGTGCTAAGGAACCGAAGGTAATGCCACGTGCGTTGAACTATTAGAGTAAAAAAGAGGAACACCCATAGAAAGGATGTCCAAGTGATGTGAAGAGAACAGGACATCCTCCACAACAGAAAAGGGATCCACAGCTGAGGGTGGATCAATGAAGGTCTCTAGAAAAGTTGAAGTGGTAAGAGTCCCAGAATGGGCACTCCCAACAATGGAGATGATGAACTCCTCTAAAACACCTGTAGATGGATGAGGGACCTGTAGTGCATCACAAGTGTACTCTGCAAAAAGATGACTAAGGTCAAGCAGATACTCGTCCCAATGATGGGGCTCAACAAACAAAAGAGTGATGTCAGATAGGTATGAGTCATCTAATGAAGGCAGAGGAGTGGAAGGGGCCTTGCACACTGGAAGTGGAAAGGAGGCTCATGTAATGACAGTGTGAGACTAAGTATGAGACTACTCGACATCTGATGAGATGTGAGATGTGGCAACACTCTCTGGAATAGTGAGAGAAAGAGGAGAAGATTCCTCTGTAGTATTATGTGCATCAAAACTGGGTGCACAATCCTCGTCATCAGAAGTAGAACCAAACGAGTCTATGTCAGTGGAACTGCCATCACACGAAGAAATGGAGGAGATAACTAAATCAGTAGCACCAACAATGGCGGCAGTATGTGAAGGGTCTCCATAGAGGGACTGAAGAATGCTCCATACACATAGAGGTGGATCTGCATGTGCCATGTGAAACCAAAGAGAATGAGATACATGCATCTCCATGTGACCATAGATGTTGTCGCAAGTGTCAAGGAATTCCTCTAGACGATGATGATCAGTGGGTGCAAGAACTAGCCCAAGCAAGAAGGGTAAAAGACCCTCATGGGCGAAGTAACGTTCCATGGAAGCATGCCAAGCTGAATAGTTCCCTCTCCCAGTGAGAAGTGGCGGAGGTTGTAAAGTGATCATACGATGCTCAAATCTAGAAAGAGCACTCTCCATGATGAAAAATGCAAGATGCAAGGTGCACGAAAGCAAGATGTCAGACTCGGCCGATAATGCGTTTGCGTGTGTAGGCCCAAGAGTACAAGTAACTCCCCTAGAATGTGACACTTTATAAAGTAATGTGTTTACAAAATTGGAAATTCCATCATGTAAATTACGGAAAATCATGCAACTTTGACTAATGAAATGCTCAAAAACGAACAGCGAGTCAAAAGTTATAGCATTAAAACGATTCCCGCAACTGATGGAAAAATGCACTTGACACTACAAATGCATTAAAAAAGTGCATGAAATGGATGCAAAGGGTGTCATGTGGGTACTCGTTGGAAATGACATCAAATTTTAGGTAGGGTTTGTTTTAACTACGAGAGGGGGTTAGCCTCCTTCCAACCCTAGACCTCACCCTCCATCTTCGACACTCGTAGGAGGGTATTAAATACAAGCAAAAATAGGAGTCTAAAACTTACTACATGCCATGAATGTTTTTTTTATTATCTTAAAACATTAAAAAAAGATAATGAGGGGGCCCATGTTGGAGGAGCTATTCGAATGCCAAGTTGGAGGGTCCACGTGATGGGTTGTTTGGAGGGAAACCCACCAAAAAGAGTTGTACAGGCTGCTGAGGGTGCTGCAGACACGTGAGAGGCTGCTGAGGGTGCTAGGAGTAGGTGTGGCAGGTCTGCACAAGTGGGAGGAGCCGTTTGAAGACCCAAAACGCCCAAAAAATGCCCAAAAATGCCAAAAAACGCCCAAAAAATGTTTCAAGCAAAGACTGAGCCATTGAATATGACGTTGCAGGTTGTAGGTTGTTAGAGATGTGTAAAACAGTCGTTGGAGGTGCTAGGAGTAGGTGTTGCAGGTCTGCACAAGCTGGAGGATCCGTTTGAAGACCCAAAACACCAAAACATGCCCAAAAATGGCTGAGCAAAGTCAAAAAATGTTTTGCAATGGAAGAAGACACAAATACCCAGAAGCACCACGCCCAATACACAAAACAGGACCCTGAATGCATAGTTAGAGATAATGGAGCAAGGCACCATTGGCAGAGCTTACCAAACTCAATGTAGAGACAACTTGTGAAGGTAAACAAGCTATCACGAGGAGCACGAGAGGTCCAAGTCTGAGGTAAAACACGAGCAGCGAGTCATGAGATAAGAGTGACTAGCTAGGGCAGATTTGACCCAAAAATAGCTCCAACAGTCCTCCAAAAAACTCACAAACAACACTTTTAAACTCATATCTAAACCTCAAACCTGCAAACCACTTTCAAAGATACATGCAGACCCCTGAAATCTGAAACCCACGAACACAAACAATAGAGGTGTGAAGCCTGGAATCAATGCAAGTAGAGCACAACTAGAATATCCTTTACGACACATGCTGAAAGAGATCTGAATATCACACCGGAAGCTAGAAAATGAACGAAAAACACCAAGGAGTGCACGGATCTACAAGATCTGCTCTGATACCATGAAAGAGGGTTTAAAACCCACAAGTGAGGATCATGAGGGACGACATGGACATCAACGGACATGTGAATAGAAGCATGAAGAGATCTCAGGAGGAGTGAGAATCAACTGAATGTGCATGTAAAGATTTGAAACATGGGTAGAACCTGGTTAATCCATAAAACTCTCCTCTATCTCATAGATCAAATGGGGTGTACATATAGGAGGTGCTGAGTAACCCCTAGTGCTGCAATCATGACAACTAGAGTAGAGAGGGGGAGTTACATTCCCAGAATAGAAGTGTAACTCCTAATGACACATATGTTGCACTGACACATTGATGCGTAAGAGAATCTCATAATGACCCCTAAATGACACATGGACCTATGATCTCACCTAAGTGAGATGACTCACCTAATGATGTGGAAAATAAAACACACCAACAAAAATTACCACTCAAAATTTATCAATATTAAAATTATAATATTCTTGTGCAAAGAGGACTTCGAGAGCTTTCCAAAAAGTCCTCGTTTGCCAAAAATGGAGTTCCCAGTCAAAATTTATGGCCTTCTAAAGTTTTACTTCATCTTGGCTTCAAAATCTAACTGTCAAATTTAAATAAAATATTCTTTGGCGGACCCAAGGGTAGAATATTTTCTTTCGTGCTTTTTTCCCAAAAGCACTTAAGGCATGAAGTTCCCTGCCACTCTGCTGACCCGAAAATCTTCTGATTGGTCAAAATAAGCTAAGTTAAACAAAATTAAAAATTGGAAAAAATTTCTAGGTTTTCCCCGCTTTCCTATAGGCCCGCAACCAATCGGGTTCTACCACGTGGCTTAAGGAGGCTCTGTGAGAGGTGCATAACTCCTTCTAACCTTGGTGCTTGCAAAATTAAAATTTGAGAAAATTTCCTATTTTTTTTTCCATGGCCCTACCGGCCCATAGCAAATCAAGTGCTGCCACATGGCATAATGAGGCATTGTCGAATGCGTTGTTTGCTTTAAACCTTAACGCTTTAAAATTAAATTTTTTGAAAAAATTGTAAAGTTTCTCTACCTCCCCGCCGGCCCGCATCCAATCAGATGTTGCCACATGGCTTCACGAGGCGTCAACGGAGGAGAGAATCCCTTTCTGACTTAACACTTCAAAAAAATTAGGGTAAAATTCTTAAGTTTCCCTGTTGATCTACTAGCCCGCAACTAATGATTGATTAACATGTAGCATAATTGGGTGTCAATGGAGGTGTGCGCGATTCTTAACCTTTAAACACATTTCGGGAAAAATTCATTTTTTCTAAGTTTTCCCCATCTGTCCACTTCCCTGCTTGGAAATTGGGACTGACACATGGTGTCTCTATGCACCGGCGGAGGAGCGGGTAATTTTGAACCCCTTTTCCTTTTAAACAAATATAAGGAAAATAGTTAATTTTACTTCTGGCATCCCGCTTTTCCACCTAGACTAGGAATTTAGACACGTGTCCCTTGCAGACCTCAAACTTCAAATCCTCTTGGGGCACAATGTGCCACTGCAGGCTCACGGGGGTGTGGGTGAATTTTGTTGTTTTTTCTAAAAGTGAAAAAAGCCAAATTACGTCCCTAGCCCCGCCGACCCGTATCCCCTTTTGGGAAAATTTTCTTCCCCAGGCCCGCATGCCCATTTTCTTCCCGAGGCTCGATGGCCCATAACTTGAGTTTTATAGGGAGTTCCAAGGACTTCTTTATATCACTGGAAAGGTGAGAAAATTTCCTATCTAATGGGAATGTTTTTAGAAGTTTTCAAGCACATTAATTTTGAGAATAAAAACTATATTGAATCTCTTAAGCTTGTCAGCGGGTGGGAGAGTGACAAATTTCCCTCTTAATATTAATGACTATTCTAACCCTTAATTTTGAACATATAATTTTAATAATTATTTTAATGGAAAATAATGAGCTAAGATTTTTGTTTGGCCTTGAAACCTTGCTTGTGGCAACTGTTGTTTTGTAACCTGGTAGCAGACACTTTTAATTAAAAAGAAAAATTATCCCATAATTTTTTTGACTAATCCTAAGTTGTTCTTGGGTCTCAAGTGGGTTGTTTTAGTGGGTGTTACACTTGGTATCAGAGCCATGGATTCAAGAGCTTGGACCCTTGGGCACAATAGAAAACTTGAGACATGAACTTTAACCCAGCACATTTTGGATTCTAGAAAACAACTTTGCGTGGAAATTACATATTTTAGTAAACATGGAAACTAAATAAAACTTAGAAAGATGAACCAAATCTCGCCTTGGTTTATGCAGGAGGCACATATGGGACGAGGTTTCTTTTCACATAGACCTAGACTTACCACCAACAGATCATGTTGTAGCAGCTATCCTACCATAGATTTTACAGACACTTCACGATGTTAATGTCGTTCTACGCAGAGGGACCATAGGAGCACATTCAATCGGACATGATGGGGTGAAATCCATTTAGGCTCATGCATCTCCTTGGAATAACAAGGAGTATAGAGGAGAGAACTCTCATGAGGAGTTAGTAAGAGCAGAGACACCGTAGAGGGGATAAGGATACTGGGTTTCAGGACACAGAGATAGGTCTCGGATCCCTAGGCTTAGGAATGAACATGTAGAGAGGCCTAGGGGTCCCCAGATCACCGCTGTATACCATATCAAGGATATCTTGAAGCTACGACCAACTCATTATTCTAGTGACATAGGCGGGTTTTAGGAAGAGGCTTCATTGGTGAGCTTGAGCAGGTGCTTCAAGCTCTGCTCTTGCTATAGCAACATGAAAGCTCATGTGGCAATCCATCTTCTAAAGGATGGAGCAGGCCTATGGTGGAGGATAGAGGAGTAGAAGATCCATGTTGATTCTGAGATAGTTACCTTAGAGGTCTTTGAGGAGTGGTTTAGGAGCAGATATTGATCTCAAAGGTTCATAGAGTAGAGGATTGATTATTTTCATGACCTTCGACAGGCATCTCTTTTAGTGGCTGAGTATGAGAGTAGATTTCTGGATCTACTCCATTATGTTGATTACATGTAGGATGAGTGGGTGTGGATCCATAGGTTCATTCAAGGCCTTAATCTAGACATTAGAGGTGCAGTGTGGATCCATTGTCCACAGACATTGGTTAAGGCCATTAAGAAGGCCTATAGTAGCATAGGAGACTCGACGGAAAGACCCAACAGGATAGAGACCGAGTCCAGGATCCATATATAACATATGCAGGAAAACAGATCAAGGGGGTTATTACCTCCTCCTCATGGTGGATAGGGTTGAACACAGTCATCTTTTAGACCAAAACAGTCAGCAGCAGCAACTCTCGCCCACCATATAGACCTCCACGGAGATTTGATGCACAGAGGGGTCAGAGTATGGGGCCTCCTCCTAGGGGTCCCATTAGGATGCATAGGGAGCACCTAGAGCTCACTCAGCAAGACCTCACCAGTAGAGACCTTAACAGTCCATAGTAGGGTCATCAGGGTCCACATCACATCCCTCTAGGGCACCGACTGGAGCTGATACTCAGGGGATAGGATCAGGTGGTTTCTTTGGGTGTGGTTTTACTGGACATTTTTGGAGAGACTCCCCACAAAACCCTAAAAATAAGGGTAAGACACAGATCTCAGAGCCTACTTTTAGTTGACATGAGGTGCATAGTCATAGGATGTACGTAGTAGTCGAGAACCACTAGATAGAGCATCAGAGTACAATTATTGAGACTACAAGTAACGTTGGTGGTATTCCTACCTCCATTTTGTTTGATCCTAGTTCTTCTGATTCTTTTATTACACCATCTTTAGTGGAGCGATGCAGACTGGTGGAAATTAGGAAAGGTCATAGTTGGGATGTTGAGATGGCTTCTAGAGCCAAGATCTCTATAGATTCCTTAGTTAACTGTGTAGTGGATTTTGGACCTTTCATCACTACCTTGGATCTTCATATCCTTCTGTTGGGCTCTTATGGAGTCATCTTGGGCATGGAATGGTCATCTGCACATAGAGCCAGACTGGATTGTTACCACAAGATCATATCTTGTATAGAAGATCTAGGAGTTGAGGCAGTGATAGTGGGGGTCAGGAGACCTGTTTCTATTCACACCATCTCCACTATGTAGCTTAAGTGGTGTGTGCAATGGGGTTGTCAGATGTTTGTTGTCATAATTAGTGACTGATTAGAAGATGGGTCTAGTGGACCATCGCTACATGACCATCCCATTTTGAGAGAGTTTTCAGATGTCTTTCTAGGGGAGCTACCAGTGTTATTGCCCCCACGTGAGATACATTTTCATATAGATCTGGTTTCGGGAGCAGAGCCTATCTCACGAGCACCTTATCGGATGACTACCCCTGAGCTCTGCAAGCTCAAGTTATAGCTAGAGGGCCTTCTAGAGAAAGGCCTAATTCTTCCTAGTGTATCCCCTTGGGGTGCACCCGTGATCTTTGTAAAGAAGCAGGACGGATCCTTGTAGTTGTGTATTGATTACCTCGAGTTGAAAAAAGTAACGATCACGAATTGTTATCCCCTTCTGCACATTGATGATTTTTTTGATCAGATGAAGGGAGCCACAACTTTCTCTAAGATAGACCTTAAGTCAGGCTACCATCAGCTGAGGATTTTGGAGTCAGACATTCACAAGATCACCTTCTATATGAAATATGGCCACTATGACTTCATAGTGGTACCTTTTGGTTTGACGAATTCCCTTGCAGTGTTCATGATTTTGATAAATGGGGTATTTAGGACCTTCTTAGATTCCTCCGTGCTCATCTTCCTTGATGAAATTTTGATTTACTCACGTACGCATGAGGAACATGAGGGGAACCTTTGCTAGGTCCTTCAGTGTCTTTGGGAGAAGTAGCAATTTCACCGGAACTTGGAGAAGTGTGCATTCTTTCAGACGGAGGTGCAGTATTTGGGTCATATCATTTCTCATGAAGGTATCTCCGTCAATCCTGATACTACTAGAGCTATGTTGGATTGGCCAACATTCACTATAGTGACTGAATTTAGCAACTTCATGGGATTAGTATGTTACTACTATGAGATTTATTGTCAGGACTTTGATCTCATATTACGGTGCCCATGATGGTTACCTTCATCGAGACATTTTAGATATTGGTGTTGATCATATTGTTGTGAGTATGGCCTTCAGGACATTATAGGAATGGTGTCATTACAACTTGCGATATTCTGGATATTTTGATTAGATCCTAGAAAATGAGAATTTCGAATTAAAATTGGTAATGATATAGTTGTGCAGGACTTGGAGGTGTATTTCTATAGAAGGCTAGAGTGGAGGCTTTTGAGTCTCACAAACTCAAGGATTATGAGCTTAATTATCCAACTCATGGTCTTGAGCTTGCGGTAGTTATGCATGCCTTGGTTCGATGTAGACAATTTCTTCTTGGTAGGAGATTCACACTCAGGAATGATCATTTGAGTATTCACCATCTCTTCACGTAACCCAATATCAATGCTCATATGATATGGAGATAGAGAATGTGAAAGGAAAGGATAATGTAGTTCCAGACACTCTTAGTAGATGGAGACATGTGGCTATGGCCACCTTAGTGAGCATAGATTTGTGAAGAAGGATTCTATAGCAGCTTCCTCACGACAGCTTCTACATTGCAGCCAGAGGAGAGATCGAGTCTCAGAGACCCCTCAAAGTGAATTTTGATGGTTTTTCCTTAGAGGTAGATGGTATTCTTAGGAACTTAGGCCAGATTTATGCTCCCAGAGATGGAGGCTTGAGGTAGGACATTTTGGCAGAGGCACATTGTGTACACTATTAAGCCCATCCTAGGGTGAAGAAGATGCACGCCACCTTGAGATTGTTGTATCATTGGAGAGGACTTCGTATATACGTAGTTCAATTTGTGTCATGTTGTTTAGAGTGCCAGAAAGTGAAGGTCCAACTGGCCTTTTCTACCCTCATGCTATACCGAAATGGAAGTGGGACACTATTTCCATGCACTTCATAATTGGGATACCGATGTCGAGATACCAACACGACACCATCATGGTCACGATGGGTAAATTGATAAAAGTGGATCATTTTTTCGTAGTAAATACCACTTATACTGCTACTGCAGTGGCACAGGTATATCTTGATGAGATTGTCAGGTTGCACAGGATTCCATGGAAGATCATTTGTGACCGTGATCCTTTGTATACTTTCCATTTTTGGACCACCATGCAGGATGCCCTCAGGATGAGGATCAACTTCAGCACAACATATCACCCTAAGACAAATGGAAAAACTGAGTGGGTGAATCATATTTTAGAGGAAATGCTTAGTATGTATGTGAAGGATCATCAGGAAAGATGGGAGGAGTACTTGTACTTGGTGGAGTTTTCCTACAATAATAGTTTTCAGAGTTCTATAGGCATGGATCCTTTCTAGGCCTTGTATGGCAGAGAGTGCAGGACACCTCTTAGCTAGGACAGGTTAGAGGATAGGGTTTCTCTTGGAATAGCTTTGTTGCAGTACATGCAATAGCAGGTGGTTATGATCACATAAAGACTGTAGGAGGCACATGACAGGTAGAAGAAGTACACCGACCAGTATAGGATCAATCATAGTTTTGATGTGGGATTAAAGGTGTTCCTTCATGTCAAGCCACATAAGAGCCATATCCATTATAGAAAAGGTTCTAAGTTTTCTCCTAGATTCGTGGGTTCTTTTGAAATCTCGGAGCGTATCATCCCTTTGGCCTACCGTCTAGCATTGTCACCTAGCTTGTCTCGCATACATGATGTGTTTCATGTTTTAGTTCTTAGGAGATATATTGTAGATGCTTCTCATGTGCTAGATTGGACATAATTTCAGGTGTAGGATCAAGGGAAAGTGATGGTGGAGCCCATTCACATTATAGATCGCAGGACCCAGGGCCTTTGAGGCAGAGAGATTGATTAGGTCTGGGTGCAGTGGGACAGATATGATGAGACTTCAGATACTTGGGAGAATGCTACATTGTTACGAGTTCAGTTTCCACATATGTTACAGTGAGTTCCAGGAGGAAGTCGAACCTAAGGGGCGGGGGATGTAGTGCCTGCTTTCCTTCAATACCTTGTGATATTGATCCTAATACTGCTAACTATATTATGGAAATTGTTATAGTTTAATTTAGCATGATGTTAGATACTAGATCATGGTTTATTGTGGACTTTGATTTATATATGGTCCATGATAATTATTAGAAACATATTAGACATTGAGGTTGATATATTGTTTGACATGGTTACATTATAAATGTTGTTCGAACTTGTGATATTTGGATATTTGGATATTTTGAGTAGACCTAGAAAATGAGAATCGAATTAAAAATTGGTAATTATATATTTATGGATGGAATTGTAATTGATACTTCTAATTTTCATGATGTTTTTGTGATTCACATATATATCGATGATCTTGAAATTATATTTATATTCATTTGGATGTTCTAATATGGCCAGGAGGCCAAAGGAGGTATTTGTATTTTATAGGTTTAAAATATCACAACAAACATTGGGGGATTGGAGACCAACCACATTGGAATTCTATATGAATTCAACAAGGTCACCATGGCAGCTCTTATTTGTTGTGTGTTTTATTGTGTTAGGGATTCCCATGGGGGGATCACCTTTAAATGTGACTAAGGGTTATGTGTATTTATTTATTTGGGTCATTGTTATTGATGTTTGTATGGGTTTAATAAGTTATGTGTTTACCCCTTTTTATTTAAATAAATTGTGGTATATAATATGAGTAATCATATTGTTAAAATAAATTAATCAAATACAGTCATGAGAAAGTAATTATTGGAGTGGTTGACTCTTGTATTAAATTTTATAAGATATGGGTAAGTGATGTGTAAGAGATATCTAAGTAAAAAAATTTGAAGTATGAAACACTTCATCTTCTTTGAAATTCTAAATTGTCCTTGGAGACTGATTTTGGAGGCTTGTGGGACAAGTTAAACTTGTCCCATACCTCTTAAATTTGCATACCAACCTTACCTATGGTTGGAGAGTTTAAATCTAGCCCTCATTATGCATTTTTGTAAGACTAGCTGAATGTTTTCATTGCACTTCTTGCTTGAAATTAAGTTCAGTCCTTTGGCATATGGGCTTGATTTGAGTGTGTAAGTAAAACTGTCATATTATTCACCTACTTATTTATTGTGTCTTGGAGATTGAAGTTGACTTCTCAGTTGGAGTTGAGGATGTATGATGTGGCATCCTACAAAGATCCACCTCATCCTACTCTCTTCCCCCTTCTATATCTTCGTATTCATTTTATTGTTTTGGGGTTACACTCTTTTGGTTGCTTCACATTTTCATACTTCTTTTGGGGTGAATTCTTTTGTTGTTTTAAACCCTTAATTTTGAAGTAAGTTTGTAGGATTTTTACAGGCTTGTGTTTCATTGATCTTGGGATGTTTTGTATTGGAAAGCTTGTTGGTTTTGAACTTGGAACAAACTCCATTATGGAGAGGTAAGAGTTTGGCTCTTGAAATGCTGTTCTTTTAATTGTGCAAATGTAATTGTTGTGAATGTTTTGGCATGTGTGTGGGATTTTGGATAGATGTCCTGGGGATGGTGTAGGAGAAGACCATGGGGTATTTTTTTGTGGGAGGCATAAGTCTTTTGGGAAGGTGTAACTATGGAGGGGGTTGGGATCTGGGTTCCGGCTTAAAAATAAATAGCTTGCATTTCTTTACTCGTTATGGGGTTCCATAAGAGGTTCGGGAGGCATAAGGAAATGCAATGAATAAGGGGTACTTGGGGAAGGCATAAGGGCATGTCAAGGATCTGAAATGATATATATGTATATTTTGGTGGTTTTTCTAAGGTGGTGATACCCATTTCCCTTTTGGGAACCATAAGCAGCATCCCGCATAGTTTCTTGCTCCTTTCACTTGCATGATGGAGCCTGAGTTTTGTTTGCTAGGTTTTAATGTGATTGTAAAATAAATTTTGTTTTGGACTATGTTTAATGTGAAATTTACATGTGTGTTTGTGGAAGCCTATTGTTTCCATGAGTTGAAACACATCTCTTATTACATTGTGGTTGGGGCTCGGGGGCCATTGAAGAAGGATGGCTTCTCCTTGTCATTGGATGTTTTGGTTGGGTGGAAAGCATTGCCTTTCGACCTATTGTGTTTTGATCAAATTGAAATAAAGAACATGGAGGATTTCCATGTTGTTGTTCTAGAACTGAGAAAGAAGACAGAGTTTGGCAGTCCTTTGCGAGACTTCTTTTTATAGTCCTTTTCCGCTCTTGAAGTGGATGACCTGTAATATTATATGTAGTCGATAGTTATTTTGTTTTGGAAATGAAATCCTATGTTTAAATGAGAAAGAGATATGCACTAAAATTTGCACTATGTAAAGAGACGTGAAAGAGTGTTTGAATGAAAGGAAAAGAGAAAGAGTGGTAATTTGTAAATTTATATGTGATAAATATAAATAGAAGTTGTATTCTTTTAAACAAATGGAGTTACTGCTGTGTAAAATCTGTGTTGAAATATGTTGAGGAATTTCTCTTTGAAGGAGAGAAACATGTATGAAGAAGACATATTAATCCATTTTTGTTGAAATGGTTGATTTGAAAAATAGAGGTTGCATTCTTTTTTTAAAATTTTAATTGAGGGAAAGATAACTAGTTAAAACTAGCATGAAATGTAATCCATGCTGGTATAGTATGGCAAAATAAATTGATTAATCTCTGGTTGTGAAAGGTATACACTTCATTTTTATTTCACTATAAACTTTGAATTCTTTTATCAAAAGATAAATAAAACCATGTAAAACTATGGAAAACATTTGAAACACTAAAACAATCTAATGAAGATCAAAATGAGCCCAAACAAACTAAAATACTTATGAAAAATTTATAGAACCTTTGAAATCGGGTTCAGACAAAAAAACTCATAATTTTGTTGTATAAAAATTGGTAATTTTTTAATTGGTAATCAATCAAACCTTTTGAACCTTGCAATCCATCCCAAATTCTTTCAATTAAAATCCTCCATTCCTATTGGGCATGTTGAGAAAAAGTTAATGGAAAATTTGAACAAAATTTATAAGTTTTAAAAGACCAGTTCACTTTTAAGTGACAGAAAAACATTTTCTTAAAAATTACCACTCAAAATTTATCAAAATCAAAATAATAAGCTTTATGTACAAAGAGGACTTTGAGAGATTTCCAAAAAGTCCTCATTTTCCAAAACTGGAGCTCCCAGTTGAAATTTATGGCCTTCTGAAGTTTTACTTCATCTTGGCTTCAAACTCTAACTGTCAAATTTAAATAAAATATTCTTGGGCGGACCAGCGGGAAGAATATTTTCTTTTGCGCTTTTTACCCAAAAGTGATTAAGGCACGAAGTTCCCAACTACTCCGCTGACCCACAAACCTTCTGATTGGTGAAAATAAACTAAGTTAAGAAAATTAAAATTTGGGAAAATTTTCCAGATTTTCCCTACTTTTCTGTAGGCCCGCAACCAATCGGGGGCTGCCACATGGCTTAACAAGGCCCTTTCAAAGGTGTGGAACTCCTTCTAACCTTGGCGCTTGCAAAATAAAAATTTTGGGAAAATTTCCTTTTTTTTTCCGCGGCCCCGCTGGCCCGTAACCAATCAGGTGCTGCCATGTGGCATAACGAGGCACTATCGGATGCATGGTTCACTTTAAACCTTAGCACTTTAAAAATAAATTTTATGGAAAAATTTGTAAAGTTTCTCTACATCCCCGCTGACCCGTAGCCAATAAGATGTTGCCACGTGGTTTCATGAGGTGTCAGTGAAGGAGCGACTCCCTTTCTGACATAACGCTTACTAATTTTTTTTGTAAAATTCTTAAGTTTCCCCACCAGGCTGTAACTAATGATTGATTGACACGTGACATCATTGGGTGTCGGCGGGGGCATGGGTGATTCTTAGCATTTAAATATGTTTCAGGCATAAGTCAAATTTTCTAAGTTTGCCCCACCGGTCTGCTTCCCCGCTTCGAAATTCAGAGTGACACGTAGCGTCTCTATGCGCCGACGGAAGAGCGGGTAATTTTGAACCCTTTGTCCCTTAAAAAAAATATAAGGAAAAAGGTCAATTTTTCCTCCGGCATCCCACTTTTCTGCCTAGGCTAGAAATTTGGACATGTGTCCCTTACGGACCTCAAACTTAAAATTCCTCTTGGGGTGTGAAGTCCCGTTGCGGGTTCGCAGGGGCATGGGTGAATTTTGTTGTTTTTTCCAAAAGTGCAAAAAGCCAAATTACGTCCCCAACCCCACTGAACCGAATCCCCTTTTGGGAAAATTTTCTTCCCCAGGCCAACAGGCCTGCCTTTGGGGAATATTTTCTTCCCAAGGCCTACCGACCCATAACTTGAATTTTATAGGGAGTTAGAAGGACTTATTTATATCATTTGAAAGGTGAGAACATTTCCTATCTAATGGGAATGTTTTTCAGAAGTTTTCAAGTGTGTTAATTTTGAGAAAAAAATTAGGTTGAATCTCTTAAGCCTGTCAAGGGATGGGAGAGTGAGAAATTACCCTCTTAATATTAATGACTATTCTAACCCTTATTTTTGACCCTGTAATTTTAATAATTGTTGTAATGGAAAATCATGAGCTAAGATTTTTATTTGGCCTCGAAACCTTTCTTGTTGCAATTGTTGTTTTGTAACCTGGTAGCAGACACTTTTAATCAAAAATAAAAATTATCCCATAATTTTTCTGACTAATCCTAGGTTGTTCTTAGGTCTCAAGTGGGTTGTTTTAGTGGGCATTACAAGAACACTACCACTGCCACATCACAAGAAATCCCTCCAAAGCTTCTTAGGAAGGATAAACTTTGTCCGCAGGTTTGTGCTTGATTTTTCCACTCTTGTAAAGCCTTTAACGATGATGCTAAAGAAGAGTCTTGCATTCAAATGGATAGTAGAAGGAAAAGAGAGTTTTGAGGCCATCAAGCCTGCAATATCATAGGCCCCAAATCTTATTAACCCATAATTTTCCAAGGACATCATGTTGTATGCTTTCGAAGGGTCAAACACAGTATCAGCTATCTTGGTTCAGCGTAACAAGGAAGGTTCAAAACAACCCATAGCATTCTTCAATTAGGGATTGTAAGATTATGAGGTAAAGTATTCTTTCATTGAAAATCATGTCTTTGCTGTCATTAGGAGTTTGAAGAAGTTCAGAAACGTGGTTTCAAACAACAAGATTCAACTGTTAGTGTCTCATGATGGTGTCAAGGATTTTCTCCTAAACAAGGACTTGAATGAGAAGAGAGCAGGTTGGATCACTCATGTAATGGAGTATGATATTGAAATCAAAGTAACCAAGCTGGTTCGTGGCAAGAGTCTGTGTGAACAAGTCTCTTCCAAGCAAAAAACTAAGTCAGCGGATGAAGAAGAGGCTGTCCTATTAATGCAGAACGAGCTAGAACATTGAGCTAATGATGCACCCATTCCATGTTGGACTCAATATTTGGTGCATTATCTCCAAACAGGTTCGTGTCCTCCAAAAATGAGCAGAACAAAGAGAAGGTACTTTATATTACAAGCTACCCCCTATGCACTTGTTGATGGTGTTTTATTCAAAAGGGACATCAATGGCATCCTATTAAAATGCATTAGGACAGTTCAAATTGAGAAACTATTACATGAGTTCCATGATGGAGAAGCTAGAGGCCACTTTGCTCCATCGGTAAAAGCACTTACAAATATGAGGGTTGATTACTATTGGCCTATGGTATTTAGGGATTGCTACTCATGGATGAGGAAGTGCAAGAAGTGTGCATTCCTCATAGGGAAGGAAAGGTTAGCAGCCCTACCTCTTCATCTGATTTTAGTGATTTAGCCATTCATGTAATGGGGATTAGACTTCATTGGAGTAATCAACCCAAATTCAAGTTAGGGCCACAAGTGGATACTCATAGCAACTGACTATTTCACCAAGTGGATTGAAGTAGTGGCACTTAAGAAGGCAAATGAATCCAACATCTTGGATTTCTATGTAGGGATAATCATAAGGTTTGGATCCCCTATTACTATCATATCAGACAATGCATTCGCATTCCTTGGCACAAAAATTAGTGAATAGGTTTTCAATAAAGGGGTATGTCTTAGCACCTCTTCAAAATATTACCCTCAAGGTAATAGCCAAGTAGAGTCCATAAACAATAACTTGTTGAGAATCATCAGGAGGACTCTTGATGAGAATTAGAGAATTTGGCACAAAAAATTCAAATCGTCTCTTTCGGCAGATAGAGTCATCCCCAAGAGGTCAACATGTAATTCTCCCTACAAATTATTATATGGGAAAGAGGCAGTGTTACCCATATCTTTGGAATTTCTCGCATTAGATCTCATGAAGCAGTTGGAGTTGTCTGATTTCAAACCGATGGAGGCTAGGTATGTAGAGCCAATTGTACTAGAAGAAATCATGGAACATGTAGTTCAAACAATGGAAAAGGATCAAGCCTTAATTAAGAGATGGTTTGATAAGAAAGCAAGAGCAAGGACCTTTCAGAAAGGGGACTTAGTTCTGAAGTGGGATGTAAAAGTAACAATGCCTTCCAATTGTCTACATTTGATGGAGAGGAACTTCCCATTCTAGTCAATGGGATCCATCTTAAACATTGCTACTGAAAAGGAAGCTTTCAACCTTGTAAATATTAGCATAGGATTTTAATTTATCTAAGTACGTGTGCACATTGTCTTGTTGTAGCATAAGTTTTATTTCCCTAAGTGCTCTGGCACAGGTTTTGTTGCTCCAATTTTGCATCATTATATAGTTTTAGGTTTCTCCTGGTGAATGTACCAGGCCCTTCAACATTTACAATAGGGAGACCCATAGTTTCCATAACAGTTGCTAATTTTAAAATAGAACAAATGCAAAGCAACTAAAATTGGTTCTCGAGGGAGTCTATTTCCATAATACCACGGCAGGTTCAAGGTCTCCAAATGCAGGTGTTAGATTTGAGCTTCAACAATAGGACCAGTATCAGGCCACCACCCATGACTCTGTTCCTAATGGATATAACATGGAAGCTGATCCATTCACCTAACAGGCAGGTGATCCCGCGAGTCGCCAAATTGTTGATCAATTTTTCCCATTGAGAAAAATGAATCAAAAACGCCCCTGCACAGGAGAAAACTGGAAGGTTCGGTTCAGTCCTATGAGCTTGTAATTGATCCCAAATCAAGGGGCGGTCAGATTCAAAAATGAAAGGGCACGGTCAGCGAAAGAGAAAATAGTCTTAAGAGACCATAGGTGCACACAAGAACAATGGAGAAAGGTAGCATTCACTCGGTCTAGAATCAGATAAGTATAAAAGGGTCGGAGGGAGCCCCCACGTGTCTCAACGATACAACTTCAAAGGAAGGATCAAGAGAGGAGGCCCCAAACAAGCGTCAACCTTCCACGTAGTCAGTGCCTCAAAAATTTACATCAGTCATTGAAAATTCTAAGGCCAGCAGATGGCTCCACAAGCCTCATCGACGCACCTTCAAAGGTCGAAGCCAAGGGCAAAGACTCAAACAAGCACCAAGCCTCCACATGTCCCAGGTCTGAAAAGGAGATAGAATCGGCAGATGAAAAGTCTCAGGGCACCAGAAAGAGCCGCGTGTCAACTAGCCACAATTTTAAAAGGACAACCTAAAGTGGAGACTAAAACATGCGCCGGCTTGCCACGTAGTTAGGGACCAAGAAAGGGAGTAGGATTGACTCGGATAAGTACAAAAGGTAAGCACAAGCCTCCACATGCCTCATTGACACAATTTCAAAAATAAAATCTGGAGTCAGCCCTCAAACATGCGCTAGCTCGCCACGTGTCTAGAGCCCAAAAAGGTAGAATCATCCATTGAAAATTCTCAATAGGGCACAGCCAATAGAAACTTCCATGTGCCTCAAAGGTGAAAATTGAAAAGGCATGGCCCAAAGTCTAGTCCCAAACAAGTGCAGGCCCTCCACATGTCCTAGGTTCAAAAAAAGGAACACACGTTGTTGAAAATTCCAAGCTTGGGACAGTCTTGTGGAGGTCTCCACATGTCACGTCTACGCAAAGTCAAAGGAAACATCCAAAATCGGTTCTCAAACATGTGCCAACTTTCCACGTGTCTTGGGTTAGGCACAATGTCTATGCCAACAGGGGGGCTTGGGAAGAATATGAAGGAAATAGAGCAGGCTCGTGGACGACGCCACATGTCTCTTTGGCACAACTTTAAGAGAGTAGATGAGGGGGAAAAACCTAGAGACACGTGGGGCTACCACGTGGATATGTGCGAATAGATTCCTGACCCGAATTCCCTTCAAGTGGCCATATATTTCGATCAGAAGCTCATAATCGAGTGAGAGGGGACGTTTTATAGAGATCTCGGCACCTACCACCCACCTACCACCATTACTATCTCGAGTCACCATTTTTTGAGGCCGTCAAGTCTCCCACCTACCACCATGATGAAGAATTGGTTTCCCTTCTTTCCCAACAAGGAACATCGACGGGGGTATGGTTGTTGCAGTGAGACCCATCATTGTGATAGGGGAATTCAATGCTCCTTCAAAGGTGGTTAGAACAGGGTTGGATTGTTCCCTCCTTTTCTCTCTCTCATTGGACATTCTTGCTTTGCGCCCTCCCTTTTTCTCTATTCTGTAGGCGTATTCATGGAGCCTCGAACCCCTCCATCTAAATTTTAATGCAATTTCTACGTCTTTGTTATTGCAATGCACTGTATCAATTCTTGGAGTAATAGAATAAGTTTGTGGATGATTTAAACCCTCTCTTATGTTTTACTGCTTCTTCCTGATCCCTCATTACAATCTTGATCATCTGTGCATGGATATTGTTTCACATTTTAATGGTTTGTGTTTAAAGGCAATGCAAATGTTCAGCATTCCTTCGGTGCATCACCTATGTTAGATAAGGTTTTAATTCTTTCATCCCCTTAACTCTGTCTCCTTGGAAAATTAGAATAAGATTTAGGATAGACCCTCTACAATCTGAAAGTGTGCACCTGAACAAAGTAATAGGAGCCAACCTTCATTCAGAGATCTCTCTCTACTCACAAAGTCCCACACTTTGAGATATGCTCCATGTTGTGCAGTCACACTAAGGATCTTAACCCATCAAGTTACCGATTCTAGGAGTGTTGTGATTCTGCATCAACAACACCGCTTTATTGTCTTTATCTCGAGCTGCATTATTAAAGTGACTATAGTTTTCACTTAAACAAGCGAAAATAAAAATATGATAAAATAAAATATGTTGCACCTTCGAAACCAAACCAAAATGCTTGTTTATTATATAACTTTTTGGCTTCCCTTTTAGTGTTAAGTTTGAGTAATTGTAATAGAGTAGATGACACGCATTAAATCATATATTATTGATCTCTTTTGATGGGCACCAATCATGTTGGATATAAAGCAACCACATAGAAACAAAAAAGAATGGAGGCATTGAAAACTACAACAATAATAAAAGGTAGATAAACCCTGTAACAAATAGTGACACAAAAAATAAAATTATGTTTTTCATATGATTTGACTTGATGATGTTACAATCAACCACCCTTAATCCAACATAGCAAATACCTTTTGTATAAATATATGATATACAAAAATCAAGAGAAAATAGTTTTCTAAGCTAGAACATGATGCCCTCAATCTTGTCTACTTATACTAAAAAAGAAAGGGGGATTTCAGGACCAAAATACGTGAGGGACAATAATGCAAGCCTAGTTTTGAAAAGGGAAATCAAAATCTAAAATGATGAGCTCATTTAAATTCAAGGTCAAAAATACTAAACATATAAAGAAACAATGACAAAAACATGGAAAAAGTAAATTTCGATGCCAAAATCATTGAAAGAAGCATTTACATAGGGGAAAAGAACAAAAAACCACGTGTAGAAATAGAATACATTGGGCATACATGTTGAGCACAATGGTGTAGGACCTTTATTTTTTAACAAACCTTAAAATTTTGAATATGACACGTCTATTTGCATCATGCAGAGCACCAATTACCGACCAATTGTTACACAATTTTAATATACCCATGACCCAACCATATAATCAAAGCCTCTTATTTCAAGTTTGATAGATACCGCTTATTTTATTTTTCACAGACATTTGAATATGAAAATGAAGGAAATAGAGATTGCAGCGAGAGTGTTGAGCTACTTAATATGCCACATACCATTGGAGATAATTAAGGATCAAACACTCTTTACACATGTATTACTTATGACACCAAATTGGGAAATAATTGGATCAATTCACATGTAAATAAAAAATAACACCTAAATATAAACCCAGGTTTTCCATAAGGCATTTCTAGTTTCTTAAATTTTCTATAGCCTATTGGCTTTAATCATTAAATGAGCTATTAGGTATATCTCATATGTTTGAAAGAATAGAAAATTGAATAATAATATTTTACATGTCGTGTATGGATAGATTTTACGTAAATGACAAATGTAAAAAGCATTTAATTTGTAGAAATTTATTTCTAAGATCTATTCTTTGTCACACAAATCCTGAAAGGTATGAGAATACAATTAATTTCCTTCGCTCACGGTTCACCTTTAATTCTATTATTAGTGTAGCACATCATTTTGCTACCTACTGTTTTATTATTTTCCTCTTAAAAAAATTCGGGTGTGATTTGTAGTCCATCTTAAGATCTTAAATGAGTGATTATTTATCTCATAATGCATCTACTATTTATTTTCCTAATATGGATTTTCCCTATATGGAAGATTTGTTCGAGGAAAAGCAATAAAAAAACTCATCTATTTTAAATATTTTTGGCTTGGATGAACTAGTCTGGTCCTGTGAAGATTGAAAAAGAGATAATAATGGCCTAGAGCATGGTCATATCCCTCTTGTAATAGAGAGGGAAGTTATTGAGGACGACTTAATGTAAAATATATATTAAATTAGCTAAGACTAATAATCATACGTGAAGTGTACGATGAAAATGTCAAAAGGGGTTGAGTGAAGAATTATAAATTTACCAAGAGAAAACGACGGAGAGGATGAGAGTATGTAGTGCCCGCTTCCCTTTGACACCTTTTTGGATTATTGATTTCGATACTATCGACTGCACTTATGGATATATTATAGCTTTTTGATTTAACATGTTAGTAGATATTAGAGATACTGAACTGTTGTTGATTCGATTCGTATATGATGCATGTGGACCATTAGAGATATTTGATGTTAATAATGATATATTGTTGACATGGATATTTATATCTATTTCTGACATGTGATATATTTAGTCATATTGAGTAGACCTTTGATAATTGGATTAATGTTGTGATCGTTTTGACATGGATGAAATGTGGAATAGAAATTTTGATAGAAATTGTAAGTGATATTGTATTTGCATAGATGATATTAATTAGTAAATAGATGATTTTAGATTTATATCACATATTTTGGCATGGATGTTTTAATGCGGCCACGACGTCGAAGGAGGTATTCTCTTTTTTACAGGGATATTTAGATTCACAACAACATCGAGGGGAGTGGAGACCAACCACATTGTAGTTAGAGATGAATTCAACTAGGGTCACCATGTCAACATGTAATTGTGTGTGTGTGTATGAGTTTGGTTAGGGGGAAATTGTGACCAATGGGTCATGTGTCGTCTTTTATTATTAGTTCCCTTTTATTAATGTTAGTATGTGTTTTCTTTTAGTAATGAAATTTACTTGTTTTAATTATTTAGATTTTTGGATGTATGTGTACCCTTTTATTATAAATGGGTTGTAGTGTCCTAATTAAGCTAATTTAACTTTTTCCTAAAGTAATTAAAGATGTGACCAAAAAGGAGTTCATTTATTAGACTTGATTTACTCTTGTATTTTGTGTTGAGTGTTGTATGCTTGAGTCTTGAGTGTAGTACACTCTACCCTACATAGGAAACTCGAATTTGGCTTTAGAGGCCAAATTTGGAAGCTTGTGGGACAAGTCAAACTTGTCCCACACCTATTAAATGTCTATGCCAATCATACATATGGGTTGGGGGGTAAAAATTAGGCCCTATTGGGTGTTTTTTTAAGATAAAAAAGGTGAAATTTTTATTTCCCTTTCTTTCAAATATTTATTTTTTTTGCTTTGGGGGGATGTGGGCTTAGATGGAGTGTGTAAGTTTTTTTTCATTCCTTCAACCACTTATTAATTTTGTATTGGAATATGAGGTTGACTAAGTTATGTGGAGTGGAGAGGAAATGAGGTGACATCCTACTTGTAACCACATCATCCCCCTCTCTCCTTTTTCTATTTATTGAAATCATTTTAATTGTTTGGGGGTTACTTCATTATTTTGTGCTCTTGTATTTTTTTTAGAGCTAGAGGATTTTTGAGATAGCTTGTGGATTTTTGGAGCTTTTGGATGCTTGCTTAGTTTTGGAGGAGCTTAGAATTTCATTCTTGGGAAAAGCTCTACTATGGAGAGGTAGGAGATTTGCCTTGCTTTTGTTATACTTTTATTATGTGTTTATATGTTGTGTTGAGTTAATTTTCCTTTAGAATGCTTGTTGGGTGTGGGTATGTTGGTCGTCAAAAAGGACTTCAAGAAGAAAAATAGTCAAGGGACAATAAGTCCCTCCTCTTTAGTGGGAGAGGTTCCCTTATTCGAAAGAAAAACTTATTTACATATGTACAAAGCATACCTTTAGTATGGAACTTGGATATCATGAAAGCATTTTGGAAAATAGATCGTCAATCACAAAAGAACCGAGGAATGAAGACGTGGAAATGAGCAGAAAGGCATTCTCCAGAATTATTGATGGAAAAATAATTCCTCAAGCATGCCTGAATATAATGAATTGGAATAAGACCATTTGTACTTGAATTAATGAGATGCAATTTGAAAAGACACACAGTTCTATAAATAACATCTATAAGAATACAAATATTTTTGGCATAATGCAGACAAATGATCTAACAAGATTCTACAGATAGCTGCAAATAAAAGAATCAGATGAACAAAGAAAGAAAATCCTATTGTATTGATTGCTTTACTATTTCTTACACTTTCAAAAATAAGCCAAGTTCCTCTCTCTCAAAATGCCGAAGAGAGGCCACTATATAGTTATACAAATCAGTTACTCTTGGTAAATACCTTTTAAATTAATGTCTAGTTAAAGGGATGCTTAATGTAAAACCACAACTAATTACAATAAATATGAGATGGGGCAAGAAAGAAGGGAGAAAAGTCAGGAGGAGAAGACAAGTGTTCATGATCGAGAAGGTCCCACTAATTTGAGGATCCACTGTCTAAACCTTTTTAACGCCTCTGCTATGTCTCTTCCATGTGGGACCGATGTGTTGGTAGTGGACTGGGTCTGAAATCCGAGACACTTCTCCATCTCTTTGTTGAATTCGACGTGTGTATGATAATCCTTATTTGCTTCTTCAATAGCAGACTGGAGAGAGTAGATTTCCTTCATCTTTTCCTTGGTGATAGAGTCCTCTTTGAACAGATTATCTTTGACAAAATCTCTGAATTGAGCTTTGACTTCTTGGAAGGAGAGGGGCACACCAGAGGTCTCATTATGGAGGTGGCAATGTATATCCTTGAAAGTGGATACCACCAAAGTCTTGAAGGCCTCACCCTTCTACCATCTATTTATCAATTCTCCCAAAGGTTCCTCCAGCACCTTGATTTTCCATTCCACACTATATACCCATGATTTTGACAAGTTATCTTTTGCATCATCGAAGACCTTGTTTGCCATTAAAATATTTTCATCAGCTTGCCCCGTAAGGCGAAGGTCTACTTTATAGCTACACCAGAGTTTGAGCTCTTTATCTACATTTCCAATGGTGGAGGATAGTTTCTGTTGCAAATTATTTACCTTCTCATTGAGTTTGAAGGCTTCACTAATGAAATTCAACCCTGCAACGAGCATATCATCCACCATGGCCTCCATAGCCCTTCCATATATGGAATACCTATGTATATATTTGATACTCTGGACTTCATCTTGGCTGAGGATCATAAGTGGTGGAAGAGTAGTCAGTGGGGTAGGGTCTAAAACTTTATCTTTGGACAATAGTGACTTGATGAAACCTGCAAGAACCTGAGACTGCTCTTTCAGATGCTCTATAGTTTGATGTCCTTTTTCCACCCTCCCAATGACCCTGGAGACTGTTTCTTGAATATTTTGAATAACACCCTCAGGGGTGGACTCTCCCATGGGGATCCTCGAGAGGTCTAGATCAGACACCTACAAATCCTATTCTGGCTTTTCAACCTTGGGCTTGGCTATCTCTAGGAATTTCTAATCATGAGCATCAGATACTATTCATGATATGGTCCTAGCCTTCTTGGCAGGAGTAGGAGGGGTAGTACCCAATAAGGCCACCACAACATCAAAGTTGGGTCCCGAGATTCGAGAGGAAGACTTTCTCTTCCTACTATCAACGAAAGGATGTACCCATGCAAAAGAGGAGGAGGAAGAAGAAGGAAGGGAAAGAGGACCAAGAGAAAGAGAACTCATGGCACTTAAAGTTTGCACTATTTTTTCCTCTAGTTGAGATATGAGTAGGGCACTCGAGGATTCTGGTACAAAGGAGTCAATGGTGCTCGGAAGCTCAGTGCTTTGAACTTCCGTTTCTTTATCCGTTGGGGCTTCTAGATGATGTTCTCTAGTCCTGAGGGAAATTCTGAATGCTTCATAAGGGGATCTTCTTCAATAGGATCCTTCTTGACTTCCTTGATTTTCTTTTGATATACTTCGGTTGATGAGGAAGGAGTGGAGTACGTAGGAACTTTAGTTGATGAGGTAAGAGGGGTCTATACAGGTGCTTCCAAACTGGGTGTCAATGCCTCCTTACTTGGTGTTGAAGTATCCTTGGAGGAGGATTCGCCTGAATGCCTTCTAAGCTCATGAACTCTCTTGTCAAACCAGATTTTGGTTCTTACTAGGATAGGGGCTAAGATTTCAGGCAAATCATCCTTCTCCTTTTTGAACCAATCCAAATCCTCCAAGGGAGTGTGTTTGATCAAGGTGTCATATTCATATGAGAACAGGTTGGAATTGTCATCCTGAAGCCCTTCAGGACCTTGGTACAAGTTAAGCTCTTGAATCAGTTGGAGAGAAAATCTACCATAGTTTCTCCTCCTTGCTTCAAAATCATCAGCAAAATTAGTCCAATAGTATTATGTGTCTGCCCTATGATGGTAATTGATTCTGAGGTTGTGCTCAATAAATTTCTTCAAGTCAAAACAATTTCTTGGCCTGAAGAAATGGACAGTGATGGGAGCTAGGGCTCTCTCTATGTTTTGTGCATCTAGATCTGTCTTGCAGGTGTAGTTTCCCAAAGATATCGGGAAGGGCAGGCTAGTTATTTTCTTATCCTTGCAAGTTTTGTGTAACTTTTCCAATTGCCTGCATATCTCAATCAAGGTCATTTTATCATTGCAGAACATAGGGAGCTTGAGAGGGGTGCTCTCATAGCCTGCTAGCATGATATAGGAGAATTTTCTGAACTGGATGAAGTAGGCACCGTACTTTGATATTATGTTCATGGATTCATCATAGAACCTCCTCGCCGTGTTTCTCTCTAGAAGTCTTACAATGTACATGGTGAAAGCATCATTCACCCTCCTAAAGTTGTGATTGCTAGTGTCTAAGGTGAACTGAGGACAGTAAGCATATATAGGGTCACCTTTATGAGCATCAATGTATGTGAATCCAAACCATTTCCTTGATGCTGCTAGGGTATACATCAGATATGAAGTCATGTAAAACTTCTTTGTTTGTTGTACATTAGACAACTGCTTTGATAGGTTCATGCTGATGATTTCTGCCCAATTGATATTCTGAGTTCCTTCGCACACCATGTTGATAAGTGGGCACATCCAAAAATGGAACTCATTGGTAAAGGGTAAGCCCATGACCTGAGCTAGTAGGATTATAAAATCTGACAGCTCCTCATTAAAATCAGCACGAAACAGAGCTTTGGACAGATGAGACGCCCCCTTTCTATGGTTTTTAAGCCAAGACTTTGCCACCCTTGCCTTGTATTTTTCACTTTTCTGCTCGAAGAGGGCTTGTGTCTGGTTATGAGAGATTACTATAGAATTGTCCATTTCAAGAATCCTTAGGATAGTGCCAATGGCGGTAGCATTGAGCTTGGAAATGAGCTCCCCATGCACATTAGTTAGTTCGCTCGAGTCGGGATTGAAATGAGTACCGCAGGCGAGTACCGTATTTGCACATTGCACTAAGATTGGGAAACCGACGGCGAATGCCAAGCCACTATTGTGAATCATTTGTGCCATAGGAAAGGGGTTTGAGTGTGTCATCCTTGTCCAGAAATCTCCAAAGTCCAGGTGGCAAACTTCACTGTCCCCGATATAGGGAATGACAGACTCGAGTGGTGAAACTTGCTCCTGACCTTGGAATTTAATCTTCATGTTGATAGCGATTTGAAAAACAAAGTCACAGTCTGAACTCTTGATGAAATTGCAGGGGAATCGGGTATGCGCACAAAAATTTTGATTGCGAGGGTATGAGCAATTGATAACAAGAAAGAAGTGTGCAAAAATGTGTAGGGGAAGAGCTTATTAAATAGCCATTTAGGAGAGAGAAATATAATAAATGTGCATTAAATACGCATCTACCAACTTAAAAGGCAAGATATTCGGGAAGAGCAGGAAAAATTAGCCCAGATGGCCTTTGGTTCATTTGGGACATGTGGGATGCGACAGAGTGACTCGACCGATGCGAGAGACACGGATAAAGAATGCACAAATGTTTTCAGGACATGGGGGATGAAGGTACGTGAAATGCGCGATGCGGCCAACGCGGACGAAAGGTGAACATTGAGCTTGAGAAAACTTATGTTATTTGGAACAAAAAGTTTTGAAGGGCCCGCAAGAAAACAAATTTTTAGGTAAAGTGGCCAATTGGCGAACAGGGAGCCTGAATGAACTTGGGACATCTGGGACAAAAATGTCTGACAGACCCGCAAATTGCACAAAATGACTAAAAGGATGCAGTTTTTTTCAACTTCTCAACTTTTCCCTTTACCAGAACAACAGAAAAGGCATTAACTCAAAAAAAATTCAATTTTAAACTTCTCAAAAGAGGGCGAACTTTAAGAGGACAACATGGTAGATTGCCCAATTTTGGAGTAGGAGGAGACTATGGGGAGTTTTATTATAGGGAGGCATAAGGTTTTACCTTATTGTGGAGGGATTTTGGGTTGGGTGCGCCACCTTTTATGAGGAATGCTTTCATTTATTCTTGTTTCTTGTTATGAGGGAGGCATAAGGGGTTCTCGAGGGAGGCATAAGAGTTTATAGGGGATTTGAGATATGCATTAGAGGCTTTAAGGTGGGCACCCATTCCCATTGAGAGGCATAAGTGGCTTCCCCATAGGAATTTCTCTTTTGGCTTTCATTTTAAGTCTTGTTATATTGTTGTTTTGTTGATTCTTCTTATTTGTGATGTTGTTGTTTTTGAATGTGGATGGAATGGATTGTAAAACTATTTTGTTAAGTATTGTGGAAGCTTGTAGTTGCCATGTGTTGAAATCATCTCCCATTGTAATGTGGTTGGGGCTCAGGGGCCAATATAGAGGATGGCTTCTCCTCTTCATTAGATATCTTGGTTGGGTGGAGAGCATTGCCTCTCCCCCTATTTTGTTGTGAATCAGACAAATCTTGGAGGAGATATCTTGATGGAGTTGTGAAGATTGGAGTTTTGTTGGAGACCTTGTGAAACTTTCCTTGTGTTATTCCCACTTAGAGTGGGAAGAACTTGTAATAGTGTATTCCATTATTTTATTTATATTTTGTATGATTTCCCACATCAAGTGGAGAACATTGTATTGATCTCTTGAAGAAACAAATTGCATCTCATTATGGCTATCGAAGTGTATTATATATTGAAAATAAAGAATAAATATTTGTGTGAATTAGTTGTGAAATGGAAAAGAAGTTTTTCTTCATTATGAATATTGTAGCATTGTATAAGGAAAGAGAAATGATAAAAATGGATATATTATGTAAAATTTAGTTGGGAGTTGTGAAGAGTTTGCATTCAAATAATTTGTAATGTTGTAAATGAGAAAGAAGGAAAAATAGAATTTTTAAGAAGTTGAACTTACTTGCAAAAATAACATTCAATGGAAAACAAAGTTATTGTAGCCTTTGGAACATATTTGGATTATAGTGAAATGAAAAAAAAGAAAACAAATTTGAACATATTATCAATTAAGAATGTTGAATCTTGTTGTTATGCCAAGAAAACAATAATGTATACATAGTTATAGTTTCCTTTTGCTCTTGTAATGGAAAGAAGAATCTATTTAACCAAATGGAATTATTCTTGTAAGTAGATGAGTTCTAATTAGTTGATAATACTTTAAAATGAGTAGGTTTAACTAAGAAATGAATAAAAGAGAAATAAATCTCAAATATGGAACTCTAAATGAACAAAAAAAAGCTCAGAATGCATTTTTGAACCTTTTGGTAACTGTAAGATTTTGTGAAAATCTCGGCATTAAGGTTCTATTTTTCACAAACAGGACCGCCGCCCTGTGCAGAGCGGCAGTCCCATAACCGGTGCTCAGGCTAAGGTGGCATTCTCAAAACCACCACTCAGTAGGATAGTGGTCTCACAACCACCGCTCAATACGACGACTGTTCATGGTTTATCACCCATGAAGGGTGGTGGTCCCAGGACTGCCAGTCTGCTTTGGTCGGCGATTCTGTCACTTATGACATAACTCCATGGATCCACGCCTGTGCATGAAATTTATCTAGTTTGAACCAATTTCTAAGTTATAAAATTTAATCCACAATTGCTAGCAAGCAAAAAAAATGATTAATCCTATGGTTTTGAACAATAAAACATACAATTGTGGATCTAAAATTGTTCTAATTCTTCATTTATAGTAATGCGGTAGGGTTTGCCCCAAATTTTAAAACCCAATATACAAATAACTTGAAATAAAAACTAAATTGGTGGAGGAAATCCCTCCCAATATTTTAATATAATAGATTACATTAATAAAACTAAAACTAAACTAAGCCTAAACTAAATCTCCATGTAGAATCTTCCATGGCTCTTCCTCCTTTGCTTTCATGGATTCCTCCTCTCCAACCTTTAAATTTTAACAAAAGGAAATAAACCGAATGAAAAGAATATAATAATAAAAGCTTTTAATAGAATTTCATAAGGATTTTAGGGCTAAGTTTGGAACCCTAAGATCTAGTGGTCAAGATGGATTTGATCTAAGGGTTGAAGATTGGCCCCACTTTTATTAGGTAGAAATGTATTATAAATGTTTAATGTAAAATCTTTAAGGGTATGTGTAGATGGGTGAGTGGGGCCATTTAATTGCATAGGGGCTTAATGTCCTTATTAATCCTTAGTTTGTTGCAGTAATTTAATAAAAGGACTTTTAAACTATTAGGATAATGAAACTAGAGAAATTAAGCATGAGGTTAACCATATTAAAGTTGAGCATTATTTAAAGAAAAGAGAATGTCTAATTAAATAATTAATCCTTATTACCTTCTTATTAAAAAATTGACTAATGGACCTTGGAGATAAATTTGAAATTAAGGTAACCTTTTTTTACTAGACCTGGTTCTTCAATCGTAAAGTTGAGATTAAGTAGTGTAAGTTAAGTTAATGAACCCTAAAGGTTAATCATCCTTGTAACCTTCTTTGTAACTTAAACAAAAAAAATTTAGTTGCAATTTTTATGTCAAGTGTTGGGTTGTAATGTGTTCTTAGAATGTCATTTTTGTGGGCGTTACATTTGGTTTTAGAGCGAGGTTCAAAGCTTGGACCCTTGGGCACACTTAGAAGACATGAAACGTGAACATTTAAGCTAGTGCAAATTTGGTTATTTTAATCTAGAAAACCACAATGTCTGATAATTGTATAAATTATAAAACATAGAAAACTGAAACAAGACCTGGAACAATGAACTAACTCTCGCCTTGATATGTGCAGGTGGTGCGGATCAGACGAGGGGTCTTTTCACATAGACCTAGATATATCACCTCTAGAGTACGCAGTAGTGGCCATTCTACCTCATATTTTATAGACACTTCAGGACGTCAATGTCACTATAGACGGAATGCCCTTAGGAGGAAAATTTGCTAGACATGGCATGGAGCTATCAGTGGAGGCCCATTTATCCCCTTGACATAGCGAGGAGTATAGGGAAAATAAATTCTATGTAGGGTCAGATAGGGCAGATTCACCATAGAGAGGACATGGGGAAAGGATCTCATGCCATAGGGATAGGTCTCGAATCCCTAGACGGAGGGGAGGAGCATGCAGAGAGGCCTAGGGGTCATCAGACATCAGGTGTAGACCACATCAGGGAGATCCTGAAGCTACTACTATCTCCCTATCTGAGTGATACAAGTGGTTTTTTAGGTAGAGGCCTGGTTAGTGAGCTTAAGTGGATGCTTCAACCTTTGCCCTTTGTACTAGCAACACGAAAGCTCGTGTTGCAATTCATTTACTAAGGGATGCAATACAAGTCTGGTGGAGGATCAAGGAGAAGAAGCTTCATGTAGATTCCAGAGACTGTTACCTGGGAGATTTTTGAGGAGTGTTTCAAGAGAAGATACCTACCTAAGAGGTTTATTCAACAATAGATAGATGAGTTCCATGATCTCTCGTCTAGACATCTATGACCATAGCCAAGTACAAGAGATTCAATTCGTGGAATTACTCCAGTACATGTTGAATACATGGAGGTATGAACATGTATGGATACATAGGTTCATCCAGAGGCCTTAGCATGGATTTGGGTGGTGTGGTACGCATTCACTTCCCATAGACTTTAGCAGAGCCCGTGGAGAAGGACTACATTATAGAGGAGAAACGAGGGAAAGACGCAATAGGCTAGAGAAAGAGTTTGGAGCCGCATCTAGGCAGATGCAGGATAATAGAATTGAAGGGGTTCAGTTCCTCCTCCATGGCATAAAAAGTACAAGACAGCCTTATTACTTCAGGCCACATTAGCAGCCACCTCAGTAGCAACAACAGTAACAACAGACCCGCCCACCTTATAGAACTCCTTATAGATTCTGATGCACAAAGGGGATAGGAGTATGGGGCCTCCTCCTAGAGGTCCCATCAGGACACAGGGTGCATAGCAGAGCTCAGTTAGCATGAGGCTCGTCAGTAGAGAACTCAGTAGTTCATAGCTGGGTCGCCAGGATTCCATAGCTCAGACATCTAGAGTACCAGCTAGAAACTGCATCTCACTAGAGAGGACCAGGCATCTGTTATGGTTGTGGTGTTGCTGGGGAATCATTGGAGAGATTTCCCACAGAACCCTATCAATAAGGGTAGAGACGCAAATCTTCAGAGCCTATTGTTGGAGATATGGCACATGGAAGCCATCAGATCTATACAGTGGTTGAGAACTGCCAGGCTGAGCACCAAAGTACTGTGATAGAGATGAAAAAAAGTATTGGTGGCATTTCCGCCTCTATATTATTTGATTTTGTCTCTTTTGATTCTTTTATTGCACCATTCTTAGTAGAGAGTTATCGGATGGTTGCATTTAGGCAAGGTTGTAGTTGGGATGTTGAGATGGGTTCTGGAGCCAAACTTTTTGTAGACTCCTTAGTTAAGGAGTCTGTAGTGGATTTGGGACCCTTTACCACTACTTTGGATCTTCGAATACTTCATTTCGGATCTTATGTTGTTATTTTGGGCATGGATTGGTTTTCTGCTCATAGAGCTAGAGTGGATTGCTACCATAAGACTATTACTTGCATAGATGGCCTTGGAGTGGAGTCAGTGATATCAAGAGTTAGGAGGCCCATTTCCATTCGCACCATCTCTGCTATGCAAGTTAAGTGGTGTGTGCAATGAGGTTGTCAAATGTATGTTGTTACAGTTAGTGACAGATCGAAGGATGAGTCTAGTGGACCATCCCTTGATGACCATCCCATCTTGAGGGAGTTTTCTGATGTTTTTTTATGGGAGCTACTGGGGTTACCTCCCCCATGTGAGATAGATTTCCACATAGATATGGTTCCGGGCGCTGAGCCTATCTCATGAGCACCTTATCCGATGACTACCCCTGAGCTATGTGAGCTTAAGTTGCAGCTTGAGGGCCTTCTGGAGAAGGGTCTAATCGATCCTAGTGTATCCCCTTGGGGTGCACTAGTGATCTTCGTAAAGAAGAAGGATGGATCTCTATGGTTTTGTATTGATTACCATCAGCTGAACAAAGTAACAATAAATAATTGTTACCCCCTTCCACGCATTGACTATTTATTTGATCAGATGAAGGGGCTACAGTTTTCTCCAAGATAGATCTTAAGTCAAGGTATCATCATCTCAGGGTCATGAAGGCAGATATTCATAAGACCACCTTCCATACGAGATATGGCCACTACGAGTTCACATTGGTAACTTTTGGTCTGACGAATGCCCCCATAGTGATTATGAGCTTGATGAATGGGGTATTCAATAATTTTCTAGATCGTTTTGTTCTCATATTCCTTGATGGAATTCTAATTTACTCATGTACGTGTGAGGAGCACAAGGAGCACCTTCGCCAGGGTTCTTCAATGTCTTCGTGAGCAGCATCTTTACGGGAACTTTTAGAAGTGTGTGTTATTTCAAACAAAGGTGCAGTATTTAGGCCACATCATTTCTAGGGAAGGTATCACAGTTGATCCTTCCAAGATTCGAGCCATCATGGATTGGTCAGCACCCACTAATGTGACCGAGGTTCGTAGCTTCATGGGTTTAGCAGGATATTACAGGAGATTTGTCTAGGACTTTTCTCAGATTGCACACCCCATCACTTCCCTTCAGTGGAAAGGGGAGAATTTTGTTTGGTTAGTTAGATGTGAGCATACCTTCAATACATTGAAGGAATTTCTCATGACATCACCTATCCTTGCAGTACCATATCCTCAGGACGAGTTCTACGTTTGCATAGATGCTTCTTTGGTAGGGCTTGTAGGTGTGTTGATGCAGGAGGGCAGAGTAGTTGCTTTTAAGTCTCAAAAACTCAAGGATTATGAGCTCAATTATACAACTCATGAACTTGAGTTTTTAGTAGTTGTGCACACCTTACTAAGGTGGAGAAATTTCCTTCTTGGCTGGAGATTTACACTTAGGATTGATCACTTGAGTCTTCGCCACCTCTTCGCGCAGCACAATCTTAATGCTCGTCAACGGCGTTTGATGGATTTTCTTTTTGAGTATGACATGGAGATAGATCATGTGAAGGGGAAGGAGAATGTGGTTGTAGATGTTTTGAGCAGATGGAAACATGTGGCTATGGCTACTTTAGTGGGCATAGATTTGTGGAGCAGGATTTTACAGTAGCTTCCTTGGCACAGTTTCTACCTTGCAGCAAGAGTAGATATTGAGCCTTAGAGACCCCTTAAGGGGATATTTGATAGAATTTCATTAAGAGGCAGATGGTATTCTCAGAAACAGAGGTCAGATTTATGATGTTAGAGATGGACGCTTGAGGTAGGACATTTTGACAGAGGATCATCGTGCACCTTCTTCAGCCCTTCCCGGGGTGAAGTAGATGCACGCCACATTGAGAAAGTTGTAGCATTAGAAAGGACTTCGCAGAGATGTGGCTTTGTTTGTGTCATGCTGCTTAGAGTTCCAGAGGGTGAAGGCCAAGCATTAACATCTAACTGGAGTTGTCTTTCCTCATGGCATACTAGAGTGGAAGTGGGACACCATTTCCATGGACTTCATTGTTGGGGTTACCAACGTCAAGATACCACCACGACAACATCATGGTCACGGTGGTTAAATTGATGAAAGTAACTAATTTTTCTCCGGTGAAGATAACCTATACAACGAGTGTAGTGGCATGGGTATATATTGATGAGATCATTAGATTAAATGGGATTCCATAGAAGATCATTTACAACCGCGATCCTTTGTACACTTCCCATTTCTAGACAACCATGCAACATGCTCTCGGGACGAGGATCAATTTCAATACAATGTATCACCCTAAGATAGATAGATAGACTAAGTGGGTGAATCAGATCTTGGAGGACATGCTTAGGTTGTACATTATGGATCACCAGTCGAGATGCAAGGAGTATCTATATTTAGTGGAGTTTTCCTAAAATAATAGTTTTAAGAATTCAATAGACATGGCTCCTTTTCAAGCATTATATGGCAGAGAGTGTAGGACACCCATTAGTTGGGACAGGTTAGAGGACAGGGTTTCTCTTGGGCTAGCATTACTTTAAGATATGGACCAGCAAGTTATCTTGATTAGATAGAGATTGCATGAGGCACAGGATAAGTAGAAGAAGTATACAGACCAACATAGGACAGATCATAGTTTTGAGGTGGTCATGAAGGTGTTTCTTCATGTTAGATAGCATAAGATCCCTATCCATTATGGAAAAGGTTCTAAGCTTGATCCTAGGTTTGTGGGTCCCTTAGAGATCTTAGAGCGCCCCAGTCCCTTGGCCTATCGTTTAGCATTACCACCTAGCTTGTCTCGCATCCAAGATGTGTTTCAAATTTCTATGCTTAGGAGATATATTTGTGATCCTTCTCACGTGCTAGATTGGACCGCATTGTAATTGCAGGAGATGGTGGACCCCATATGCATTATAGAGCGCAGGACCCTCAGCCTTTGTAACAGAGAGATTGACCAATTTTGGGTTCAGTGGGAGAGATATGATGAGACTGCGGCTACCTGGGAGGATGCCACCTTACTACGAGTGCAGGTTCCACACCAGTTCTAGTGAATTCCCAGGGGAAGTCGAGTATAAGGGGAGAGGGATGTAGTGCCCACTTCCCTTTGACACCTTTTTAGATTAGTGATTTCGATACTGTCGAATGTGCTTATGGATATATTATATCTTTTTCATTTAGCATGTTAGTAGATATTAGAGACACTGCACTATTGTTGATTCGATTCGTATATGATGCATGTGGACCATTAGTATACATTTGATGTTGATATTGATATACTGTTGACATGGTTATTTATATATATTTCTGACATGTGATATATTTAGTCATATTTAGTAGACCTTTGATAATTGGATTAATGTTGTGATTGTTTTGACATGGATGAAATGTGAAATAGAAATGTTGCTAGAAATTGTAAGTGATATCGTATTTGCATAGATGATATTAATTCGTATATAGATGATTTTATATTTATATCACATATTTTGGCATAGATGTTTTAATGTGGCCACAAGGACGAAAAAGGTATTCTCTGTTTTGTAGTTTTATTTAGATTCACAACAACATCGGGGGGAGTGGAGACCAACCACATTGGAATTCAAGATGAGTTTAACTAGGGTCGCCATGTCAACATATAATTTTGTGTGTGTGTATGAGTTTGGTTAGGTGAAAATTGTGACCAAGGGGTCATGTGTTGTCTTTTATTATTAGTTCCCTTTTATTAATGTTATTATGTGTTTTCTTTTAGTAATGAAATTTACTTGTTTTAGTTATTTAGATTTTTAGATGTATGTGTACCCATTTATTGTTAATGGGTTGTAGTGTCCTAATTAAGCAAATTTAACTTTTTCCTAAACTAATTAAAGATGTGACCAAAAAGGACTTCATTTATTAGACTTGATTTACTCTTAGATTTTGTGTTGAGTGTTGTATGCTTGAGTCTTGAGTGTAGTACACTCTACCCTTCATGGGAAACTCGATTTTGGCTTTAGAGGCAAAATTTGGAAGCTTGTGGGACAAGTCAAACTTGTCACATACCTCTTAAATGTCTATGCCAACCCTACCTATGGGTTAGGGGGTAAAAATTAGGCCCTATTGGGTGTTTTGGGAAGATAAAAAAGGTGAAATATTTATTGCACTTTCTTTCAAATATTTATTTTTTTCCTTTGGAGGGGTGTGGGCTTAGATGGAGTGTGTAAGTTTCTTGTCATTCCTTCAACCACCTATTAATTGTGTATTGGAATATGAGGTTGACTAAGTGATGTGGAGTGGAGAGGAAATGAGATTGCATCCTACTTGGAGCCACATCATCCTCCTCTCTCCTTTTTCTATTTATTGAAATATTTTTTCTTGTTTGGGGGTTACTTCATTATTTTGTGCTCTTGTATTTTTTTAGAGTTAGAGGATTTTTGAGAGAGCTTGTGGATTTTTGGAACTTGTAGATGCTTGCTTGGTTTTGGAGATGCTTGGAATTTCATTCTTGGGACAAGCTCTACTATGGAAAGGTAGGAGCTTTGCCTTACTTTTGTTATACTTTTATTATGTGTTTATATGTTGTGTTGAGTGTTGTTTTTCCTTTGGAATGTTTGTTGGGTATGGGTAGATATCCTAAGTTTTAAGTAGGAGGAGACTATGGGGAGTTTTCTTGTAGGGATGCATAAGAGTTTACCTTCTTATGGAGGGAGTTTTGGTTGGGTGCCCCACCTTGTATGAGGAATGCTTGCATTTATTCTTGTTTCTTGTTATGAGGGAGGCATAAGAGATTGAGGGAGGCATAACAGTATATGGAGGCATAAGGGGTACTTGAGGGAGGAATAATATTTTGTAGGGGATTTGAGATATGAACTGGAGGCTTTAAGGTGGGCACCCATTCCCATTGGGAGGCATAAGTGGCCTCCCCATAGGTCTTGCTCTTTTGGCTTTCATTTTAAGCCTTGTTATATTGTTGTTTTTTTATTCTTCTTGCTTGTGATGTTGTTGTGTTTGAATGTGGACAGAATGTATTGTAAAACTATTTTGTTAAGTATTGTTGAAGCTTGTATTTTCCATGTGTTGAAATCATCTCCTATTACATAATGTGGTTGGGGCTCAGGGGCCAATATAGAGGATGGCTTCTCCTCTTCATTGAATATCTTGGTTGGGTGTAGAGCATTGCCTCTCCCCCTATTTTGTTGTGAATGAAACAAATCTTGAAGGAGATATCTTGATGGATTTGTGAAGCTTGGAGTTTTGTTGGAGACCTTGTGAAACTTTCCTTGTGTTATTCCCACTTAGAGTGGAAGAACTTGTAATAGTGTATTCCATTCTTTTATTTATATTTTGTATGATTTTCCACATCAAGTGGAGAACATTGTATTGATCTTGTGAAGAAACAAATTGCATCTCATTGTGGCTATGGAAGTGTATTATATATTGAAAAGAAAGAAGAAATATTTGTGTGAATTAGTTGTGAAATGGAAAAGAAAGTTTTCTTCATTATGAATATTGTAGCATTGTATAAGGAAAGAAAAATGAAAAAAAATGGATATATTATGTAAAATTTAGTTGGGAGTTGTATTATGAAAAGGAGAGTTTGCATTCAAATAAGTTGTAATGTTGTAAATGAAAAATAAGGAAAAATAGAAGTTGTAAGAAGTTGAACTTACTTGCAAAAATAACATTGCATGGAAAACAAAGTTTTTGTAGCCTTTGGAACATATTTGCATTATAGTGAAATGAAAAAGAAAAGAAAACACATTTAAACATATTGTCAATTAAGAATGTTGATTCTTGTTGTTATGGGAAGAAAACAATAATGTATAAGTAGTTATAGTTTCCTTTTGCTCTTGTAATGAAAAGAAGAATCTAGTTAAACAAATGGAATAATTCTTGTAAGTAGATGAGTTCTAATGAGTTGATAATACTTTAAAATGAGTAGGTTTAACTAAGAAATGAATAAAAGAGAAATAAACCTTAAATCTAGAACTCTAAATGAACAAAAACAAGCTCAAAATACATTTTTTAACCTTTTGGTAACTTTAAGATTTTGTGAAAATCTCGGCATTAAGGTTCTATTTTTCAGAAACATTACCGCTGCCTTGTGAAGAGCGGCGGTCTAGTAACCGCCGCTCAGGCTAACGTGGTAGTCTCAAAACCACCGCTTAGTAGGGCGGCAATCCATGGTTTTTCACCCAAGTAGGGCGGCGGTCACAAAACCTCTAGTCTGCTCTGGTTGGTGATTCTTTCACTTATGACAGAACTTCGTAGATCCACACATGTGCATGAAATTTATCTATTTTGCACCAATTTCTAAGTTGTAAAATTTAACCTATAATTACCAGGAAGTAAAAATAATGAGTAATCCTATAGTTTTGAACAATAAAACATACAATGGTGGATCTAAAACTAGTCTTCTTCATTTATAACAATGGGGTAGGGTTTTCCCCAAATTTTAAAACCCAATATACAAATAACTTGAAATAAAAACCAGATTGGTGGAGGAAATCCCTCCCAGTCTTTTAATGAAATATATTACATTAATAAAACTAAAACTAAACTAAGCCTAGACTAAATCTCCATGTAGAATCTTCCATGGCTCTTCCTCCTTTGCTTTCATGGCTTCCTCCTCTCGAACCTGTAAATTTTAACAAAAGGAAATAGACCAAATGAGAAGAATAGAATAAGAAAAGGTTTTAATAGAATCTCATAAGGAGTTTAGGGCTATGTTTGGAACCCTAGGATCTAATGGTCAAGATGGATTTGATCTAAGGGTTGAGGATTTACCCTACTTTTATTAGGTAGAAATGTATTTTAAATGTTTAATGTAAAATCCTGAAGGGTATGTGTAGATGGGTGACTGTGGCCATTTAATTGCTTAAGGGTGTAATGTCCTTATTAATCCTTAGTTTGTTGTAGGAATTTAATAAAAGGACTTTTAAACTATAAGGATAAAGAAACTAGAGAAATTAAGCATGAGGTTAACCATATTAAAGTTAAACATTCTTTGTAGAAAATAGAACATCTAATTAAATAAATTAATCCTTGTTACATTCCTATTAAATAATTGACTAATGGACCTTGGAGATAAATTTGAAATTAAGTTAACCTTTATTTTTATAGACATGGTTCTTCAATCGTAAATATGAGATTAAGTAGTGTAAGTTAAGTTAATTAGCCCTAAAGGTTAATCACCCTTGTAACCTTCTTTGTAACTTAAACAAAAAAATTAGTCACAATTTTCAGGTTAAGTTTTGGGTTGTAGCGTGTTCTTAGAATGTCCTTTTTGCGGGCGTTACCAAGTAGGTAATGAAGAAGAGAATTGAGGGAGGTGAAGGGCATTGTGTTCCACTATATCATCTCTATATGTGCAACCCAACCGAAATGTTCGATAGCTAGAGCTAGAGCACTTTGTAGCCCCCTTTTAAATTTAAAGATGGAGTAATTTGAGGAAAATAGGGCTGCACAAAAAATGGTCGATAAGTGAGTATCTCCAACAGATGGCCGCATATGTACTGCAGGGAAATGTTTTAGAATGATAATCCATTAATCACATGATTGTAATATAAGATTAAACTTTCCAAAATAAAAATGAGGAAAATTAAATAGCTACAAAGGTCAAAATTCAATCACGTTGTTTTCACATGATTGGACAACATATAATTTGTTTGATAAGACATAGACATGAATGAAAATAAACAAACACAAATGAGGTAATTAAATACTTGCATGTCCCACACTCATTCCATGACTCAAAATCTACTTACCAAAATAATATCTGGGATTTGTACTCCACATTTTTATCTCCAGATCTAGCGTGCATTGTTCATGTGAATGCAATTTACATTGAAAGGGGTCAAAATAAAAAATGGGAAACATCGACTGGGTTCTAGACTCATAACCCAACTACAAAGATGTTTTCTTATAGCACTGTGTCGTAGTTTCAAGCCTAAATAATTGTAATAAAGGAGATGTGCACCCATATATTACCGGTGGATGGTTTAGGAAACCGTAGATAATGAGAGGTTAAAAATTTAGAGAATTATATATTTTTTTATATAATTTTTAATATATAATATATATATATATATATCATTTATTAAAAACATAAAACTTAATTGCAGGGTTGGAATTTCAAATACTCAATGCCTCTCAAATCAAAATTAGTTGACGTCTTAGTGTTTTCATGTGGCTAAATTTCAATATTTTCTACATGGTTTTTTCACATATACATAAATAAGTTTTGTATTTGTATAAAATATATTTATTTGTAGAAAATTATAAAAAAAATTATACCGCTTTGTAAATTTTCAGCATGTCATTGTCTACGGATTTTCAAATTTTCCATGGGTAAAATACAGTTAAAATCACAAAAATATGGCCCACAAACTGTCAATTTCTAGGGCTGCTTATTTGCGCACATACAGGGTTCTGTTGGATGACGTAGTGAATTTAACAAGCATAGCGGAGGGCAGGGGGAACAGAACTTGCTGTGGAGGGTACATTTGATTCAGTTTTTCATATATATGGCTTTAGTAGAGCTCATTGCAGCAAATTTTTTCAGCAAGGGAAGGTGTTGCAATCCAAGATTGCAGGTTGTATCATACATTGCCTTGTTTACAGGGGGTCTTATGATGTCATCCTGGCAGTATGGGCGTGACCTATCATTCTTTTCTTATATGGTGAATAAAGAACATTTGTATTCTACTTTTAAATGTAAATTTTGTTCCTTCATCAAGCAGAGCTCGTGGCGGAAGTTAACCTGTGCAGTGTGAAGATATATGGTTCTTTCCAAACTGGCGAATTTACTTGGTTAGACCGATAATAAATTGTTGCTTAAAGATTCTCTGTTAAAATTATCTTGTAATTCTTAGAATGTTCCAAAAATTTCCAGTAATTTCTACCAGTCAAACTCACTAGAATGTTCCAGTAATTTCTACCAGTTAACATGTCCAGAACATTCTTATTTCTTCTAGATTTGTTTGTGAGAAAAATGTATTCTTCATGTAGAAGAAAGAGGATTCTAGAGAATGTATTCTTAATGTGGAAGAAAGAGAATTCTAAAGAGTTCTGTATTCTTCCAAAGACCTCTATAAAATGGAGGCGAATGTAATTGTTTGTAAGAGAACAAAACAAGAAGCAAGAAGGCAATAAAATTGGATTGTGCCGTAGCACAACAACATCTGGTTTTGTTTTTATTCTGTTTATTTTATTTGTCTCTGCAACCATCATTCTCATGGTTTCTCGGGTTGATTCAAACATTGATTTGTGCAAACTCCACTAAGCATCAAATGAATGGCATAAGTATGTTTCCCTGAATTCATAATTTGTTGGTATTTCCAAGACACAAGGGATGGCTAGTTTTCAGAGTTGCTCAATGTAGAGAGAATTATATATGACTTCTGACAACTTGTAATTATCGGGCTACTGATCTGTTTAAAGCTGTTCTCAAAAACAGGCAGCTGAGCCAAAAATTAAGTGCGGCCTAAAATTATGGGTTCATTGTTACCACGCTATTTTTGGAATATTATTGAACAAATATTAATATGACCTGGCACAACGTTAGTCTTTACTTCTATTGATTTTGCAGGAGATACATTGGTCCTCGTTATGTCCTTGCATTGAAAGGAATCACAAAGTACGCCAAATTTTATGGGGATTAGTTCAAAATGCACCTTGTATTATCCATTATTTTAATGTGGGAAGCTTTTGATATGATTTTGCGTTGTTTTCTAATTTGCGTTCATATATACAGATAAAAACAAGACTGGAAGTTGCTCTCTTGAGTCTGACAGTCGTGGATTTTGTTGTAAAATTAGGAAATTAAAATGATTGGAAAAAATCAAAACTTGAACTCAGTCCCCAAGAAAATGTAGCGATACCGTCCACATGAAATATTGGCAGCACTTCCAGAAATACCGATTCCCAGGAATTAATCTCTGATTCTGCCAAAATAAAACGAATGGAGACGTTGATCATGGAGATGATATTTCTGAGAGTGATAACCACGCCTTCATTGACGCCTGTGGTGCTGGAGGAATAGAGCAAAGCCGCCATGTTGTCTTGCCGTATTTTGACGCAGTTTGTAGGAATGGCAGTCGACCAGATCCGCAAAGCAGACTGCCAGTGCCAAGTATGAATTCACCGAAATGCAAACTCTGCCATATTCCACGTGGACAGTGCATTAGCCTTCTGATCAATGCATTTTGAACCATTGGATTGTTTCGTTGATGCACGAATGTCAGAAAAGGCGGTGTTGCACTCCATATACAATCTAACTGAATACACGCCTTCGGCGTAATTGACTCTTGATAAGGGGTGTAATTAATTTTGTATGTGTTGAGACACCCACTAGATGACAACATTACGATTTACAACTAGCAATCATATGTGTACAATGCAATGTGAACGCTGAATGATATAAGTTATTTGATTTATTCGATACATTATACATTTGCAAAGTTCTTATATCATGATATCTCAACTAAATATGAATACATGAAGACCTCCCTACATTTGCAGATTTTATATCATGAGTGGTAGCCTTTTGTGGACTAATTTTATTTGCACTAAACATGAATACATTTGATACCCCTTAAATGAGCATTGCCACTTTGGATATAAGAAGTGTTGAGTAAAGTAGTAGTGGAGGTGCTATCAAAGTAGAGGGTAGTATTTACGATGGGTTGTTTTTGTTGAAGTGATAGTAGTCTTGACTTCCTCCTTTCTTCTTGCTCGAAGTGTTAATACGTGCACCATTTTTGAGTATGTTTCATGCGGTGTGAAATGACCAAGGATTGTGAGGATATCTAGAGGATCCTATAGATGTAAATCACTTAGACTTATCATACATGACCATGCCTTGAATGTGTGTCTCAACTCCCAACAATCCCAAATCATTTTTTTCATTAGAGTGTTGGCAACAGAACTACCTACACGAATACTTACCCCTTTACTTAAATCTCTTGTATCATGACCATGCTTCACAAATTTTAGTGTTCATTGCACATCATGAGTATGTTGTGGTCTTCTTTCAATGCACTTATTAAGATGGCAATTACTATTTTTAGGAACATAACAGAGAAGTCCTACCTATTATAGTTAAACAGAGTGTTCAATTTGCATTGAAATAAACACAATTAATCAACCAACTACCAACTGTTTCCTAGAACAGAACAATCTTGATTCCAAAGTCAGAAAAATAGGCATTAAAATTGTTGTCAAGCAAAATATTGTTGGGTTTGATATCCCGATGCAACACACACAACTTCTGTATCAATAGTTTCCATGACTGTGTTGTTGTCTGCTTTTGGTAGAATCTATGTTCACTTGCCAATAAACTCCACACAATGTAGGAGCCCATAATCCATAAAACTTCATTCCACTAACAATGCTCACAACATTCCCAATGCCCATGCCTGAAATCAAAACTTTAGCATGATTTCACTCCCAGCATAAAATGAAATTGCATTTCTTCAATATCAGACTCAAGCTCTTCAAAACTAAAGGAGAATGTTCAACACCAATTCAAACACCCAATTTACTCTATAAAATATCTAGTTATCAAAAAACAATAAAACTTTATGCATAGTCCCTTAATACGGTATTTTGTCAAAGCCAACGGAAAGGGACTTGCAATATTATGATATTATTTTCCAACTTACAAAATCTTTAAGCTTGGAATCTATGACAGCGTTGAGGGTATATGCCCCATTAATTGATTATTGTTTACAATCCTGTTAAACCAGTCGATCTAAGGTTAGAATTTCATTTTGTACTAATTAGCATACAGAAACCAATTTATGAGGGGTAAAAATATGTACACATGTTAAATTTATCAAAATCCTTTTAATGGTACTAACTCCAAGGATAAAAACAAGGAAAATAAATTGATCTGAATTAATTCCTTATTGATTCATTTGAGAAAAAAGGTTTAGGGCCTCCTCACAATGACTGAGAATAACCCCTAATCATTGAATTCCAGGAAACCAGATGCTTGCATTTGAGAAAAACGTTTCAGGTCCTCCTCACAATGACTGCATCGAGAATAACCCCTAATCATTGAATTCCAAGAAACCAAATTTAGTTCAGGCATTCTGTCAAACACTTTCATGGCATCATCTACATCTCCATGCTTGGACTACACATCAACTAATTCACTTGCTATAACAACATCTGTCATAATTGGGTAAAAACACCTGCACGGGGGTTTAAAGATTTTGAAGAAAACAAACACAAAACTTGCACAAGGGATTTTGAAGAAAATAAATTACACAAGGACCAGTCCTCCTAAAAGATAGTATGGGATCCCTATTGATTTTCAATTATTTGATGTGGGAATCTAAGCCAAGACATGGCAGAGAGTCTAACAATAGTGGTTGAAAACATCATCAAAAAAATTGAAATAATACTTCTTATGTTTACGTCAAACACAATAATGGTTGTCTTAGTAAGATGACATTTTAAAAGTCTCTTCGGATCAGACATCTTAACCAACCGAGTCCCCCAAATACCCCATAAAAAACATATGGATGTCACCACAAACGATAATACTGTAAAACCCATAGAAATGTTAAATGGAAGTACTCTAAGAAAAAAACAAAAACAAAACAAAGACATCATCCAAACGTGAGAACATCCAAACGGCCATCAAAATTAATTTCTTTGAAAAAACATCCAAACAGACGTCAAATTTAACATAGTTGTAGAAACGTCTGGAAGAGCCTTTCCCATAGGGGGAATGCCTTCGGTATAAATATATGAAGAATAAAATAGAGTGACAAAATATAGTGCAAGACAATGACATAGAGTGTTTCGTGCACCCTCTTTGACTGAACACGTGTGTATCAATGAATTACATTGTATCTTGTTCAATACCTATATATGGCCATTTTAAAAAATCCTTGAGATAACCAGTAATTAGCGGGAGACTATTCTTTTAAGCCAATGACAATATCATAATTTTTTTCATAGGCTATCCAACTCACGGTTCCTGTAATCCCAAAAAAAATTACTGTAAAAATAAATTCATTTACAATATGTTAGTCTTCACAAATTTTAAAAGTGTATATCATTTCCTAATAGTAAAAAATCTAAATTGAAACAAAGTCCTTGAAATCATGTGATTCCTACCCAAGTAACTAATTATGAAACCTTAAATTCGACCCAAGAATTTTGGTTAAAAAAAAAGTAGGGAATTGTGTGTAAAATAAATAAATGGGTTCCCATATACAAAATACATTAGAATTGGTTAACTGTAATAATGGAAATACATTATAAAACTCAAACAAGTCCATAACCATTTTTCCAATTTAAACACTATTTACCACAATGGTGTTGTGAATACAAGGAAGGTCCACATTTACAAACTTGATAACAAGCTAGAGTGGAAAATTATAGTGAAAAATAACCAAACACTAATTTCTTTTAAGTATCTTCAATAGAACATTCATAATGCATCCAGTTGTGCATACTTTGACATAAATGATTTTTTTGAGGTTTCTTCTCATAGAGTAGAAATTTCAATATCTCTTAGTCATTTGAGAATGTAAATGGTTGATCGATGTAGTGACCACTCCTCTTCGACACTTATTATATTTTGATTTCGATTACAATTGACTATAGACATGGATGTTATTATATCATTTTGGTTTAGCATGATGTTAGATGATAGAGATATTCTAATTTTTGATGGATTGTGATTCATAGTATGATTGTGTGGATTCTTAGATACATAGATAGACATTTTATATTGATTATGATAATGTGTTGTTGGCATATATATTACTGACATTCATAGTTCTCGTCATGTTGAGTAGGATTTAGAATTTGAACTAATCTTGTGATCTTGTTTATATTAATAAAAATATAGAATTGAGATGTTGTTGGAATTTTAGACAAATGATAACATTATTTAATTGGGATGATGAATTTTTTATATGAGGATGTTTATTGATTGATATGTGTATATTTTATCTTTGATGTTTTTGATGCGGCCATGAGGCTAAAGGAGGTATTATGTGATTTTACAGGTAATTATATCACAACAATAAAATGGGGGATTGGAGACCAATCACAGCGAAATACTAGATGGATACAACGAAGGTCACCATTGCAACTTGTGTAATGTTATTGTTTTATCTTGTTAGGGGGTCCCCATGGGAAAATGACCTCCAATTGTTAACATGGGCTATGTTTGCAATTATTTCCCTTTTATTTTATTTATTGTAGATTATGTGATTTATTTGTGATGTAATGTATTTAATCATTGAAGATTAATGTTCTTTGATTAAGTAATTAAATCATGTTATTAAGTGATATGGGGATGTGACAAATATATTCATTTATTAAAGTTGTTGATCTTTTGGACTGTGATTTTGATTGAGTGTAAGTGACTTTGCATTTTGTACACTCTACCTTACCATGTAATTTTGGATTTGGGTTTAAGGGCCATTTTTGGAGACTTGTGGGACAAGCTAAGCTTGTCCCACACATCTTAATTTCTTATACCAACCCTACCTATGGATTTAGGGGTCAAAAATAGACCCCATTATGTGTTTTGTAAGACAAAAAGTGATATTTATTTCATTTTTCTTACATGGGTTTTAATTTTGTCCTTAAGGGGTGTGGGTTTGGATTGTGTGTGTAAGAGGCTTGTCATTCCTCTCAACCACTAATTTATTGTGCATTGGGGTTGATGTTTGACTTGTGATGTGGATGGAGGATAAGTGATATGGCATCCTACATGGAGCCACCTCACCCTCCTCTTTCCTTTTTCTATATATGCAATTTTATTTATTTGTTTGGGGGTTACTTCATTTCATTTTTGGTCTTTTAGTTTTGGAGTTAGAGAGTTTTTGGATTGATTTTTTAATTCTTGGAGCTTTTTGGAGCTTGATTGAGCTTGAAGGAGCTTAGAGTGTGATTCCTTGATAAATTTTTTACTATGGAAAGGTAGGAGGTACTGTCTTTTTACTTGTTTATTTTTATATGTGTGTATTACATGTATGTGAAATTTTTTTATGTTTGTTGGGTTCTTGGGTAGAATTCCTAAGTATGGTGTAGGATAAGGCTATGTGGATATTATATGTAGGGAGGCACAAAATTTTATTTCATGTTTTCAGCGGGAGTTGGATTGGGTGCCCCACCTTGAATAAGAAAATGTTTGCATTTCTTACTTGGTTTTTAAGGGAGACAAAAGAGATTGTAGGGAGGCATATGAGAATGTGGGAGACATAAGAGGATCTTGAGGGAGGCATAAGAATTTTTTAGGGATTTTGAGATTTATATTGGAGGGTTTTAAGGTGGGCACCTAATCTTATTGGGAGGCATAAGTGATATCCCCCTAGATCCTTGCTCTATAGGCTTTGCATTTCAAGCCTTGTGTATTTTGAAAGTTGCATTCTTGTTATTGTTTTCTTATGTTGAATGTGTGTTAAATGGTTATGAAATTTTTTATTATGATGTTGAAGCATTATGTAGTTTCCATGAATTGGATCCATGCTTTATTGCATTTTTATTCGGGCTCGGGAGCCAATGAGTAGGATAGCTTCTTCTCCTCATTGGATTATTGGTTGGGTGGAGAGTGTTTGCTCTTCCCCATTTTTTGTTGTGTGATTGAAGTAAAGAAATGGTGGAGCTCTCATGTAATACTTCAGACTTGGAGCATTTGTTGAAGTGAAAGCAATCCTTTATTGTAGAAAGTTTCTTACAATTCCCACTTAAGGTGGAAGACTAGTAGACTTGTATTTTAGAAGAAAAGTTGCATTGTAAGTTTCATTTACCAAGTCGTATTATTATATTTGAAGGAATTTCATTAAAGAATGTTTATTTTCCTTTCTCTTCACATTTTTTATGTAAAGGAATGAATTGGAATGGATATCATGTTTAAAAGTTTACTTGTAATGAAAGAGAAAAGAGAATTGTAAATAATAACATTTCATCACAAAATGAGTTGGGAAGTTTTCATATCTTTATTTTGGTTTGAAACAGTTAAACACTCTCTGGTTTTGTTATATTTAAATTTAAATTTATCTCTTGATATCTATATTCTGTTAAACATTCATTTTTAGAGCTCGCTGGCCTACATAGTGACTAGCACTGGTCAATGTCAACCGGTGTCGGTGTAGTGCCCAGTTAAAAAAAATGCAAAAGAAAAGAAAAAATCAAAATCAAAATAAATAAACAAAAGAGAGGTTTGTTTGGTGGGATTTGATTGAGAGTTGGGTGGAGGATTGCGTGTAGCAGAGGGAAGCATATGGTCAACCTGATAGGGCATGTGGGTAGCCTAAGGGACTCTCAGGCCTATAATTTCCCTTTCTTAGCAATCCAAAAACTTATTTTGAGATCCAGAGGCATGGACCATGAAGAAACCTAAGGAAACATAATAAATTTATGAATTTGGATAGTTACAACGATGGCAGAATGCAGGGTAGCATGGGTTTCATCACAGATGGTTGCACTATTTCACGTATCCAACAAACAGGTCTCCAACCTGATCTGTTTATTCTACCATATACTCCCAACCCATGTAAAAATGCGAGCCTTGGAAAAGGTTATAAGCATCAATCGAAGAAAAAAATATATAGGAATTTGTCAAAAGTTGTAGTTGTAAGTGCTCTCGTAGGTATGTATGCAAAATATAGAAGCATCTGATTAGTTGTGAACTGTTTGACTATGCCTAAAATGTCACATCATGGACTGCAATGGCCACTAGATATGCAAAAAGTGGGTTTGCTAAAAATTCTTAGAAACTTTAAAGAAAATGTTGCTGACAGGCACAAAACCATGCTTCACAACCTTTGCCGACATTCCTCCCAGCTTGTGTAAAAATGGGACCTCTAGAATAGTGTGTGGTCATCTAACATAGTGTAAAAGAGAGAGAAATATTATCAAATGTTGTTGTTATAATTCATCCTTGGTAAACACGTATGAAAAATGTGGAAGCATAGCTAGGAACGTGAACTGCATGAAAAATAACTTAAAAAATGGAGTGTTGTAGAATCCCCTAATTGCAGGATATGCATGGTTTCGATTAAGGAAGAAGTCGGAGTTCAAGTTTTAGCTCTACTGTAAGCACGAAAAAGTATCTATAGATGTTCAAAGAACTGGGCTATTCATTTGTTGGCATGTAATGTAATTTTATTGTTGCAAGGGTTCAACGGTAACTATGGAAATGTTTGGGGAACGTGAGTTCGTACATGCTAGCTTATGATGTATCTAATGGAAGATTAGAAGTTTACAGAGTCCTAGATCCACCCTATTTACTGAAAAAGCTAGAATGGAATTCAAAGGATGTTCAAGTGGGGATGGTGGCCCAAAATATAATGATTTTTTTAATTATGAAATAGAGAAATAATATATATACTTAAATATTAGAGTACCTATATCACAAGGATATGCACAAAATGGGTTCGTTAAAAAGGCCTTCGAAACCTTGAATCAAATGCCATTGGAAGGTGTAAAGAGAGACTCCAAAACCTTTTCCAGCACACTCCCTTTATGTGTGAAAATGGGAGCTTCAAGGCAAGGGTGTTTGGTAAGGCACTTCACTACCTTTCGATTAGATGCCTCAAAGAGATGTAATCTCTTGGTTTGTGTTGGTGACAAGGCACACCCAAAGTGGAGTTTTGAAAAGAAATGGGAATCTGGAAATAAAAGTGCATCTAGCAAGTGTATCACCAAACTCATTGGCAGAAAATGCTAATATTTTTCCAGGCATGATTCATCTCTCCATAATTCTTGTTCTTAAGTTTTCATTTGCAATGAAATAAATCTAAAATGTTGGAATATCTCACATTTGATTTTTTTTATATAATTTTTTTTTGAAAAATAATAGAATGAAAAATGGCACTTAGGTAACCCAAATAACCATTAGTAGGTAGGGATAAACTTAAACCCCTCTATGGGACACAATTTGGAAAACTTCATAACCAAATTATTAACGTGAAACACGAAAACGCCTCCTTATGTTTTACTTTACCGACTTGTAGTTTAATCATCATCAGTGGCTTCAACCACAAGATTCTACGCTACTAGACCTTGGGTTTCAAACTTAGGTGTTCGTTTCCTTTGGTATTGGTGAAAACTAGAAGATTCGCCAACTAAAACAACCCCTTTTGTCTACCTTGCAAAGTTAGAAAATGCATTTTTGAGAGGCTTACAAAGTAACACTCTGAGCCACATAAAGGATATGTTAATATTTTTATGTGCTCTTTTTTATGTAGAGAGTCGCGTCCATAAATATCTCAACCTCATTTCACCATTTTCACTCTCTTTGCAGATCCTCTAAGAGCCCTGGTGCACTACTTTTGTACTTTTAGGAAGCTGCCAAAACAGAAAAGTTGGCTTTCATTTTAAGCCACCGTTCGAACCCTGAGCAATGAAATGTATTTCCACCTTCACAAACCTCTAGTATATTTACTAGAAAATTTCTTGAAACCTCAAACTTGGGGGAAAAAAATCTCTAGATAGTTTTGAAAGGGCATTCTGTAGGCCTCACGATGTTGTTTGACTAGGTCAGACTGGCTCAACTTTGACCGGTGGCTCCAGAAAAAGTGTCTTCTTTTACAACTTATTTACTACTTCTTAGTCCTGTCAACTCTATTATATTCTCCATATATAGGGGGAATTTTAAGAAATTTCTCATTGCATGTTTTTCCATCGAACGTTATCTTTGGACGTGGTTTTCTGAGCCCTCGAGCTAACTTTTGATTGTTTACAACTAGGCAAGTTATGACCGCTAGCTTCAGAAATCTAGCCACCAATTGTAAACCATTCACCAGTTCTGAATTCTGTCAGTTCCTGTGAATTTTTAGTGTATAGGAGGATACATATAAATTTACCCACGGTGTTTTTTCTCATCGGATGAAATGTTTGAAACTTGTTTCTTAGCCTCAGAGCCTTAATTCAATGTTTTTACATCTAGTTTGAAAATGTAAAAAAAAGTTGTAGGACCTCCAATGGGTAACCAAACCTTCATGGAAACTTATTGACACTTGTAAATAACTATTTGAGAATCCATCATGTGACTTGTTGTGTGAAATTGAACTTTTGGTAAAATAGTGTTTCTCTCTCTTCCCCATCTTTTTCCCTCTCCTTGGTTACAAGATAAGGTGAAATGAAATGAAATACATATGTGTCTCTAACCTTCTCCTTTTGAATGCAAATTATTATTATTATGTAAATGTAAAAATGAAAATGTTAATTGTGTTAGATCTAGGTATATGCCATGCAAGCGATTTATCACTGATTTCATGCTCACTTGGTTTTGCAGGATGCAAGAAAGATGGGGAAAAGGCGAGGTGTAATTAACTGTTTATTATTGTAATTTATATAGATCATTGCAATATGTATATATGTACAATGTATTTCCATATTAAAAAAAAATTATATCTGAAATTTGGTAATATCTATGAGATGCTAGCTTTAGGGATGCCTTGGGAAATGTGCATTTAATCATAAGTGCAATTTTGATTCAAATTTACTTAGCATAAAATTTTTGGATATATATATGTTAAATGAGTTTGAATTTAATATCTTGCATTGCTTTTCCAGTGTGCAATAGACGATTACATAATTGGTGTGTTGTGTTTCTTAGCTTGAAAATGTAATAAAGGAATCTAACTAGAACAGTCATCCCTAGTTTAAGATTCGTGCATAACTCTGCTTCATGTGGATCCTTCTTAGCATAGAATAAATTAAATCCATAGAATGACCTTAAATTTTTGCACTGAATGACACATGTTAACTTAATTAAATAGGATCCCTAGTTTGGGTTATCACCATAGGCTGTATGTTTAGCAACATCATCATGAACCCAACAGTTAAAAGTGACATGGTTAAACTTTGTCTTGGGTATGTGGTTCCCTTCTAGGATTTTTTTATCATGTGTGTAGTAAGGAGAATATTTTCTCTTCAGGTATGAATTGTGTGTTAGGTTGCAAATATCACCAAATACTCTTCTGTAACACCCAATAACCAGACACATAAGACAAAATAGCAAAATAAAGGATAAATGTTTTTGACTTGTTCGAAGTATAGAACGACACAACAGGTTGTCACAATCGTTAAAACTAACTCTTTGAACAACTTGAGACAACGATGTCCACATACGCAACAAGGAAAAATCCAACACCCATCAAGGACAATTCACTTTTCTCTTTGACAAGGCACCACAAAAAAGTCCAACCACAATAAAAAGTCATAATTAAGTACACCCAACGGTGTAAAATTCTTTAAGGTTATGTATTCACTAAAACATCCTTCAAGACCATACTTTATGACCGAAGAGATTCGTGTTTGATTCATGAAATTCTTCTTATAAAGGTGAACTTATTTCATTTATACTGTTGAATAATTAGCTTGAGAACAAGTTTTTTTAGAATGAAGATTATCTAAAGACTGGTAAAACTGCTAAATTCATTTTGTCAAAAGGAATACCTTACATTTCTCACAAGGTTGCTTATTCACCCAAGCTACTAAATCTTGATTCAGATCTCCACTACACAAGGTGATGAGCATAATCTCTAACTGAAGTAGTGTGTCATTAAGGTTTGGAAACACAACCTCCTTGAGTAAGGATCAACAAGTAACCACGCTTAAGAGAAGATAACAATGTACTATGGCAAAGGTTAGAGTGAGAAAGTCAAATTTATTTCATCATCATGATCTCTTTAGTTATTAACTGGTCTTTTAATGAGACTTAAGAGTTCAACTGGATTTGGGTAAAAGCTTCATTTAGCAATCTCTTGATTAAGTTCGTTAAGGATACACATGGGGTTCCCAAAGTGGAAGTATTAGACTTAATGTGTTCTTATTCAAAATCCACAACTAACTAAAATCTAACTATATCCCCAAAATCCAACAATGATTTTACTTTTTAAGAATACATAACATTTTGCAACAAAGAGGATAAAGTCTAGTTTGTAGCTTAAGGTTAGCAAGGGTAGATTCTTTTACATCGGTAGATAACTCCTTTCTTTCAAATTAAAGACTTCAAAATTTTATCTAAAAAAATCACAACTTCATTATTATCTTATTTATTTATTCATCTATGTCTTCATTTTATTTCATTTTTTGATTGACTTTAGAAAAAGGATTACTAACCCACTATAAAAAACCTAGAATAGCACTGATGCCAAGACCATGGAGGGTTAATAAACAAGAAATTTTTATGACTCGAAATAAGAAATTACCATTACTTATCGAGAAAACTAAACACATGGTATAACATTTCTATTCAACATGGTAGACAAACCATAGGTGTCAAAATATTCGATTGAAATTTGGATGAGAACAAGAAGATAACAAAATTGGTCAAGCCACACTACAACACTTTCATGACTGAAATAATATCACAAAAAGAATACTCATAACAAGGTGGTGATTGAATTTTTTTCCTCACAATAATGTTGTAAAGTTTTGTTGCAAATGGGTAGACAACCTTTCACCAAAAAAAAAATAGAAAAGTCCAAGGCAAGAAGTCTTCTAGACCCCTTTACAAGCACCAATCCGAGATTTACAATACCTTAAACATTCATACAAGGGACTTCATAAATCAAACCGATGCAACCTTTATGAATATTTCCTTTTATCTACATGTAAAATCCATCTACACAAGTATTAACTTGAGTTAGCTCGCGAGAACTGAGCATGATAAGGCTACGCATTGAAACAATATGCTAACATTTAATAATATCATGAAAGGAATGTTCTATTTCAAGAAATGGATCAAAGAAAAAACCACTAATCATAATTATTCACAAGAGGTAAAAATTTTCACTAGCTCCAAAAAGAAGTCAAATATGCCAGTTAAGAGCAATATATCAACTAACCAAGGAAAGATAGTAGATTTTATAAGTTAGGAACAAAATTCAAGAGTATTGGGATTTCAATCATGTAATCCTATAGATTACATGATTGAATCTAACACTCAGTCCATCCATCACTAAAGTCTTTGAGAATACCATAACATACAAGATACAATCATACATGCGAAACAAAAAGGTAAGTCAGTCCTTCTAGGAGGGAGGTTTCATTGGCCTTAAGGCTAGAGCAACCAAATAGTTTAAGAAGGGAAAACCATCATGTGATCAAAGGAGTTGAGAACTAAAGTGCAACCCACAACTATATTCTCTCATCGAAAAGAGACTCCATAAGGTAATGATAAGAGAAGAATGGTAACTAATAAAACCCAAATGGGCATTACCTAAAAACCAAGTTACTTGATAAATAAAACATAGGAAAATGGAAAACCTACTAACTTTCAAGTTTTTTTAAGTTGAGATTAGCATTTAAACATCCTTCCGGGTCTCATAGCATTATGGGTTCGTAACCCTCCTTAAAACAACCTATAGTTTCAGTCTAAACAAGAAGTTTACCACCTCCTCCTTACAAGATCTTTTAAAAGTAATACTAGTGAACATAATCAAAACCACTCTTCAAACACATTTAAAATGAATCATAAAAGCCATCATTCTAACAACAGCCCCATCATACTCATCAACTTATCTAAATAATATAAAGGAAAGGTAACCCCAAATGTCATTAATAATTTTTAACAATTTTCCGACATAGGCCAACATTGTATTTATATAAATATATTCCATTCGTAACCTCGTGACTATCCTCATAATATATCATCAAATGTCATTAGTTAACTGTTATCCAAAATAAGCTCATGCTTATTTTTGGTTAACTGCACCTATTTTTCCTCTTTTAGTGATTCAATCCAATTTTTAGATATTACAAGTTCACTAATATTTCCTAAAAATAGCTTCATTAGGTGGGAAATTTCTTTTCCTTTCCAAAGATATAAAGAAGTCCTTCTAACTCCTCATATTTTGCAATTTATGAGTCAGCGGGACTTGGAAGGTTGTTTTTCCCAAAAGCGGGCCGGCAAGAGTTTTTAAGGATCTTTGCCAATGCGGAGAGGTGGGGTGGCGGGAGAGATTGAGACTTTTTACCCAAAGGGAAAATGTGGGCCTTCGGGCCCAAAGAGGAAAATTTTCCAAAGTGAATTTCGGGCCCATAAGCCTGCAGGGAATCTTAATGACAAATGAAGAAAAATGAACTTTTGCCCTAAGGAGTAAAGCAAAAAAATGATATGCACCTCCACCGATGCCCAAAGAGCCACGTGTCAAACCTCAATTACATGTGGGTTGGTAGGCCTTGGAGTGACTTTTTGCCCAAATGGAACAAATAGGTCGTTGGGCCCAAAAATGACTTTTTTGCCAAAAAGTGAATTGTGGGGCTACAGGGAAAATTTTACATTTTTGCATTTTCAATGGCAAAGTGCACAAAATGAGTTTCAGGCCCACAAACCCATTCTGCTCACTAGTTTTCACCATTTTTGTACGGACTCGACTCAAACATACAAATGGACATATCTTTCAACCCAATGCCCAAAATTCAACAAATTTGGCACTGTTGGAAAGGTCACGACCTCGCCTATGCCAAGGAAACCTGAAACTTTAATTTCAAAGAGATTTGGTGGGTAAAAATTGGGGAAACATCTTCGTGCGATTAATACACTATCCATTTCTCCAACAACCAGATTGGATTTGATTTGATCTTCCGTTCTTTCTTTCTTTAACACACTGAGCAGACACAAAGTGGTGGACATAAAAGATTTGGGGCAGATTTGCAGTTGTATTGATGGCCAATAGCTGAGCTTCAAATTAGTTATCCCACCTCTCTCTCCTTCTTCTCTCAATGCTAAATCTATAAAAGAAGGGGCAGGACTCATTGTAAAGGGTTGGACATTTTTGTTTTGTGCCCTCCCTTCTTCCCTTGTTTACAAGATATTTTTTGGAGCTTTCCAAACCTCTCATATGGGTTATAATGCAATTTTTTCACCTCTTGGCCACTGCAATGCACTGTATCGACTCCTAAGAAATTATATATATATATCTGTGGATGATTCTCATGTGTTCATTGTTGTCTTTTTGATCTGTTATTATAGTTTGGTTACCTATGCATGGTGTTTGTATTGCATTTTCGTTTGTCTGTGTTAATTTTCAAAACGAGTGTCTAACATTCCTTTGGTGCATCACCTCATTAGTTTAGGTTTATTTTCTTACATCTTCTCATCCCTATCTCCTCGGTAAGATAGAGTTGGCTTCAAGTAGATCCTCTGTAAGATTTTATTTGAATGAACCTGAATAGAGGAATAGGAACCGGCCTTAATCCAGAGATCTCTCTCAACTTGAAAGGTCCCACACTTTGAGAGATGCTCCATGTTGTGTAATCACACTGAGAGTCTCAACCAATTTGGTTGCAGACATTCAAGGGTGTTGTGATTTTACACTAACATTAACAAGAGTCCTATTTCAATAATGACTACAGTCATCCCAAACACATTTACAATTGTAAATACAACATAGAGGTTTGATCATAAACTTATGACTATTAATAATATGTTCACTAACGATTGACATACTTTCAATAACCTCTCAGCAAGGAATAATTTGACCAAGTTAAGGTAATAGTAATTATAGCAAGGCTAGGGTTACGAATCTCACTTCTAAAGGCATAAATCCACTCTAATAGAGTAGACCACTCAAAGGAGAGAAAACCCAAGTACCCGGTCATTCCAGCCATAGTTCCCAAAAGAAAATGACATCACATTCAAGATCGGAAACATAGAAAAGTTTCAGAATGAAAATATTAATTGATCAAAGAGGCCACAATAGTCATATAGGTTACATGATGTAAATTATAATGTACCTACTACCAGTTCAAAGATTCAAGTATGCAAACATATGAAATGAAAGCCTAAAAAGAAATAATCAGAATGAAATATCTTCCCAAATGATTAAGGATTTAGATTGTAGTAACTGTCTCCATGGTAGAGATAAGGATTCATAAATTTCCCCAAAAATATCATAACAGATATTTTGGGATGAAAACCAAAATCCAGACCATGAAAAAAGGAAAATACCTTAGAGAGACACCAACATAATGAGATACGATTTCAGGGATAAAGTACCTGTGTTCCCAATTCCTATACTCCATGTTTCATTGTATACCTAGTGACTAGAATCTAGCAAGTCACCACATAGGTGAAGCTAACAAGTAGTATAAAAAGAATAGCCAGACAATGTTTTGAAACCTCTATTTTAATCAGTAGAATACACACCTTCAAAATACAGTTCAAGCAAAAACACATGCCCAGCAGAGCACCGAATTTCAAGATCCATTTATAGATGACATAATTACCCCAAAAAAATGAGTAAAATACAAGATTCATTGTTGATAAAAACCAAATTCACACAAAATGTTATTGCAATCCATGAAAAGACTAATAGATAACTATTTCGAGAAAACCCAAAGAGCTATAATTACTATTACATTTATGTCTCCTTGCATCCAAGATTTATCAGTAATCATATTAGCTAAGGATTCATACCATACAAACCCATTACCAAATCACCCTATGGGAAGCTGAGTGTAAGAAAATTTCTAGCTATAATAATATTTCAACTCACATCCAAATATACGTAAAAGAGTAAAGGAAAAAAGTTTAGTTCCCCCTTTTACAAGCTAGTCACCCAAAACCAGTGATTTGGAAGAAGATACAGAGGGACAACCAATACACTCAAGGTAATTAATAAACAACCACAATAACCCATTTCTAGATGGCATTTCAGGAAGGAGAAGCATTCATTTCCTTGAATTTTAAACAGGTAGCAAAACATTGCAAGGTTTAGACTTAACATGCCTGATTGGAGCTTCCACAACTCGCACCTCTGTCAAGTAGTCCTGCAATAGCAACCCTTCCTGATTTCCTTTTCCAAAAACTTTTTGGGTGCCTAAAACTCCACTACAAGCTTTTGATGGCACAGGCTGGCTGCGGAAAATAGCAAGATGGGGATATTCCTCCCAATGCAAGAAGGTTTCAAAAAATTTAAATGCAGAACAAGGTCTACCCACCACATGGTTGATTCAAATGTATGCGGGTGCCATTCAAATGGGGAAACATGACCAAGTGCTCAACCACAAGGCACCTCCTTTAAGTCATTAAACAAATTGTAGTTGAAACCAAACACCAACCCCTTGCCAGCACATTCCCAAGATATTTTACAAAGGAAAAAGAATAGTGCCCAGCACAAAATAAATTCATTTGCTAAAGGGCACATACAAGGCCAGGTCTTACTAAGGAGGTAAGGGTGGTAGTTGAAAAGATTAATTTGAGCATTAAATAAACAGACCCTTCAAAATTGCGCCACACACAACCTCCCTATACAAGCACACAATAGAAATGAAAGAAGAAAGGAACCCAATACCTATGCCAAGCAAAGCAAGAAGATTAAAAAACATACAAACTAGAATGGTAGAGGGAGAAAAACTTATATTTTCCTTTAATTTAAACAACTGAAACAACATGCATGCAGACCTAATTGACCAAGGGGTAGAAAAATAAAAGTTGACATTTCAAAAGTGAACATGGGGATGAACAACCATGATGCCATGACGGGGGTAATCCCTTCTTCAGTGCGGAACAAGGTTCAGTCTACGGGAGCGATCAGATTGATATAACAAAAAAACATAGAGATATTTAATATTAATATCAATTACAATCGACAATAAATTAAAATAACAATAAAATAAAATAATGACCAATCGACAAATAAATTAATAATATCATTATTATCATTTTTATTTTACAAATAAAAAAACAATTATTATTCATATTAATAAAGACCAACAGTCAAGCTCGACAATTCGAGAACACGATTTTCCTTTAATAGGAAAATCGTAAGGGACGTTGCAGGGGCCACTAACTAGAAACATCGACAGTGACACACAAAGGCATGACAAAGAGGGAGGATGCTAATAATTTTCTGTGACAAGGTCAAAGCCAACTAATGATTAACAGGAGCACAACAATGTTCAATGCTTAGCAACAAGGTCACCGAAGTATGAACATGAGTAATGTCGAATGGGGCATTACATTCTCCTCCCCTTAAGAAAGCATCATCCTCGATGTGACACAACATTGAAGGAAGGAAAGGTGGTAAGCATCAAGGAACAGATAAAGGTGAAAGTGCACCCTATGGTGAAAATTTCAGTCGTGAAAGCACAGACATGGGGTAGCCTTAGAAACATTTTGGCAGAATTTTAACTTTCAAAGTTCTATGAAGATTGGAAGTTTTCTCTTACTTCATTATTTAATTAGACTCTTTCCATTTACATTATTCTTAACTCAGGTTCTTTTAAAATTTCATTGTTGTAGAATTTTAGTTTATTCATTCTTGTGGGTGCCCAACATGAACTGCAATCACAACACCCTACCAGGGTCATACACAACACTAAAGATTCACAAGCATACTTTTACATACTTTCATGTTTGTACCACATCACAAAAGCTTAACCAAATATGGAAGAGAACAGACTTGGTCCACATAACATAGTACTTGTCACACATCTATGACTTTCATACCATACTCAAACACAAGTGTACTACAACAACCAGAAATTTCCACAATTCCACAGATGAAGATTTTACATAACTCAGAAAACTAGCTACATGTACATAGTGTCAACAAGGGCATCAACGCCATATCCACAACATCACAAAACATATCCAACTAACATGAGTAACACATACATCATAACACCACAACCAAAACATCATAACAACTTTGCATACCTCCTAAAGCATCAATCACACACACACACAACACACTTATCCCTCACTCAAATCTCTTATGCCTCCCTCAATATCTTATGCCTGAATCAAGTCTCTTATGCCGCCCTCTAGTCACTTATTCCTCCCACAAGTATCTTATGCCTCCCTCAAGTAGTAATAAATAAATAAAATTCCTTTTCGCTCCCCAAAGAGGTTAGTTTCCCTATGGCCCTAGGCACATAGAGTTCAGATACCCCTAACCCAAGTGACATAATAACTCGTGGTTCGGAAACCCACTAGTTATATGTAACTCCTTGGGGTGTACCCCCATACAATGAAGTGGGTCCATAGGTCCAACCATTCCATGGTGCATTCCACACATCATGATAGTAGAACCTACATAGCAATCCGATTCAAATGCCAAGTGGCTAAGTACAAGCCTTGGGCAAGGCGGTAAAATCTTAAAAATTTAAAAGAAAATCCAAATCATGGAAAAAAAATGGCCAAATAGCCATAGTTAGTGCAAAAATATGCATGTTAGTACCATAAACCAATGAAATGCCCAAAATATAAAACATGGCAATCAAGAAAACTACTGGTCCTTACAGAAATAAATAAAAGTTTAATTTATGAATAAAATACATATAAGAATAGCACATTACGATGACTATGTGGCCTTATTTGGCCACCAAGGGGGTACTCAACAAGTTGCTGGCACTCGGAACATCAAGCCTCAGCTCATAAAATAACATAACAATACTACAATTGTCATCATCTCTATCTAAATCATCCCACCACCACATCGACAAGCCTAAACACTGTCATAGTTACACTGAGGTTGCATCCATACAATAACCAAAAGGAGAGAGAAAGAGGGCACATGTCATCATCTACTGAGCCTAATGTCAGCTCGAGTTACTGACCCATGGTACCCATTCCCTCACTCCAAACATACACTTTTACTGATTTCCCTCAAGGTTGGTTAGTGTAAGGTTCACAACATAACATGCAACTACATCACTAACACAATGGTGGTTCACGCACATTAACATAGCATCTTACGCATGGCACCAATACAAGGTATGTCACATACATTACATTCATGGTTTACAACATGCCACATCACCACATGCTGCACCCAAAGTGCACTCACTACACGATAGGGATCATATACTCACCATATGTCCCAAATTTATGAAATTAATCATTACATCTTACATGAATTTTACTTATGATGGTCACAATTACAACACACAATCAATCACCATATAACATGGGAATACACATATTTCTACATAAATGATAATGACATCATTAAGAAATCCAATTCACTACAACCAACCTTGTCATAAAAACATATCACCACACCCACACATCTGAAATGCCAAAAGGATCCAACACTTTGAAAACAAAATCACATTTCTTCCACACACATACAAAAACAATGTTTCACACTCGAAGTCTCATAGAATTCCTGAAAAGGAAGAAGAATACTCTCATCTCCAACACATCAACATGCTAACAATTACACACTAAGTGACATACACATCATGTGCCTTCACAATATCACAATTACGACATGTTCACATCATGCTTATACCACATTACTCTTCCAATATCAATCACCATCATGCAACACCATCACCATCACCAACTTTCATGTCCCAGAGGTTCAAGAGTATGAACCTCTTCTCTGATACCAAATGTAACACCCACTAACGAGACACACAAGACAACATAGTGAAATACAGGATAATTTTTTTGACTTGTTCGAAGTATAGAACGACACAACAGGTTGTCACAATGGTTACAACTAACTCTTCGAAAAACTTGACACAACGATGACCACATAGGAAACAAGGAAACATCCAACACCCATCAAGGATAGTTCACTTTTCTCTTTGACAAGGCACCACAAAAATTCCAACCACAATACACAGTCACAGTTAAGTACACCCCACAGTGTAAAATCCTTTAAGGTTATGTATTCACTAAAACATCCTTCAAGACCAAACTTTACGACCTAGAAGATTCATGTTTGATTCGAGAAATTATTCTTACAAAGGTGAACTTATTTATTTTATACTATTGACTAATTATCTTGAGATCAATACGTTTTTTGAATGAGGATCATCTAAAGTCTAGAAAAACTAGCTAAATTCAGTTGATCAAAAGGGACACCTTTCATATCTCACAAGGTTACTTATTCATACCCAAGCTACAGAATCTTGATTCAAACATCCATTGCACAAGGCGACGAACGTAAGCTCTAACTGAAGTGGAGTGCCATTAAGGTTCGAAACCACAACCTCCTTGAGTAAGGATCAACAATTAACCATGCTTAAGAGAAGATTACAATGTACTATGGCAAAGGTTAGAGTGAGAAGGTCAAATTTATTTCATCATCATGATCTCTTTAGTTATTAACCGGTCTTTTAATGAGACTTAAGAGTTCAACTGGATTGGGTAAAATCTTCATTTAGCATTCTCTTGATTAAGTTCGTCAGAGGATACACATGGGGTTCCCAAAATGGAAGCATTACACTTAATGTGTTCTTATTCAAACTCCCCTACTAACTAAGATCTAACTATATCCCCAAAAGCCAACAATGATTTTACTTTTTAAGAATACTTAACATTTCATAACAATGAGGATAAAGTTTAATCCGTAGCTTAAGGTTAGTGAGGGTAGATTCTTTTACACCAGTAGATAACTCCCTTCTTTCCAATTAAAGACTCTTAATTTTATCTACAAAATCACAAATTCATTATTATCTTATTTATTTATTCATCTATGTATTCATTTTATTTTATTTTTTGATTAACTTTAGAAAAAGGATTTCCAACCCACTAAAAAATACCTATAATAGCATTGATGCCAAGACCATGGAGGGTTATTAAACAAGAAATTTTTATGACTCGAAAGAAGAAATTACCATTACTTATCAAGAAAACTAAACACGGGTATAACATTTCTATTCAACATGGAACACAAACCAAAGGTGTCAAAAGATTCGATTGAACTTTGGTTGAGAACAAGAAGGTAACAAAATTGGTCAAGCCATGCTACAAAATTTCATGACTGAATAATATAACAAAAAGAATACTCATAACAAGGTGGTGATTGAATTTTATTCCTCACAATAATGTTTTCAAGTTTTGTTACAAATGGTTAGACAACCTTTCATCATAAAAAAGATAGAAAATCCAAGGCAAGAGGTCTTCTAAACTCCTCTACAAGCACCAATCCAAGATTTACAGTACATTAAACATTCAAACAAAGGACTTCATAAATCAAACCAATGCAACCTTTATCAATATTTCCTTTTATCTACTAGCAAAATCCATCTACACAAGTATTAACTTGAGTCAGTTCGTGAGAACTGAGCATGATAAGGCTACACATTGAAACAATATGCTAACATTTAACAATATCATGAAAGGAACGTTCTATTTCAAGAAATGGATCAAAGAAAAAACCACTAATCAAAATTCTTCACACGAGAAAAAATTTCACCAACCAACAAGAAGTAAGTCAAATATTCTAGTTAAGAACAATATCTCAACTAACCAAGGAAAGACTGTAGACTTTATAAGTTGGGAACAAAATTCAAGAGTATTGGGATTTCAATCATGTAATCCTATAGATTATGTGATTGAAAAATAATACTCGAACCATCCATCACTAAAATCTTTGAGAAGCCCAAAGCATACTACTCACAATTCAAGACACTAAACTAAATTAAAAATAAATCAATCCTTCCACGAGGAAGGTCTCATTGGCCTAAAAGATAGAGAAACCAAATGAGTGTAAGAAGGGAAAACCATCACGTGATCAAAGGAGTTGAGAACTAAAGTTCAACCCACAAAATATATTCTCTCATCGAAAAGAGACTCCACAAGGTAATGATAAGAGAAGAATGGTAGCTGAAAAAACCCAAAATGAACATTACTCAATGACCAAGTTACTTAATAAACAAAGAAAGGGACAGTGAAAATCCTCCTAACTTTCAAGTCCATTTAAGATGAGTTTATCATTTAAACATCCTTATGGGTTTCATATCATTATGGGATTCGTAACCCTATGTAAAAACAATCCATAGTTACAGTCTAAACAAGAAGTTTACCACCTCCTCCTTACAAGATCTTTTAAAAGTAATACTAGTGAACATAATCAAAACCACTTTTCAAATTCATTTCAAATGAATAAAAAAATCTATCATTCTAACAATAACCCCATCATACTTGTCAACTTATCTAAATAATATAAAGGAAAGGTAACCCCAAATGTCATTAATAATTTTTAACAATTTTCCGACATAGGCCAGCAATGTATTTATATAAATATATTCGATTCGTAACCTCATGACTATCCTCATAACGTATCATCAAATATCAATTTAACAAGAGTCCTTTTTCAATAATGACTACAGTCATCCCAAACACATTTCTAATTCCAAATGCAACATAGAGGTTTGGTCATAAACTTATGACCATTAATAATATGTTCACTAACGATTCACATACTTTCAATAACCTCTCAGCAAGGAATAATTTGACAAAGTTAAGGTAAGAGTAATTATAATAGGGCCAGGGTTACGAAGCTCCCTTCCAAAGACATCAATCCACTCTAATAGAGTAGACCACTCAAAGCAGAGAAAACCCAACCACCCGCTCAATCCAGCCATAGTTCCCAAAAGAAAATGACATCACATTCAAGATCAGAAACATAGAAAAGTTCCAGAATGAAAATATTAATTGATCAAAGAGGCCACAATAGTCATATAGGTTACATGATGTAAATTATAATGTACCTACAGCCAGTTCAAAGATTCAAGTATGCAAACATATGAAATGAAAGCCTCAAAAGAAATAAGCATAATGACAAATCTTCCCAAATGATTAAGGATTCAAATCGTAGTAACTATCTCCAGGGTAGAGATAAGGGTTCATAAATGTCCCCAAAAATATCATAACAGAGAACTGGGGATGAAAACCAAAACCCAGACCATGAAAAAAGGAAAATACCTTAGAGAGACACCAACATAATGAGGTATGATTTCAGGGATAAAGTACTTGTGTTCCCAATTCCTATACTCCATGTTTCATCGTATAACTAGCAGCCATAATCTAGCAAGTCACCATAGATGTGAAGCCAACAAGTAGTAAATAATAATACACTGAAAAGGTTTTGAATCCTTTGTTTTAATCAGTAGAAAACACACCTTCAAAATACCTTGAAAACAAAAACACAGGCCAACAGAGCACCGAATTTTGGGAGTCATTTACAGTTGACATAATTACCCCCAAAATTAATAAAATACAATATTCCTTGTTGATAAAAAACCACATTCACTCAAAATGTTATTGCCACGCATGAAAAGACTAATAGATAAACTATTTCAAGCATACCCAAAGAGAAATAATTACTATTACATTTATGTCTCCTTGCATCCAAGATTTACCAGTAATCAGATTAACTAAGCATTCGTACCATCCAAACCCATTACTAGATCGCCCTATGGGAAGCTGAGTGTAAGAAAATTTCTAGCTGTATAATATTTCTCACATCCAAATATACGTAAAAGAGTAAAGGAAATCCCCTCAGTTCCCCTTTTGTTTTCCAGTCATCTAAAACCAAAAGATTTAGAAGAAAAACAGAGGGACAACCAATACACTTAAGGAAATCAATAATCAAACATAAAATCCCATTTCTAGACGCCATTTCAGGAAGGAGAAACATTTATTTCATGGAATTGTAAAAAAGTAGCAAAACATTGCAAGGTCTAGACTTAACATGCCTAATTGGATCTTCCACAATGGCAAACACATTGTAGAGCCACTATACAACCGCAACATGAAACCAGTCCATTTTCTTTCACTGGTTGGACGTCCATGCTTGCCTCCAGTCTTTAATCTCCTCACCAACCACCCACGTGGCTAGTAGCTTAAGCTTGGGATATTCCCCTGGAAATGCAAGCCAAGGAGTCAAATAAAACATTTAAGTGAAAAACAGGTGGCCAACAGGGTGAAGTAATGGGTGGGTTACATTCATTTAACGCATTAAAAGTTTGACATGTGCTCAACCACCCTCCACTTGCCAAAAGAGATTCAAACAACTAATACTTAGCACAAAGCTAGATTTTATCAGGAGAAAAAGAGTAGCACTCAGTGAAAAAATAAGTTCATTTGGTGAAGGCCGTGTACAAGGCCAAATTGATGCTAAGGAGGTAAAGGGTGGCAGTTGAAAATATTAATTTGAGCATTAAATTAATATCCCCATCAAAGCTTGCGCCACACACAACCTCTCTACACATTCAAAAGACAGAAACCAAGGAAGAAAGGAACCCAATACCTATGCCAACCAAGAAGATTAAAAAGCATACTAACTGGCATGATGGAGAGAGCAAAAATCCTATTTTCCTTTAATTTAAATGATTGAAACAACACCCAAGCAGGCCTAATCGACCAAGGGGGAGAAAACTAGAGGTTGATGTTTCAAAAGCAAACATGGGAAACGACCAACCATGACGCCATGACAGGGTAATCCCTTCTTTAGCGTGTAACGAGGTTTGATCTATGGGAGCGATCAAAATGATACAACAAAATGACATAGAGATAATTAATATTAATATCGATTACAATCGAGAACTAAAAAATAATAATAAAAGAAATAATTGTCGATAGACAAATAAATTAATAATATCATTATTATCATTCTTATTATTAATTTTACAACTTAAAAATAATTATTATTCATATTAATAAAGACTGACAGTCAAGCTCGACAATTCGAGAACATGATTTTCCTTTAATAGGAAAATCGTAAAGGACATTGCAGGGGCTAGCAACTGGAAACATCGACAATGACATAAGAAGGCATGACAAAGAGGGAGGATGCTAATAATTTTCTACGACAAGGTCGAAGCCAACTAATGATTAACATGAGCACAACAACGTTCAACGCTTAGCAACAAGGTCACATTCTAGCAACATTAGTTTGCAAAATTAGATCGTCCTAAGACATAATTAATCCACACAATTTAAATTTCAGATACCACACCTACGAAATGCATTCAATATATCATTTCTATAACTTAGTATTTGTTGTCCAAAGCAACGACTATGCAGTGTAACCTTGCCATATATGGAGTAAGTAGAAATAACTCTTCATTAGTATCCTAGTGGACTACCAAGTCTTACAAAGTTAGATCTAGATATTAACTTCATTATCAAATGCATTCCTTGTGGGATATAGTTGACACAAAAGGAGCTAGTGAAATAGGTGTACTATGTCTTAAAATCTTGTTAATGATCTCTTTAGTTCCTCACAACTAAATGTGTTACCTTGGCTAGTGACAATATAGTGCCTTGGTTTTTTTTACGGAGGGCTTATAGGGTAAATATGTTTTCACACCTTAATCTGATCTATAATAGGGTGTAGAGCCCTAAGTGCAAATTAGAATTAAACTAAACCTCAGGTTATTAGGAGGTTAACTTAAGAGAAACCAGGAAATTGAAAACTTGGTCCCATAATCCCTTATCATGCCCTTTTATGACATTAAAAAATAAAATAAATTTAAAATTCAGAATCGTGAAATGTAGAAACATGGGATGTTACCTTGAAAACAAATCCCTTGTGGTTTGTGTGTAGTTATAATGCTTCCAATCATGTACTTCTTCAAGATGTTAGACAAGTACTTTTGTAAATCTTTTTGTTATAAAGTGACATCAATAAGAGACCTAAGAAATAATGTAAATGCGATGAAAAAAAAGAGTATATGTATAATGGCATAGGAACAAAATTTCACTTGAAGTTCTTATGGTTGATTTAAGCATTGACTTTTGTTAATAATGGATAAAAATTGTTCTTGGTCGGTCTAGACATTTTAGCTAGTATAGAGAGTCCACAAAAAAAGTAGTAAAACTAAAAAATTATGACGCGTAAATGTTAAATTGACTCAAACTAAATTTTGAACTAAAAAATCCATAGTATGAGAAAAAATGTTCTTCTAATGGAAGGAATTTTATAGGAAGTGGAAACTTAAACCTTCACCTCCTTTGAATCGTAATATTTATTTTTCCTCATCAACTTCAGATTAGTTCCCTTGCTTAATGAGGGTAAAAAAAATGTCAGGTAGGCATACTCCACGAGATGGCCTCTTTACTGTTTACATATTCATTAAATTTAGGTTTCCATTGTATGAACTGATAGTTTTCAAGATAATTAAACACATAATGTTTAAAAATTCCTAGTTTACAATCTTCAATTAAAATTTCATTGAGTATGACATTGATGAGTACCCTATGTTATCCTATTTTATTAGTGGGTTCATGTTTATGTAAGTGTCTTATGTGTTGTTGAGTTTCTCTACCTACAACCCTTGTGGTTTTATGTAGTGAGAAATGTAAGTCAAAAAAAATAATTCTAGTATTTTTACTATTATATTTTTGTGTGTGAAATGTGGGTGTTACATTTGGTATTAGAGAAGAGGTTCACGCTCTCGAACCTCTTGGATGGATTGGAATTGTGATGGTTATGCATGGTGGTGGTGGGTATTGGAAGAGTAATTTGATATATGTTTTTATGTGACCAATGTTGTAATTGTCATGTTATGAACGCACAAGTGGTTCATGTTGCAATTAGTGTGTATTTTGTTATCGGGTCGATGTGCTTGTGATGAGAGTATTCACTCTCCTTTTTATGGATTCAATGAGGAGTCCACCTGTGTAATGTGCCTGCCTTGATATGTGTGAGAAGAATGTTTTTATGAATGGCGGTGTGTTAGAGCATATTATCATTTGGTGATGAGTAGATGTGTTAAAGTGTTGTATTAAAAATATTGGTGTATAGTGAATTGGATTTTATAGTAATGTCACCACCGTGTAGTGTTGAATTATGTGTCACCATGTTGTCTTACAATTGATTCTATGTTGGAATGTTATTCATTGTGTTCATTGTGCATATAATTTCTGTAATATGAGATGATTCTTGTCTTGAATTAGGGGAATATGGGGATTGTATGACCCATAATTTGTAGTACTTGCACCTTGGGTACATTAAGTGGAAACATGATGTATCGTAACCCATGAAAGTAATGATTGTATTTTACCCTTTATATATACCATGCGTAAGATGATTTGGTAAACGTATGTGAATTACCATTGTGTTAGTGATGAAATTATGTGTTATGTTTTGAACCTTACAATTGACTACCCTAAGGAGAAAAGTCATTAAGAGTGTATGTGCGGAGAGAGGAGGTGTGGACCAGGTATTCATAATCTCGAGCCGAGTACAAATGAGGAAGTGGAGTCTTATATAGACTGAAAACCCACTTCTATTTGTTTAGTATACTTAAAGCTTGCTCAGTATATTATGGATGTGCACCACCTTAGGATCAACTGATGCAAACTAGCGCCCCAGGATCTATCCTATTTGGTTTTCCATTGAACAATCCTATGTGATTTTTACTATTTTGAGCCTTGTGGGAGTATGGAGGGATGATTCAGAAAGAGATGATGACTGTTGTATTATTTGATATGTTATTTTACAACCTAAGGCTTGATGTCTTAGTACTAGCAACTCGTTGAGTACGCATTTGGTATCCATATAAGACCACATAGCTATTTTGATTTTCTTTTTATCTATACATATTTTATTCATCAATTGAAAATTTTCCTTTTTCTTGCTAAGAACTAGCAATTTTGGTGATTGACGTGTTCTTATATTTTGGGAATTTTATTTCATTTTTACACTAACATGCATATTTTTTCACTAACTATGGCTATTTGGCCATTTTATTTACATAGATTTAAATTTTCTTTTCATGTTTAAAGGTTTTATAGCCTAGCCCAAGGCTTTTGATTTCTACCAATAGGCATTTGAAATGGATTGTTATGTTGGTTGCAATGTCGTAATGTGTAAAATAGGGTCGTGGGATGCACCATGGAGTGGTTGAACCTATGGACCCAATTCATTATATGGGGGTATGACCCAATGAGTTACAGATAACTAGTGGGATGTTGAACCACAAGTTATTATGTAACTTGGGTTAGGGGTGTCTGGACTCTATGTGCCTGGGGCCATAGGGTGAAAAACCTCTTTGAGGGAGACATAAGAGACCTTAGGGAGGCATAAGACACTTGAGGGAGGTAAAAGAGACTTGTATGTGTGTGATAAGCGCACTTAGAGTTTTATTTTTATGTTTGTGATGATTTTTGAGGCATATGTAGTTGTTGGTGATTCTTTGGGAGGTATATGGAGTTGTTTTGTGATGTTTTGGGAGGTGTATTGTGTTGGTGTTATGATTTATGTGTACTCTTGTGAGTCTGGCTGTGTTTTGTGAGGTCGAGTATTGATGCTTATCATTGTTGGTATGATATTACTTCCATCTTGACCCTATATACCTATAGTTCTGGTTTTGAGTTGTGTGAAACCCTTTTATGTGTACATGTTAGGAATTCCATGTTGTTGTAGTATGTTTATATTATGATTACATTTGTGTAAGGAGAATATGCATGACAAGTACTATGTTTTGAGAGCTATGTATGTTATGTCCATGGGTTAATTGAGTTATTCTGATGTGATATAGACATGGAAGTATGTAGAAATATGTTTTGTGATGTTTTTCCCTCATCCTTTTGTGGCATTGTGATGTCAATTTCTGTTGGGCACCTATGAACATAAATCAACTAAAATCTTAAACAATGAAATACTAAGAGTTGAGATTAATAAATACTTTAAGGGAAAAGACTAAATAAGTAATAAAGTAAAAGAGAACTACCAATCTTCATAGAACATTAATATTTAAGATATTTCTAAATTTAATTTACTTCTTTGTGGTCGTGTTGTATCGACCAATTAGTTTCATGTTAAGCGACGTGTGTCATTATTTCGAATTTGCTTTCCTGCTTACCCTTCAAGCTTTGATATTATGTCGCATCAAGGATGGTGCTCTTATAAGGGAAGGGAAATGTATTTCCTGACATAAAATCAAAATTAATAATAATAGAAAGAAATAAATGAAATGAATGCATTTGGTAAATAGAAGTGATGGTTGCATTGGAGGGACCTGATGAATAGTTGGGTGGCAGGAGTGGATGGGAGTTGGCGTGAAGTTACGAGAATCCTGTCAAGACTTGTGGGCAGCTAGAGGTAGTCATACTTGTCATTATCCTTGGAAAATAATACAAAAATAACTTAATTTGATATTCGGATGCATAAACCACGTTAAAACCTAGTTCACGTTGTAGATTTAGAAATAATTAGATAGTTGGAGAGTGTACAGGAGATACAGGGAGGCTAATGGTTGCAAAACTTATGAGCTCTGGTCTATTTCACGTATGCATCAAATCTTTATCCATTCATGATCCATTTAATCAAAACTACACCTAAAATCTCAACACATGTCTATATACAATTGATTTTATCTAGATCGGTATAGGTATATAAAGAAGGTACAATTGTCTACAAGGAGAAACAAAACTTATTCCTTTTGTTGTTCTTTTTTTAGTTGCAAAAGTGAAGAATCCCACTACAAACTTGGATTCTATGGCCTCACATGACCACTTCACAACAGACCAAATCTCGTATAAACTCTCAGAAGACTCAAATGGCAACTATGGTATGCATTAAGTGGGTTTTCTGAGTAAGATGCCTTAGCAAATTTCACGCCCCTAAATATGTTGGAGGAGGAGAAGATGGACAAATACAATGAAGAACAGTGATTGCCAGCATTGACGTCGAGCCTGAAGTATTTATAAATTGACCTTATTTTTGTAGGGAGCAATGAGTATGGGACGTCTCAAAATACCGTAATTTAGATAAAGAAATGGAATCAAGTGATTTTTGTTTAGGGAATGTTGGCCTTGGTCAGACAGTAATGTATAGCTAGAATGTTGGAATGCATAGCCTATGTGCAGTTTTAATGCGATGACCAACAATACATCAGGGAAACATGGAGTCTCGTATAATTCCTTAATTGTAGGATACGAATGGTTTTGATTAGGTAAGCTCTTAAAAACCAAGATTTAGATTTACTATCTTCACGAAATTATTAGTCTGCTTAATCCGGTTGAAAGTATTTAGGCTATTCATTTTTTGACATGCAATGTATTTTGATTGGTGCAAGGGTTCAGCGGTAACTATAGAGATGCCTTCAGGATCTGTAAAAAGACCTCATGACAAGGCTATGCTTATGGTGTATCTGTCTTAAAGATTAGTAGTCTATAGAGTCCCAAATCCTCTACTCTTTATTGAACAATTTCACACGAGGCTTCCAAAATATGTTCACATGGTTAAGTCTGGCTTCTAAGATATAATGATTCATTCTTTTAATCTATGAAGTAGAGAAAAAATATATCTACCTTCAGGTTACTAGGACCGTAACTATGTCATAAGGATGTCTTAGTAGTTATTTGTTTGGTTTGTTAATAAGGCCTTCTGAAACCTGTGAATCAAATACCATTGGTCTAGGTGCAAAGACAAGGCTTTAAGCTAGATGTAAATACACATATTTCCTATATGTATAAAAATGGGAGCTTCAAGGTTAAGGATGACTGTAAAGTACTTCACTGACTACAATCACTATAGGGAATGCCTCGAAGAGACATAATCTCATGGAATGGGTATGGTGGCAAGGATTTTACCCAAAGTGGAATTTTGAAAAGTGGTGGAGATGTGGACATCACACCTATTGTTCATGGTAGCAAGTGCTAAGACCAGAGAGTTGGATCTTTGTGAGAACACTAATTGGTTTCCAGGCGTTGGATCATTTGTGGATATGTTTCATGAACCCACGTTCTTAAGTTTTCACATGCACTATGGATGCTAGTACTGCTAGAACATTGGAATATCTCACATTACGATTAATTTCTATAGAATTATTTTTCAAAATAATACAATGAAATATGGCACTTAGGTCCATCTACAATAACCCTTGGTAGCTGATAATAAATATGAAACCATTAGATATGATACAAGTGGATATTATAATAAGACAATTAGCGCGAAATAGTAAAACTCCTCTTTATGATTTATTTTACTGGCCTACAATTTGACGGTCATCTGTGTTCCTAACACAAAATTATACATTGTTATATAAGGTATCAAAATTAGACGCTTGTGTCCACCAGTATTGGTGAGGGTTAGATGATTCATCAATAAAATAACCATTTTTTCCACCTTGTAAATTAAAAAAAAACCCAATATTTTTACACTTGCAAAATACTTTCTAGACCCTTGAAAAGAGAAATGTCAATTTTCATTACTGTGTTCCTTGTCTATGTGGTGAGTTTGCATTTAAGACTTACATTAGTCCCAAAAAACTCGTTTGACCATTTGCACTCCCTTTGCACCACTCCCCTAGAAGCTCGGTTATTCTTCTTTCCACTTTTAGGAAGTTGTTAAAACTAAAATGTTGGCTTTCATTTTGACCCACCATTTTAACCCTAAGAAAGGAAATGCCTATCCACATTGGCAAACATCTAGTATTTTTATTAGAAAATTTCTTGTAACCTTCCATTTGGCGAAAAACACTCTTCTTGATATTTTGGCTAAGGCATTTTGTAGGCCTCGGGTCACAGTTGGACTATGTCAAACTGGACCAATTATCAATGGTGGCTCTAGAAAACTTGTCGTCGTTTGAAACATTTTTTCCAAATCTCTTTCGCATAAACTTTGATGAATTCTCCATATATAGGAAAACTTGAAGGAAATTTCTTGCTGCACATTTTTCCATCAAACGTTAGTTTTGGACATGTTTTTATGAGATCTCAAGCTAACTTTTGATCATTTGCAACTAGGTCAATTATGACCAATGGCCTCAGAAAACTAGCCACCAATCGTAAACTGTTTGCCAGCTCTGAATTCCTTCATTTCCTACAAATTCTTGGTGAATAAGAGGATACATAGAAATTTACTCGTGGTGTGTTTGCTCAGCGGAAGGAAATGTTTGAAAGAGGCTTCTTAGCCTCTGAGCCTAAATTGACCTTTTTTCTAACTAGTAAGTAAAACATAAAAAATAAGAAAATTATAGGACCCCGTCGGGTTACCAAACCAATGTGGAAACTTTTTGACACTTGCAAATAAACGTTCTAAACTCTATCTTGTGAATTTTTGTATGAAATTTAACTTTTGGTAAAATAATGTTTCTCTTTCTTGCCTACCACTTTCTATCTCTTTGGTAAAGAAATGAAGTATTATGATTTTTTTTTTTTGTCTCAAACCTTCTCCTTTCAAATGCAAATTATTATTATTATGTAAATGGAAAAATTAAAATGTTAATTGTGCTAGATCTAGGTAGATGCCATGCCAACGATTTATCATTGATTTCATGCTCACTTGGTTTTATAGGATGTAAGAAAGATGGTGAAAAGGTTTGGTGTAATTCATTTTTTATTATTTTAATTTATATAGATCATTGTAATATGTATATATGTATAATGTATTGCCATATTACAAAAATGTTATATCTGAAATTTGGTAATATATATGAGATGATAGCTTTAGGGATGCCTTGGGAAATGTGAATTGAATCATAATTGAAATTTTGATTAAAATTTACGTAGCATAAAAAAGTTGGATATATATATATATATATATATATATATATATATGATTGTTTTAGTTAGATTCCTTTATTACATTTTCAAGCTAACACAACACACCAATTATGTAATCGTCTGTTGTACATTGGAAAAGCACTACAAGATATTAAATTCAATTTCATTTAACATATATAATTGAATTTAATATCTTGTAGTGATTTTCTAATGTGCAACAGATGATTACATAATTGGTGTGTTGTGTTAGCTTGAAAATGTAATAAAGGAATCTAACAAAAACAATCATCCCTAGTTTTAGATTCATACATAACTTTGATTCATGTGGATCCTTCTTAGCATAGAAAACATTGAATCTATAGAATGAACTTAATTTTTTTCACTTAATGACACCTTATAACTTAAGTAAATATGACCCCTAGTTTGAGTTATCGCCATATCCTTTATGTTTAGCAACACTGTCGTGAACCTGACAGTTCAAAGTGACATGGTTAGAGTTTGTCTTGAATATTCTGTTCCCTTCTAGGATGTGTTATCATGTGTGTAGTAAAGAGAATTCTCTTCAGGTCCAACTTATGTGTTAGGTTACAAAGATCGCCAACTACTCTTCACAGTCATCTTTAGCAGTAAGGATTATTAATGAAGGTAATACTTGACACTTGTTGTACCCTCCCTCTCATTCTAGCAACATTAGTTTGCAAAATGAGATCGTCCTAAGACATAATTAATCCACACAATTTAAATTTCAGATACCACACCTACGAAATGCATTCAATATATCATTTCTATAACTTAGTATTTGTTGTCCAAAGCAACGACTATGTAGTGTAACCTTTCCATATATGGAGTAAGTAGAAATAACACTTCATTAGTATCCTAGTGGACTACCAAGTTGTTGGAAATGAGGTGTCTCAACCTTGTTTGGTTTATTCATTTAATATTCTCCTACAACCGTTTCATATTGTCTAGGCTCTAAAAATAGAAATAGGAGTTGTCAAAAGATTCCCATATGATAGTATATTATGGAAGGACTATTTTTAGAGATATTATGACATATTTTATGACATCTGTAAGGGTCAAAAATAGAGGAGAATATTGTGGACGTGGGAGCCTAATTTTAGACTAAAATCTTGCTCTTTAATGCTATCCCCCTCATGAGAGGTTTGGCACATGGTTTTGTAAACCATAGATGGTTTCTTGTGTAACCGAAGGTCTATAAATTGAAGGCTTGGAGAAGCAATTGGTGTAGTGAGTTTTAATTCTCCTAGAATTGTTTTTGGTGAAACTCCTATAAGAAACTTGCTCTGCAAGTGTATGTAATCTTTTCATTAGATTTGAAATACATTGAGTGGGCTTTTGGAGTGTGGGGTTTTTTATCCGAAAGGATTTTCCCCACATATATCTGGTGTTTGTGTTTTGTTTTTAATATATTGCTGATATTTTTGTAACTGTTTTACTATGTTGAAAGTTTTGCATAATATCTCTCCTCAAAGATTAGCGTAGGAAGTTGTTCCGCTACTCTTAATTTCCTATCAAGTGGTATAAGAGCCTGATCACCTTTGGTTTTAGTTGTGGGTTGTTTGGTTTTTTGTGCTAATCTGGGTTTGAGTGGGAGCTTGTGCAAAGAATACTTTGTTATCTGGTTGCAGATAATTTTCAAATGGCGAGCACATCTCGGAGGATTGACGTAGAGAAGTTTTCTCGCACAAAATTTGAAATGTGGAAGCTGAAGATGGAAGATCTGTTGATTTATCGAGATCTATGGGATGCGGTGGATGAGAAGGTCCATAGGCCTATGGATCTAGTTTTGGCTGCACAATATGATGTAATGGATAGAAAAGCTAAAGGTCTTATTAGACTATGTCTTGCAGATTCAATCCTGATAAATGTCCATGACGAATCCACTTCAGAGAAGCTTTAGAAAAAGCTAGGTGAGATATACCAAGCTAAGTCTCTAGTAAATAATATTTTCTTGAGGAAGAAGTTGTTTTCCTTGAGAATGGAAGAAGGTGGACAAATATCTGAACATCTAGAAATATTCAATATGTTGGTGACTCAGTTGATCTTTGTTGGGGTTAAAATGGACGAAGAAGAAAGGTGCCAAATGTTGTTGGTTTCGTTGCCAGACTCATGGGACAGCATAGTCATGGCCATTGGGATCACTTCAGTCACTCTAAAGATGGAGGATGTTGTTGGTTCTCTACTCTCTGAAGAGATGAGAAGGAAGGTCTCTCTGAATGCCAAAGAGGCTTTGAGTGTTCGAGGAAGAACAAAAGAACGAGGCAAATATGAGAAGAAGCGTGTCCATTCCAAGAATAAGGGGAGATCAAAATCCCCTAGTAAGTCCAAGGTGATATGTTGGAACTATGGCAAATCTGGACACTTCCGAAGGGAATGCAAAGAAGAAAAGAAAAAGAAAAATAAGAAGCATGATTCTTATTTTGAGTTCGAAAATGAAGATGGAGATGCCTTTATTGCAGCATTGGCCACTCGTGCAAGTGATAATGCATGGTTGATAGACTCAGGTGCATCTTTCCACATGACTCCTAACAAAAATTGGTTTAGTAAGTATGAAAACTATGATGGTGGTAAGGTATATTTGGGTGATAATTCTTTCCTTGAAATTGTTGGTCATGGTAGTATTCAGGTGAAATTTTCTGATGGTAGAATTAGAAGATTTGATGGTGCCTTGCATGTCCCAAGACTAGCAAGAAAATTATTATCTGTTACCAAGATAATAGATGCGGGTGTGCATGTACAGTTTTCTGAAGCAAGTGTGAAAATGGTGAGAGGTGTTATGGTGATAGCAAGAGGAAGTAGATTGGGTACATTGTACCAACTTAATGCATGCACAGTTGAGTGCAATAGCACTTTGGATAAAACTAACCCATTAACTACTTTGTTGAAAAAGGAGAGGGTTTCCTCCTCTGCGGATGGTTGTGGCTTCTGGGTACCCAAGGGTGCTCTCTCTACCGAATCAAAATTACCTGCAGAGAAGACCATGTTATGGCACCTAAGGCTTGGCCACATTGGAGAGAAAGGTTTAAAAGCCCTGAAAAATAAGAACCTCATTAAGGGGTTGAATGATTGTAATCTGGAGTTTGATTTCTGTGAACATTGTATTAATGGAAAACAGAACCGCGTTCAGTTTTACTCATCTACTCATAAGTCTCCATGTATCTTGGATCTAATCAATTTGGATGTATTTAGTCCTGTTAAGGTTGCTTCTATTGCTAAATCAGTTTATTATGTTACTTTCATTGATGATTTTAGTAGGAGAACATGGGTATATTTTTTAAAGGGTAAATCTGAATTTTTTAGTCGTTTCAAGGAATTTAAGGCTATGGTTAAAACTCAAACTGGGAAGCAAATTAAGTGTTTGAGATTTGATAATGGTGGTGAGTATTGTTCTGTAGAATTTGACATATTTTGTACAGATTGTAGGATTAAAAGACAAAAGACAACTTTGTATTCTCTAGAGCAGAATGGAGTTGCAAAAAGAATGAATAGAACGTTGATGGAGAAGGCTAGGAGCATGCTTATTGGAGCTGGAAGCTGTTACCACTGCTTGCTATTTGATAAATAGATCTCCTACATCAGTGCTTTTTGATAAAACACCAATGGAGGCGTGGTCATAGAAAAATCCTTTAATTAGACATCTGAGAGTTTTTTGTTGTGTGGCATATGCACATGTGCTTAAGGAGAAGATAACAAATTTGGATTCTAAGGATGTCAAATGTATCTTCATCAGATATGGCTATGGTGTGAAAGGATACAAGCTTTAGGATCCTATTGCATAAAAGGTAATATACTCTAGAAGTGTTATTTTTAGAGAGATTAAATGTTTCCCTATAAATTTTCAGCTAGAACAACATAAAAAAAATGAACAAAAAAAGGATGTGCTTCAACTTCCTCCTACACCTGAGAAAGTTGAGTCGAGACCCCAAAATAAACAAGACGTTAAGGAGAGATCACCAAGGTCCGAATCTTCAGAAGAGGAAGAAGAAGAGGAAGAAGTGGAAGAATCTCCACCTCAGCTTGTTCGAAAGTCTACAAGGCAAAGGCAACCACCTGAAAGGTATGGGTATTCTCCTGATGATTGGAAGTGTATATTTGCTTTGAGTACTAACATTGATGAACCGAGATCTTTATAAGAGGCTTTGGGTATGAATGATGCAAAGTCCTCGAAAATAGCCATGTATGAAGAAATGGCAGCCCTTAAAAAGAATGATACATGGGACGTTGTACCATTACCTGAAGGTTGGAAACCTATTAGATGTAAATGGGTGTTTAAGAAAAAGATTGGTTCAAATGGAAATGTTGAAAAGCATAAGGCACGGTTGGTTGCAAAGGGTTACTCTCAAGTTGAGGGTATTGATTATGGTGAGATATTCTCTCCTGTTGCTAAAATGACATCCGTTCGGTTTTTATTATCTATTGCAGCAGCATATGACCTAGAGGTTGAACAAATGGATGTGAAAACTGCTTTCCTTCATGCCGACTTCGAGGAAGAAATCTATATGAAACAGCCAAAGCATTACATGGTGAAAGGTAAAAGAAATATGGTTTGTAAGTTAAAGAAATCCTTGGATGGCCTTAAAAAAAGTCCTAGGATGTGGTACCAGAAGTTTGATTCATATGTGTTGAGTTTGGGGTTTATGCGGTCTAAATCTGATCACTGTGTATATTTTAAATCTGATGGTGATTGTTTCCTGGTAATTACTTTATATGTTGATGACATGTTTATTGGGAAAGGAAAAGGTTTGACTGCAAAATTGAAATCTCAACTCTCTGTGAAATTTGAAATGAAATATCTTGGTGTAGCAAAAAACATACTTGGGATGGAGATTAGAAGAGATCGTGAGAACAGAAAGTTATGGCTTGGCCAGAGTAAGTATGTTTGTTTTGTTTTGCAAAGGTTCAACATGTAGGATTGTATATCACTTTGTGTTCCTGTTACTTTGGGAACAAAGCTCTGTATTTCACAATGTCCTTCATCCCCATTGGAGATGGAATAAATGAGCAGAGTGCCTTACCAGAGTGTAGTTGGAAGCTTAATGTATGCTATGGTATGTATAAGACCAGACATTGCCCAAGCAGTGGGAGTTCTTTCTCGTTTTATGTCTAATCCTGGAAGAGTGCATTGGAATACAGTTAAGAGGGTCTTCAGATATTTGTGGGGTACATCATAATACTCTATATGTTTTCATGGAAGAGGAGATCAACATTCCCTACATATTCATGGTTTTGTGGATTTAGATTGGGCCGGTGATGTCGATAGCAGAAGATCCACCAGTGCATATGTGTTTAATCTTAATGGTGGTGAAATTAGTTGGATGAAAAAGTTACAGGATGTGGTCACTTTGTCCACTACTAAGGTAGAGTACATAGCAACTACTCATGCTTATAAAGAAGCCATTTAGCTGAAGTGTTTGTGTTTAGATATTGGATTAAAACAAGGTGCAGTTACAATATAATGTGATAGTCAAAGCACAATCTACCTTGTGAAGAACCCTACTTTTCATGCCAAGACCAAACACATTGATGTTCAGTATCACTTCGTGAGAGATATGGTTGAGGATGGAATGCTGAAGCTGGAAAAGGTAGAGATAGTTGCGAATGTTGCAGATGCATTAACTAAGCCCATGAGCACAACGAAATTCATGTGGTGTTCCGAGTCTATGGGCCTCTTGGCCCCTAGAACTTGATCCATGATGATATCTTTCCCTTGGCCCTTGCAAGGTATTTGACAAGTGGGAGATTGTTGGAAATGAGGCATCTCAACCTTTTTTGGTTTATTCATTTAAGATTTTCCTACAACCGTTTCACATTGTCTATGCTCTAAAAATAGAAATAGGAGTTGTCAAAATATTCCCATATGATATTATATCATGGAAGGACTATTTTTAGAGATATTATGACAGATTTTATAACATTTGTAAGGGTCAAAAATAGAGGAGAATATTGTGGACGTGGGAGCCTAGTTTTAGACCGAAATCTTTCTCTTTAATGCTATCCACCTCATGAGAGGTTTGGCACATGGTTTTGTAAACCATATATGGTTTCTTGTATAACCAAAGGTCTATAAATTGAAGGCTTGGAGAAGCAATTGGTGTAGTGAGTTTTAATTCTCCTAGAATTGTTTTTGGTGAAACTCCTAAAAGAAACTTGCTCTGCAAGTGTATGTAATATTTTCATTAGATTTGAAATACATTGAGTGGGCTTTTGGAGTGTGGGGTTTTTTATCCAAAAGGATTTTCCCCACGTATATCTGGTTTTTGTGTTTTGTTATGAATATGTTGCTGATATTTCTGTAACTGTTTTACTATTTTGAAAGTTTTTGCATAATATCTCTCCTCAAATATTAGTGTAGGAATTTGTTCCGCTACTCTTAATTTCCTATCACAAGTCTTATGAAGTTAGATCTAGAAATTAACTCCATTATCAAATGCATTATTTTTTGGATCCAAATGACAAAAATGGAGCTAGATAAATAGTTTTACTATGACTTAAACTCTTGTTAATGATCTTTTTAGTTTCTCACAGCTAAATGTGGTACCTTGGCTAGTGACAATAAATCACCTTGGTTTTTTTTGTGGAGGTTTTATAGGGTAAATATGTTTTCACACTTTAATTTGATCTATAATAGGGAGGAGATCCCTGAGTGCAAATTAGAATTAAACTAAACCTTAGGTTATTAGGAGGTTAACTTTTGGGTATAAAATGCTAAGTAAATCTTTACAAACCAAATTGATTTGAAAATTTTTGACTTAAGAGAACCCCAGAAACTGGAAAATTGATCCCGTAAGTCCTTTTCATACCCATTTATGACATTAAAAATAAAATAAATTTAAAATACAGAATCTTGAAATGCGGAAACATGGGATCTTACCTTGAAAAAAAATCCTTTGTGGTTCGTATGTAGTTATAATGATTCCAATCATGTACTTCTTCGAGATTTTAGACAAGTACTTTCCTAACTCTTTTTGTTATAAAGTGACACCAATAAGAGACTTAAGAAACAATGTAAATGAGGTGAAAAACAAGATTATATTTGATAATGGTATAGGAACAAAATTTCACTAGAATTCCTTATGGTTGATTTAAGCATTGAATTTTCTTAATAATGGATACAAATTATTCTTGGTTGGTGTATACATTTCAGCCAGTATAGACAGTCCACTAAAAATATAGTAAAAATAAAAAATTATGATGTGTAAATGCTAAATTGACTCAAACTAAATTTTGAACTAAAAAAACCATAGTATGAGAAAAAAAGTGCTTCTAATGGAAGGAATTTTATAGGAAGGGGAAACTTAAACGTTCACCTCCTTTCAATCATAATATTTATTTTCCCTCATCAACTTCAGATTAGTTCCCTTACTTGATGAGGGTTAAACAAAAAATGTCGAGTAGGAATACTCCACAACATGGCCTCTTTATGGTTTACATCTTCATTAAATTTAGGTTTCCATTGTATGAGCTGATAGTTTTCAAGAGAATTAAACACATAAGGTTTAAAAATTCCTAGTTTACAATCTTCAATTAAAATGTCGTTGAGTATGACATTGATGAGTACCCTATGTTATCCTATTGTATTGGTGGGTTCATTTTTAGGTAACTATCTTATTCGTTGTTGATTTTCTCTACCTGGAGCCCTTGTGGTGTTGTGTAGTGAGAAATGTAATTTAAAAAAATTATTCTAGTATTTTTATTGTTGTATTTGTTTGTGTAAAATGTGGGCGTTACAGTCAGTGTACTCAGTACCAACATCGGTCACTATTTCATGTTTATAGTTTTGAATTTTTTTTTATCATAACTTAGATTTAAACTTAAATGATATTATGACTTACTTAGTAAACTAAAATTTAATGTATGATTGTTGGAAATGTCATATAGAAAAGTGTATATCACAAAATGTAAAATATATGCTAAAATTTATAAAAATGGACTCTCCAACATTAACCAACATCTGTGAATGAACCTTCATCGAAATTCATGTGTCTGACATCAATCATGGTGTACTGCATAAATTGTAATTTTTCAAACTTGAAAGATATATGTGGTGATTTTGTTTGAAGCAGATACCTTTGAGACTATTATGTTATCATGAAATTGAATAATAAGTTACTCCTGGTACAAATCCAATATCATTTGCATTTAAAATAATGATCTAAATTATACTGATGCCTCAAAAACCAGCACTGGTGGTGGAGCCGATGTCGGTAGCACAGAGGTTACCGTAGTCGGTCAAGAGACCATCATCGGTCAACTGTGCATGGATTGTTTTTTTCAAAAAAACATGTTTCTGACCAAACTATTGGCTCTTATGGATATAAAATTCACCTAAATGTATATCCAACCTATGTGGGTCGTGTATGCTTGTTTAGACCCATACTTCAACCTACATAAATGGATTTAAATACATTATACTATTGATATACAAAATGGGTTTCTTCCCCATCAATGAAAACAAAAGGAATAGAGAACTAATAAACAATAGATCTCAAATTGGATCTAGGGTATATGTTTGCATTGAAATTAGATAGCTAGGAATGCATGATTAAAAGTAAGATTCAACTATCCTAAAGGAGGAGCCATTGGATGGAATCCCCTTCTTCTTACACATTGGATCCAAAAATATTCCTTCATGGTTTTCCCTTGATCCATGGCATCCAATCATTCAACATTCAAACCAAAGAGAAACAAATGAATGAGCTAGGGTAAGGAATGTTTAAGAAGAATTTCTTAAGGATGATTAGGTTTTCTTTAGGGTAGATCTAATCTTGTGGTCCCTATGGATTTGATCCAAGTGTCAAGAATCAACCCTACAATTGTTAGGTGAGAATATTCACATCAAGGTTATAAAATTTTAAATAAATCAAATGTATGTGTAATTGGATGAATGGAGGCCACTTAGGGCTCTAGTGTGTTAACTTAAAAATGTAACCCTCCTAGTAGGTTTTAGTAATTATTTAAATGGACATTAAAGCTATTAAGATAATGGAACTAAAGTAACTAAGGATAAGGGTTTATTAAATATGGTTTTGAATGTTAATTTAAGAAGGAGAAAACCACTTAACCAAGTAAAATAATTTATGCAACATTCCTAGAAGACTGTAATTTAAAATTGACTTTGGAAACGGATTAATAATAGTTGATCATTAATCTAGACTTGATTTATCAATTTTAATGTAGTAATTGCTATTGGAAATTAATTAAATGTGTTATAGGGTTTAAAACTCTTACAACCTGTTTATATATATATATATATATATATATATATATATATATATATATATTTGTTGCAACCTTCCAAATATTTGTTTAAGGATTAATGTGGGTTTCAGAATGTCAAATTTGTGAGTGTTACAATTGGCCATGCATATTGGGATATCCTAATATAAATTTACAAATCACTATTGATGCATCTTCCTTTCTGTGCAAGATGAAATATTGCATTTTAATTTATGTATATCAATATTATCGATCCTTTATTAGACACAAAAGAAACATGGAGGTTTTAACAAGGAAACAAACATTCCCCATATGCATATGTAAACCTAGAAACTACAGGCCATGACATCAAGTGTTTGCCCCCATTTTTACAAGATGCGCACTTAGAAAACCATGATGGCCCTGCAACACAAAAAAGAACTCTTTCTCACCTTGTAATAAAAAACCAGGTAAAAACACAAAGAAGGCATCATGGCTTGAATTTTATTTTTAGGGTTTAAATTTAGGATTTTTCATTAGATGGACATGATGATGTCAAATGACATGTACCTCCAAACATCCCTTATTTGATGATTTTTACGTGTCAAATGCATGAAGCCACATTCCTAGAAGTAAACACACATGTGGAAAGATGCGATTAGATGGACGTTGATATGACATGTGCGATAGATGACCAAATTTTTTGCATGAATATACGAGTATCATAGGCCAAAAAAGTTTCTAGCTATATATATATATGCCTTTAACATAAACCAGCAATCGCATGCGAGTAGTGCAATATGAACACCAAAAGGGATGCAGTAGAAGAAACATTATGTGGAAAAGGGAAGGAAAATAAGAAGTGTAGCTGTGTTGATTCATGAATATGATGTGTTGGCTATACATGAGGAAGAGAGAGTTGAACAAAAGTTAAAATTAGTACAGTGGGTGGTGGTGGTTTACATGGTTATTTTAGGGAGGAGTAACTATTTATGGTGATTTTTTAATGGAAAGTTCTTTAGATGTGATTAAAGAGAATGGGAAAAATAAATAGTCCTATTGATGTCATTTATGAATAAGCCTGGGAATCAAGGAGTGTAATTGGATGGTGTTCGATTTCGTAGATAATACAAAAACATGAAGGGAAAGTTATAATAATGGTGGTAATTAAATACTTACATGTTAGACACCTATTCCACGGATGGAATAATTCTTGCCAAAATAATATTTGTTATCCGAGCTTGATATTATTATCTTTGTGTCACTTGCATCATCCATGCAAGTGTAAGTTGTGATTAAAGAGTCAGAATAGAACATGTGGGAAATTCCAAATGTTACTCACTCAAAACCTAAACACAATGTTTTCTCCTTGGTTACTCCTTTTTCATTTGTAAGGTAGATTAAATGTAGGAAAGCATGAAAGTGTAAACAACCATCTATTAATAAAAATTATGACTCTTGTCCCTAGTTGATAAGTGAAAGTGAAAATATGGTATTGGATGTCACGAGTCTCCTCCATAATGAAACTATATAGGTAACACATTTGGTTAGAATCCAAACTCACATGGATGACATATCTAGAATTTTTTGTGGCATATATAGCTAGTGATAATCCCAGTGGTGTCATACATCTATGAGCATTAGTGTGAAGGATGAAAAATGGGTGGGTTATAATTTGTTAGATACGATAAAGACATGAATATAAAGTTAGAAAAAAGGTTGGAATTAAATATGTACATGTATGAAACCTATTTCATGGGTGTAATCATTCTTAGCAAGTTAAATTTTATTATATATAGCTAATAGGATAATGAAATAGGTTTTTATCAACACCATTTCTAGTGAATGTGCTCATAAAAATATTCTAGCATCAATGATACAACAGTTGAAGTCAAGATCATACATGGGGGAAATTTGACAGAATAGATTGCCTTCAGTCCTTGGTAAGCAAGGCTGAGAAATATTTGTAAGCTCCACATTGGATTAAAAATACGTTTATAAAAATATTTATGTTTACTTTTGTATATATATGATTTACGAATCGGTATTTTTTTAAAGGATAAGATATGTGAAGCAATACATATTTGTAAAAGTAATACAACATTTCAATATATAATAAATTTTAGTGGATGTGATTGTATGAATCTCTCCGGAAAATAGTAAGAAGAAGGTAATTTCCATGGACTTTTTTCGGCCAAAAAAAAGTTGTCGGATGAGGTTTATTGATCAAAAGATATAAACCATAAATCAGTTACAAAAAATGGATGCGTTGTGAAAATTGAAGGGGACAATTATTCCACAAATTTTCCACATTTTGGAATAATTGTGGCATCTCTATAAAAATTTCATTTATTTATTGTTAGGTAAATGTGGATGCTCTACAATTTACACATAGTGAAAATATTTTGTAGAGAACTCACATATCAAACTCTTCCTCGAAGAAAATCTACATGTTTTTGAAAATAAAATCAAAAATTATCATAAAATGTAATTTACCAGAACAAGTTATGACACTATTTTTAAAAGATTAATATAAATTTATATTATTATTTAAATTCTATTATCTATATTTTAATATATTTACATGTTTTACGAAAAATAATAGAAACTTTAAATTAGAATACTATGGAAATCTAATTATATAAAAATATATGATTATTGTAGCATATTTTAAGATGAAATAAACAAAAAAAATCTGATGAATTAAATGACAAATAAGGTTTTTTACCACAATTATTCTACAACATTTCTACAATTTTAAAAAATTGCGGAATATTTGTCACACATCTATGATAATTTGATTTTTCCTTTTTTAAGTATTGTGGATGTTCCACAATTTTAATAAGTGTTACTAATGTGTGGACATTACACATCTCTAACCCTTTCTATTGAAAATGCACATTCTTACCCCACAAACATATTTAAATATATATAAATTATCACTCATACTTACACAAATCATATTTTAGGAAAAGGATAAATTAATATTAAAATACCACATTAAATAGTATCCAAATAATTTAAAATTTAAACTTTTCAGAATATTTTAAGAAGAATGATTTAAAATTAGAAATAGAATATTGCAAAATTCTCATAATTTAGACTATATTCGGAAGAGTTATATTTATTCACAATAATTTCAATCTTTAACAAGTTACATACAAATCCCTATATTTTAGGTAGATAAGTTTATGTTTAAATTGAAAATTAGACGTGAATATTTCCAAGAACTCTAATTAATTACCACTCTTTGCCACATATAACCTTCAGCATGTGACATATTTGTTCTCCTACTGCATGAAAAATACTCTTTGAAGTTACAACGTTGTCTCATTCACCAATTGTCAACATTTCACACTCAATCACCATTTGCATGCATAATTTGACACTTCATAGCGTAAATAGATCTTTTAGGATTCCCAAAGGATTTCTCTTGTGTTAAATCATATATAAGTGGATATTAAATAAAAATTTTATCATTTCATTTTTCATTAGTGTTGTTGAATTCCTTTTCAAGCGCTGAGAATATCTCGTAATCATTATTTTTAGGAGACCATTTTCCTATTGAGAAATTGTTAGAAGGTAAATACATGTAAAGCTTATCCTAGAGATGGGTATCTAATATGAAATCCAAGAAGAAAAATACACAGGTAGGAACTTTTAATTTAAATCATTTTTGGGTTAAGATTGAGATATATGACTATGATAAGATAGGGGTCTCCACTACCATTGTTTAATATTATTTCTCTATTTTTGTATAAAATTTTAATAATTGAAATTGATGATAGTTTGATATATGCACTTACAATTTGTAGGTTGGGGAACCATTTTGAGGTCTATAAATGGAGGGGTCTTTGTTAGGAAATAAGGGATAAAATATGCAGAATAATCCCTCATAGAATCGCAACAGTAGACACTAATATGCAGAAAATATTACAAATCTCAAATAAAAGTGTAGAATAAAATAACACAACACAAAGAGACAATATTTAACGTGGTTCACCCAATTCGGGCTACGTCCACTAAGAATCACTTGCTCATATTTTATTACAAGCCACCACTCTCTCAATATAATACCCATATCTGTTTGGAGCTATGCTCAACAAATTCTATAAAATTCACACCCGAATTCAAAACACATTTGCAATTGTTACATTATCTCTACCATATGCACAAAACCATATAAATAGATAGCTACTTAAGTTGTTTTACAAAACCGTGGGTGTCAAAAGCATGGGCCAAAACCGTCCCATAAACCTATGGGTAAAAAGTCTCGCCCATATGAGAAAATCATGTTTCCCGATATATCGAGCACGTTTACAGTGGAAAGTGTATAGTACTCTTAGTGTACAATATTCAACACTTTCTCACATGAAAACAAGCTCCATAACCTATGTATCTCCCACTTGGAGACTAGTTTTTCTCTGAGCAAGCTTCTCAACCCTTCACTAGTTTCCGTGAAGACCAACCAAAGTTGAACACAGCTTCAGTTTTTCCCTTGTGACCACCTTGGTCATCATGTCTGTAGGATTTTGACTGGTATGGATCTTCTCCACCTACAACTTCTATTCCTCCAAAGTTGTCTTGATGAAATGGTACCTTAACTGTATATGCTTTGTCCTAGAGCGGAAAGTAGAGTTTTTAGCTAGGTGTATAGCACTTTGACTATCACTATGAAACTTTACTTCCTCCTGCTTATGGCCTAACTCCTCAAGTAATTGTTGTAACCAAATCATTTCTTTTCTTGCCTCTGTGGTTGAGAAAGCCACCAGCTTCTGTATTCGTGAAATCTAGCTTACTGTTGTCCCACCTACAGTGTAAACATAACCTATCATGCTCCTCCTAATATCTACATCTCCAGCCATATGTGAATCTACATAACCACACAATGTGGTGTCTAATTCACTATAGCAAAAAAAGGTCCCCATGGTCCCACTCAAATACCGAAGGATCCACTTGATTGCATGTCATTGATCTCTACCTGGATCACTCATAAATCTACTCACCACTCCCACTGCATGTGCAATATCAGGCCTGGTGCATACCATGGCATACATCAAACTGCTCACTGCTGATGAGTAAGGTACTTTAGACATTTGGTTTCTCTCCTAATCTGTCTTGGGACACTGCTCCTTTGTTAACTTGAAATGGCCTGCCAAAGGAGTCCCAACCAGTTTAGCATCCTGCATATTAAACATCTCCAAGAATTTCTTAATGTACTCTTCTTGAGATAAAGTAAGGTTTTGTTCCTTCCTATCCTGAGATATGCTCATACTAAGGATTTTTTTGGCTGCCCCCAAATCCTTTGTAGCAAAGGATTCACTTAGCTTCTTCTTGAGTACTTTTATTTCCTACATGTTTTTACCTGCAACCAACATGTCATCTACATACAGACAAAGGATAATATAATTTCCATCCTCAAATTTCTTTGTATACTCACAATGGTCAGAATGACATCTAATATAACCTTGCTCAATCATGAAGTTATCAAATTTCTTATACCATTGACGTGGAGCTTGTTTCAAGCCATACAAGCTCTTCTTTAGTTTGCACACTATCTCCTCTTTACCTTTGACCTCATAGCCCTCTGGTTGCTGCATATATCGTTCCTCCTACAAATCACTATGGAGAAATTAAGTCTTTACATCAAGTTGTTCTAAGTGCAAGTATTCTGCTGCAACTATTCCTAGAACAATTCTAATAAAAGTCATTTTTACTACAGGAGAAAAAATAGCATCAAAATCTATACCTTTTTTCTGTGCAAACCCCTTGACCACCAACCAGGCCTTGTATCGTTTCTTTCTTCTTCTTTGACTCTGAACACCCACTTATTCTGTAATGCTATTTTTCCTTTGGGTAGCTTTACCAAATCCCATGTCTGGTTCTCCATGAGAGCTTGATGCTCCTCATCCATGGCTTGCTCCCACTTTTTCCTGACATCTACCTACATTGCTTCATCAAAGCTCTCTGGCTCTCCACTATCAGTGAGTAATAAATAATAAAGATAAGGAGAAAAACATTCTAGGTTCTCTTCTTACCCTAGAAGACCTCCTCACTATAGGAGTTTGGGGTTTCCTGTTGAGGAGGTTCCTGAATCAATTCATGTGTCACTTTCCCATCCGGAAGATCCTCTATTTCACTGCATATTCTTTCTTGGATTCTTCCTTGTTTTCCTGCAACTATTGCTTATACATGACTTTCTCATTAAAGACCACATCCCTAGATCTGAATGATTTTTCTTGTCCTTAATACTCCAACATTAAACCCAAAGTCATCACCAACCATAACCAATGAAAGTACATTTTTCTGATTTAGCCTCTAGCTTGGTCCTATCATCCTTGTCTATATGGACAAACACCTCACATCCAAAGACTCTAAGAAATGAATAATCAACTTTCTTACCATACCAAGCCTCCTCAGGTATGCCTCCATCCAAGGCACTTGAAGGTCCTTTGTTTATCAAGTACACAGTTGTGCTCATCGCTTCTACCCAAAACGAAAGAGGGCAATCCTGCATGTAACCTCATGCTCCTAGCACATTCCATTATTGTTCTGTTCATCCTTTCTGACACCCCATTTTGTTGTGGAGTTCCTAGAACCATCTTTTGCCTGTGTATTCCATTCTTAGAACAATAATCATCAAATTAATTGCTGCAATACTACCCTCCATTATCTTACCTAAGACATTTTAGCTTAAGACCTATTTCATTCTCTACCAAGGCTTTCCATTTACCAAAAGTTTTACATACATCAAATTTGTTTCTAATACAATAAACCCAAATTTTCCTTGTTACATCATCAATAAAAGAAACATAGTAACTTGAACCCCCAAGAGATGATACCTGAACTGACCCCCACACATCAAAATTCACCAACTCTAACTTACTCTCTTTCTTTGTAGGTACAACCTTGAGAAACCTTACTCACTTCTGTTTCCCATATATGCAATCCTCACAGAACTCCAAACTTGTTTCTGTATATCCAGGAAAATCCTTCTTTATGATATCCATGCCCTTATGGCTCATATGACCGAGCCTATAGTGCCACAATGTTGTATCTACTTCTGAAGCCACAAGATTACAAACATTAGTGTTATAAGTGGTTAAGTACAAGGTTCCAACCTTCTTACCTCTTGCCACCACAAGAGTACCCTTGGTAACCTTCCAACAGTCCACTATAAATATCCCACTACAACCATCACTTCCCAACTGCCCTACCGATATCAAATTGTGTCTTAATGAAGGCAGATGTTTGACATCCTTCAATAGCCAAGTATTCCCATTCTGCATCTTAACCTGAACAAAACCATTTCCAACTATACTACAAGGCTCATCATCACCAAGAAAAACATGCCCAAAATATCCTTGAACATAATCAACAAAATAATGCCTATGTGGAGAAGCATGGAAAGAAGCCCCTGAATCTAAAACCCAAGATTCAGTAATATTGTGCAAAGAAAGAATCAAAGCATCCTGACATACATTACCCGATTGCCACATTTGCCTCCTTGTTTTCTTCCTATTGTTTCTTCTTGTCCCGAAGCTCCCAACAGTCCTTCTTTGCATGCCCATACTTTCCACAATGCCAGCATACTATCTTGCTTTTGGATTTTGACCTTGCTCGATCCTTTGATTTTTCCACAGCTTCCTCCATTCTTCTGTCTCCCTCTAGTTTCCACTGTCAAAGCATTCCCTGAAGTAGAAATTTCACCAGGAGATTTTTTCTTCACATTTCCTCGCTTAGAATCACCCCTACAACATCCTCAAACTTCAACTTTGAGTTAGCTGGAACCGAGTTGCTTACCACCATTACCAGGCTATTCCAACTCTCAAGTAAAGAGCACAAAACTAATAGAGCCCTAACTTCTTCATCAAATTCTATTGTAACCGAAGCTAACATATTTACAACCATATTAAAATCATTTAAATGATGTGCTACTAAACCATTCTTAGACATCTTCATATTAAACAATTTTTTCATTAAAAATATCTTATTTGAGACAAAGGGTTTTTCATACAGGGTTTTTCATAAATAATACCGAACTTCCCAAGTGCCTAATCAAGAAAATCATCCATTTGTCATGCTCGATTTGTTCTTTTGTATAAAGATCCTTCTGATTTTCCTTTGAAACATTAAATAATACCGAAAGACAAAAATTTCCCTATGGATCAAGGACACAGCTCTGATACCAATTATTAGGATAAGGGATAAAATATGTGGAATAATCCCAAGTAGAAACTAATATGCCTTCAAATAAAAGTGCAGAATATCACAACACAAAGAGAAATCACATTCTATGTCCACATCACTGTCATATTTTATTACAAGCTCTCTCAATACAATACCCAGGTTTGTTCACCTTCTTCACCCTCAAGGTAGACATCAAATTCTTTAGTCGGATCGATTATAAAGCCTTTTTCTATCCTTCTGATAAAGGTAAGGTCACAGGACTCTTCCATTCGGGTCGTACATCTTCCAAGATTGAAAAAAAGTAATGAAATTCTTGTCCCGTTGAATTTATCAAAATCCGCTAGGCAGTAGATCTTCCATCATCTGAACCGGCCATAGCAGTCCATTTCGGGCACTCATAGCAGACAAAAACGGGATTTCCCTTGGCCGATGCGATGTGGCAACACTTGCGAGGGACGTGAGCAAATGGCTGACAAACCAGGCTTCAAACGGCCATGATACCAATTTTCATTAGGAAATAAGATTTCTTATTTTTAATGAGATAAAATATGGCTCCAATCAGTTAATGTTCAATAATCCCCAAAATAGCTACTTGCACTCAGAATCGCATTTCTCATCGAAATCAGTAGAAACTAATATGCAATAAAATATTACAGATCTCAATTAAGACACATAAAAGTGTAGAATAAAATAATAATCATTTCACTCCATTTAATGCCTCTTACAAGTGGTGGAAGGACAAACAGGATTTTCATTTTCCCTTCTCTTTCTCTTCTCACATAAATTGGAGTGTTGGGCTCATTGTAAGAGAGGTAAGCAAATCTCTATTTAACCAATGTTTTTTAGGCCCTTCACCCAATTTGGTGCATATTATGAAGCTACGTGTGTTTTCTTGCACTTGCCCCTTTAAGAATCATTATTATGCCTCAGGGATCCATTTTATTACAAGGAGAACTGTCACTCTTCTAGTGTGCACTCTCTCAATAGACTAATACCCGCTTTAGATCATTTTATTTATCTCTCCCTAGAGCCCCTACATGCTCAACAAACTCTACATAGCAATTCACACCCGAATTCAAAACACATCTGCTGTGAATAACAGAATTCACACCCGAATTCAAAACACATTGTATTGTTTCATCTACCATATGCACAAAACCATATAAATAGACAACTGATTAAGTAGTTTTACAAAATCATGGGTATCAAAAACATGGGCCAAAACCATCCCATAAAACTATGGATCAAAAATCCCGCCCATGTGAGAAAATCATCTTTCTCGATATATTGAGCACGTTTACAGTGCAAAATGTACAGTAGTCTTAGTGTGTAGTCTTCAACACTTTCTCACATGAAAATAGGATCCACAACCTAACAGTCTTCCAATGAATTATCACCCTACTCAAAACATCCTTTGTGAACCCAATTGTTGGAACAATGACTTTCTTAACTTAGGGGGCATTTCAAAGTGAAGCAAAAAATTTCATCTTTCTGTCTATTGACAATGTCCTACGTGTGGAACACCTCAAAGAACATCTGCCAGAGAATTTGAGAGGCACAAAAAATGTCTGGTAAAAAAAAAAAAACTTGGCCATGACATCAATGTTAAAGGGATACAATGAAGACAGGTGCACTCAAATATTTGGTGCTTTGCAGGAACCCGAGGTAATTATAGAAGAACCTGCCTTGAGTGAATGTCTACCTAGAGTTTCTATATAATTAGTTTGAATCATCTACGAAAGATGCATTCTTTGATATATGTTTCTTATTTCAAAGAGTTAAGCCAAGGCATTTATTGGATTATATTTGTGGATTCGTGGAATTTAAAACCCTTCAGGACATAGCACTGTTTACAACTGAGTTAACAACCAATTTATTATGGGTGGGAAAGGAGGAAATGAAGGAGCAATTGATTATACATGATGTGATCTGAGAAAAGAACTAAATGATGGAAGATGTCTTACTGAACATATGCTAGATTTTTTATATTGTGACGCCCTCAAATTTTTGCACACAAAACCCAAAACAAAACAAGGTTAAACTAGAAAAATTATGGAATAATTTTTTTCTTTTAAATGAAACAAAAGTGACGACACAATTAAATTTAGTTTTCAAATGGTCATCACAAAATAACTTAAATAATGTAATTAATTAAATAATGAATTTAATCTATGATTAGGTTTACAAATATTTCATTCGATTAATCCTAAATTAATTTAATACATAGGTTTCTAAGGTCATGCAATAATTTAAACAATAAAGTCCATAACTAAACTAGCTCTTTTCTTTACAAAAAAACTAATAATTTAATTCTCCAAGATGAAAGTGGTCTAAATTATTAAGGAAGGGAGTTTATTTAAATCAAAGAAAAATAAAAAGCAATAACTTAATTAAATTTCAAACCACAAAATTTTCCCCATTCAAAAGAAGACCCATGTTATCAAATGATGATCTCACCTACTTTCACCTAACATTTGTAGGAGACATTTTGGGCCAGTAGATGAATCCAATCTAGGGCATTAGATGAAGGGATTTCAAATCAACCCTAAAGTTTATAAGGGAAAATTTTATTCATTTATTTTACTCATTTCAATCATTTTGATTTTGCAGGTTAAGGGAAAATGGAAGAGGAAGAAGCCATGGATGAGAAGGGGCAAGCCTGGGATGGATACACACATCCTCCACCCTTGTTTATTTATTTTATTTCTTGTTTGTCCTAAATTCACCATATTCAAGGGTTTGAGCATAAGAAGATTCATTTTATTGTTGTAAGATTGATTTAATATAATACCCATTTGGGTATTTTCCATTTTCCATGAGATCTACATTATTATTATTTTGTGGTATTTACATTTCTTTCTTTTTTGTTAATAAATCTGGTTTTCTCAACACAAAAAAAATAAAATTCTTTCCTTAATAAAATATATGTACACAAATAAAATTCCTCACACACACGCACACATGTATATACATATATATATACATGTGTATATATGCGCGTGAGTGTGTATATATATATGTGTGTGTGTGTATGTGTATATATGTTATGTGTGTGTGTATGTATATATGTAATCTGTATATATATATATATATATATTCAATAAATGTTTGTTTTGTTATTAAATTTATATATATATATATATATATATAATTGTGACCGAGAACATCGCAGGGGGTCCCAGTTTACAAATAGACCAGTCCACAATTTCTTTGGCTGCAGTAAGTAAAACAACAAAATTTAATAAAGTTGGTGGGGGCTTGTCCCCCTATCGTATTGTTTTATTTATTAGAATATAGTTGGGTTGGGGGAAGGGACGCCTTAAAGTTTTCTACCAACTTAAAAAAAACAAATTTTTAAATTATTGATAATACTTCCTTATTTTATCTAATATTATTTGCAAGGGAAGAATCTTTCATATAATATAAAAAGATCACTACTTTATTTCTATCACAAAATATAAGTACTAACCATTTCCAACAACAATGATTTTCTTTCAAGCTTCTCAATATTTAAAAAAAAAGAATTCATGTCAATTTGGAAATATTGAAACAACTTAAATTAAATAAATGCACCTCCATTTCAACTATATTCAAATCTTTCCTTTCAACAACATGAAGTAAACTTGATAATTTCTTTTCACAAAACTAACACATTTGAAGTTATAAGTCTCTTAACAAGCACTCTTAAGGAGAGTTCACAATATGAAAGGGGTTTCCAAGTATTACAACGAATTTCTCCCAAGCTTCCAAATTACAAACATCCACTAGAGTGGAGATAAAGGAAAATGAAAAAAATACAACAAGGCTAACCAGAACCCAAATTTCAAGTCTTGAATATGATGTTCTCTCCACAATGGTAGCTCCAAAACTTACTTTCTTCAAACATCATAATGGGATTACAAAACAAGGAAGACGGAGCAGGAAACTCTCTCCACCCAACCTTAAACCCATTAAGGAGATAATCCATCCCCTTAATGGCCCCCGAGCCCCAACCAAGGAACCATGAGGAGCATTGAGCAACAATGACAACTTCCAAGAAATTGGTTTTACAACAAAGATGCATACAAGACATTCAACTCAACCAAGACAACATATCGAACAAATTTTCACATTCACAACAATACAAAGGTTTGAATATCAAACCAAATAGAGGAAGGATTGTGGGATACCACCTCCTTATTCCTCTCAAGTGAAGTGGGAGTCTTACCCTAAACCTCCAAGTGCACAAAATAGTCACATAAACTCCTTATCTCTCCCTTGCAAACATGCAACAAAACCATGAATTCCTTTTCACTCCACATAAGTAAGACTCCCATTCACACTCCCACGAATTTCATGCCTCACATAAATTCCATTTTCCCTTCCCAATGGTACCTTAAACCCTTCTCCCACACCCAACTAAGGCCTACTACCCAACCAACACACAAACATCTTCACAAGACAAAACAAATAATTTTACAAGCACAACATTGCATACAAATAAACAAAATATCATAATGACAAAAGTGGAGAGAATTCCTCTCCATCAAGTTCCAAAAAAATTCCATAACCCTCTTCAAATCCAAGCCAAGTAATTTTCCAAGCACTCCAAAAAGCTCCAATTCCAAAAGTGTACAAGAAGAAAAAAGAACAAGTAACCCCCATTCAAACAAAAAATCACCAATAAATAGAAATGGAATGTGAGGATGATGATTTGGATCCATGTAGATTCCACTTCATAATTCTTCCATTCCCACACTCAATTCAACACACCAAGACCAAGAAAATCAATGCACATGCAAAGGACTATGACAGCTCACATGGCTCAAAACTTGCACACCATGCTTTTGAAGGACCTAATAAATTGGGGTAGAAAGAAAGTGCAATAAGTTTCCTTCTTTTACACTCTAAAATGGACAAAGAAGTAAAAAATAAGCTTTCTAACCCATAGGTAGGGTTTTTGGGTCAATTTAAGAGGCATGGGAAAAGTCTTTCTTATCCCACAAGCCTCGAAAATGCCCCCAAGTCAAAATATGAATTCTTAACTTGGGGTGGAGTAAACACTCTGAACTCAACATAAATTTTACTTACAAAATAACTACAAAATCTCATCATAACTATTTATCACATCTCTAATTTGGTTAACCAAAACAAGAAGGTTTAAATCTAATTAACAAACACTTACACATGTTAATAAAGTGACAAATTTTACAAATTTTAAATACACAAATCATAAATAGGAACATTCAAAAATTAAAGAAAGGGACACAATTCACCCCATGGCCACACATGTGAAGTCACCCCCCAAGGGAGACCTCCAAACTCGAAAAACACAAACACCACACTAAAAAACATTACACAAGTGTCCAATTTTTCCCTCTTTTCTCAACACCCAACATCATTTAGTGGTTGGTCCCCTATCTCCTTCGACGTATGTGATAAAAATCCTACACATAATAAAATACCTCTCTAGCCTTTCAGTCGTATTAACAACATCGATTCAATGTACATAAAAAATCAATAATCATCATTTGACATTAGCAATTCTATTATCCATCAATATATAAAAATATAACCCTAACATCCATGAGATTACAATTATACTCCAACATTCCAAAACATAACGTGTCAATATAAAATCTACATCATGAATATCAACATATTTCGAACTGTCTAACATCACTTTATAGTGCACCATAATAAAACGTAAGCATCATAATAGTCCAAATATCAATATAATCTATCATCTACTGAACAATGTATCATAATAAAAATGTATGAATATCAGTCCAATATTATCAATATCAAGATGGAATAGTGTCCAAGAGGAGTGGGCACTACATATATAATGAGTTTGAAGCAAGTTATATACTTTAATTTTACAATTACTTTTGGTGTTGGGTACACATTTGTAGAGGCTCAAAGATATCAAAGGATATTCATATGTGTTGGAAGATGGGCACTTGAATTCAATGGTAAAATCATTATGAATTCTGAAATGATCAAAGATTTTTAGTGGAAGGAAGACAAATTTGGTGATTTGATTAATGTTGTAATTGTGCTATCACAAAGGATCATTTGGTGGTGAATAAAGAGAGAAGGGGTCTGCACATCAGAATAGAGTTAGTGATAGCCATTGGTGTGGTGCTCTGTTACGGTCATGAGAAAGGTATTGTGTCATATATTTTTTTATATTACAAGTGCGAGAGGCATGGAGTAACATTGCAGTTGGTGTTGAATCATGCAAAGATGATAAAGGCCACATGTATGTTGCAAGAAAATATGATAATAGTAGTGAGTCTACAATAATCTGTGTATGTGAGATGTGCCTCTTCTAGATTTTTGTGCCCTAAAGGCATCTATATTATAAGTCAGAATACATGACCAATAGAGATCCATGCATTTGAATGAATCAAATGACACATTTGGCAGTGTAGGTATGAGATGGATGTTGGTTCCAATGAGGTAGAAAACTAAAACTTCCCATCATGCCACAAGGAATTTTCAACTTCTAGATGGCTGAGGAACACATTATCTTATGTTTATAAATTAACATTTTTATTTTAGTGTTCATTATATATTTTATTATACTATAAAGTTAAATAATTTTAAATTAGAATAAGGTTTGTTTAACTGTAAATTCTCTTACAAAGTAAATATGGAATTATCTAATTAATTTAGAGGAAGTTAAATAATGTTAAACATTTTTTAAAAAATATAATAAATTTCATATTGCGCATGTAGAAAATTTACATATAAAATTAATTAATTTAATTTGAAACTTAAAAAAGGTTAATTGTTAATTTTTTACAAATTTGTCAAAAAAAATTTAGAAATAATTATTGCGGCAATTAAATTATAGCTTTCACCTACATGTTTATTGTGGTAAATTTTAGTTTTAGGTGTTGGGTTTTTGAATGGAACAGACCGAGAAACCACGGTCAGGGGACAAATGTGTCCCTCCTCTTTAATGGGAGAGGTTCCCTTATTGAAAGCAGGAAAAACAAATGTACAAATATACAACTCTCAATGTTTAGACCCTGATATTCTAGAATGTTTTCATACTTAAAATATTATCAATAAGAAGGATTGGAAGAGTAGAGAGATGGAGGAAGGAAGAAAATGACAATGTTCTCAGGAGATATAGGTAGTATAATATATCCTTACTCACATTGAACCAAGAAAATATAGAAAAACATCAATCACTTTACCACCAATGCAAATTTGCAGACACAAATTTCTAAAGATTACACTTACAAGAACACAAAGTCTCTTTTGAATGCAAATAAAAATGATCCATTGAATCGAGCAAGGAGAGAGAGAGAGAGAACAGAAGAAATGAGAAATAAAACTTCTATATTGAATTACTTCCAAATTTATAACATTTCTAGAAAACCAGAATCCCCTTTTTCATGGCCAAAACATGTTCTTATAACAATTCATTTGCATCCATACTTTGTCCCCAAGAAAAGAATATCCAAAAGGAATAATGTTTGTTGTAGATCCATTTTTGGAAAGTGACATGAAAATAACGCACTCATGAAAACCAAAGGTTAAAAACTCAAATATTTCATCATTTCGAGCATGACTACTTTAGCAGGGGGCATCTCATGATTTTCTTCTTCACGTGGTCCTGCCATTTCCACCTTTTAACCACTTTCATAGCAGTCAAGTGCTTACTAGTAAGTTTTCACCCTTTCTCATTGTGTATGCCTGATAAACTCTATTTTCTGATAATCAAACTTTATAACGCTTTAAACTTATCAATTTTGCTCCACAAAAAATGCATCTCATGAATAAACGACAAGGAAACAGAGATAGAAGAATAAAGAATGGTTCAAATTTGTATCCTTTAGAGCTCTAGTTCATTAATGGTGTCAAAAACCAGATGAGTGCATTTTGTCCACTCTTTCCCTCTGTCAGCTTTGAAATTAGACCCTACGCATGGAAAGATCCAAGCAATGACATGCCTAGGGAAAAAATCTACATTTTAATACATTTGGGAGAAAAAGAACAATTTCTCATTTTTCTCCGTCGACCCGCCTTGATTTTTTACCATGAACATGTGGTGCACCCTGATTGGAAATGGGGTCATGGCTCAAATTCTCATTTTTCTTTTCCAACCCATCATCCTGATTTCATTCTTAAACACATGGCATCACCTGATTGGTTGTAGGGATGTGCTTCAATTTTATACTTTATCTATTTTGAAAAGGGGAAAATTCCAACTTTTCTCCCAGAAGTTCATGCCTCTGCCATTGACTTTTCAACGTAGGCCACGTGTCCCTTTCTGATTCACTGTGGGCCTCAACTCAGAATTTATCCCTTCACATGAACGAGGTCGTGGGTCATTTTAGAACTTTTCACCCTTTCTCCATAATGCCTTAGAGAATAAAATGGATCCATCACCCCGAACTTCTGCCAAAACTGCTCCAGCCAATCAGGGACCCGCGGGGATGCGGGGCAAATCTAACATTTTTTCCAAAATCACCAAAAGTGATAAGTTCAAAAAGGAACCTGTTCGACCGCATCCAATGAGAAGTAAACATGTAGCTTCACCTTCTGAGAAATAATTTGACGGGGAAAAGAACGTAGAAAATTGCAGCGAACGGGAAAATGTCATTTTTGCACCTGATGGAGATTCTCTTTCTGCACAAGGTTAATATGCAAATAACGCAAGTTTCCACGTCCTTCAAATGCATAAAAGAATATCATAAACCCCCTCCCATCCATGAGAAATAGATAAAATGTTATAATGGCCGCAGACTGAGGAAATGCATAAAACGTCGTGGGGGATCAAAATGAGCACTTGAGGGGTTTGAAACACGAACTCCTCCATGGAAAGACTTCAATTTTCACGAAATTGGATTTGAAAAAGGGGGGAAAATTGAGGGAACAACAGCTGACTCCTTCTAGGGATGATTTGGTAGAGGGAAGATATAAAATCAAGAACCATAGAGAATTCTGAGGATGAACAGATTAGTGCCTTATCCATGGGCAATGGAGTCAAAAAGCAACATCAACACAAAATACAATGCACACAAGGAAACAAGCCAAAAACAAGAAAAACTAGAAACAAAATGCTATACAAAATGTACAGAGGGACCACCAAAACTCCTAGGTTTTGAACAACTTCAAAAATTTCCCACTGTAAGGAAGTGGGAGAGGATAACCATCTATGTAATCCAGGTAAAAAGAGTTCTCACCAGAAAAATGTCTAATTTTAAAAGGACCAAGCCAAAGGGAATCAAATTTACCATGGTTGCCTCGAGGTTTATGCTTTTTTTCCCAAAGAAGAACATTGTCTCCCACTTGAAAAGTTTTGGGTTTATCCTTTTTGTCAAACAGAGCTTTTACCTTGAGTTGATGAGCTGATATTTTGTTAACCACTTGTAATCTATCTTCATTCAACTTCTAGAGGTACATAATTCTTTTTTCTAATGAATTGGTAAATCTAACATCCTCAATGGCCTTCATCAAATGTAAGGCTGGCAATTCCAGGATGTCACTATTGTTTAGCATGAGCTTCAACTCCATGATACCACTTGAAAAGGAGACATTCCATATGAGCTCTCTTAGGTGTAATCCTATCTGCCCATATTATTTATCATATAGTTTCTTATGCCTAATATCCTCTAAGAGTCATCAACAAGCTTAATAAACAATGGTGACCAAGTTTTTTTTAGTTGATTTTTCTGAGCCCATTCCCTTGGGAGAGTATGTAATGAGTAAAGTAGTGAGCAAGGTAAAGGCTACCATAGCCATAACTTTTAGGAAATCTATCATCTCAACAGAAGAAAAATTGGAAGCATGTAATCGGTGAAAATGTATTTTTTAGTATCCCAAGTACCTTATTAAGATGTGCTCCTTGTATGAAGTGGTGCTATGCTTACTTCAAAAGTCAGTAGCTCTTTGACTAGAATGGCCTGTCCACCCACTTGGTGAAAGTAAATTAGTTTGTAGGGGCAAAACATGAGTATGCCCTACACTTGAAGGTGGATTAGAGTGTCTCCAATGAAGTCATTGGAACCCCATTTTTGAAAAGGTTCCTCAATCAGATCACTAGCTTTAAGAGGTAAAGTAGCTCAATTTGGGTCTTCCAACAAAGGTTTGACATGCTATACACACTTGACGCCATGTACCCAGCTTTGATGGTCATCTTTGAATCAAGGTAGGCCAATGTTATATTTTTATCAAACACGGATTTGCATTACTTTGCTTTGGTTGTGATAGTAGATAGAGAAATGACCTCCATAGGCTTGGTCATGAAAAGCTGAGAACAATTTGATTTTGTTGTATCTCTTTATCAACACATTTCAAAAACCTTCCATCTATGCCTCATTTGAACAATGCATTTTCCCACAACACATATTGTGTAGACCTTAATTTGATGGCTCTCTTCTCTTTGGCACTCAAATGGGATGGAAATTCTCTATAAGTAAGAAAGTGTGCAATGCCAGTATACCATTCATCAGTTGGTTAAGTGTTGAGGAAAAGAACAGACATTAGATATCAATTTCCTCATTGGATCTATTTGGCATCAAGGTCTGTTCAGCGATGAGTTCATCATAAGCCCTTTCCTGTGCGTACTAAAGCTTGGTGGGTTTGATGTCAATATCATACTCCTAAACTTTGGGTACCCAATCACCTCTCTTGGTTCCAAATTCTTGTTGTGTAAGAATGGATTTGATAGCCTGTATCTCAGAAGACATCAAGCACAATAGAACCGAGAGTCTGTTAGACACGTCATAGCTCCACAATAAATGAAACTACTTCACATCTAATGACCACTGCAAAAGCATGTTTCTCCAAAATCCTAAAATGGTGTACTTCATCTCATGAGACTTTCAAAATATAACTCATGAATGCTATGGGGAGATATACATGGTTCGTGCTAAGCCATGCTTCTGTCCACGGCTTGTGGAAATATTGTGAGTAATATAATAGATATGGGTTGATGGATGATGCTATAAGAGTCAAAAGTTTGCATTACATCCCCTTATTTATATTTAAGGGTATCACATTTTGTATTATGATATAGTATTCTTTTAATTCAAGTATATGGGTTTTATGGATGATATCCAAGCATGTAGGATACACAGTACCCTAATATTGTTAGTTATATGTGGCTCACATACTTTTTAAATTAATCTATACTAGGTCTAATGGGTCAGCTGTAATATTGGGATTAGGTGTTACCCGTCCTATTTAAAGGATGTGAGTATCATTATAGGTCTATGTATTGTATGATTTAGATTCATTTTACTATGGTCATCAAAATATATTGGAGGTGTCCCCCTCGAAGTGGATTCCCAAGTCTTGGGAGATTGTGGAGTTACTCCTGTCCTTAAGGAGCATTATATGTGTGCTAGGTGAATAATAGGTTGTATCTTTTTTACAATGGAAATGCCATTAGGAAAAATTCAATGGTCTCAATTTTCACACATGGAAAGTCAAGATCCAGATGCAGTTGATGAACAAAAATCTTTGGAGGATAGTGGATGGAAAAGAACCAGCACCTTCAGATCCGACCAGATTGGCAGAATGGGAAATACGGGATGATAAAGCCAAAGCCATTATTGGCCTTGCCCTCTCAGATTTTGAATTACATTATGTTGATCTAGATAAAAACTCGAAGGACATCTGGGATAATCTGAGCAAATTATTTGGTTCAAAAGCAGTTTTGATGCAAATTTTTCCCTGAAACTTCAGCTGTTCAAGCTCAAAATGAGTGATGGAGATACAATGTCTAGTCACATCAACAATTTACGATCTCTTTTGAGACAACTTGCAGAAGTAAAAGCTCCAGTGGACGACGAAGATGCAAAAGCTATTCTGCTGAATAGTTTACCACCGAAATACAGTAATGTTGTTTTCACTCTTGGTCAGATGCCTTCCAACTCATTGGAAGATATGATATCAGCTCTTCTGTCTGAAGAAAAAAGGACTAAAGAAGATATAGAAGAAGAAACGGTTTCAATGTGATGTGAAAAATAAATACAAAAAGTTCTTTAAAAAAGAGGACTTAGAATGCTTTTATTGCAAGAAAAAAGGACATATGTCTAAATTTTGCACGACTCATAGCCAAAGATATTCTTAGAGGAAAACTGAAGCCACATGAAGCAAATATAGTTGTAGAAGAATCTTCTAAATCAGAAGATTAACGAGTGACTAATGAACCTAATTATAATTCTAAATACTACTTGTTTTGAGTTTAGATAACTAGAGGACGGAGGACATCGGAGGTTGGAGGTCATTCAGCGACCTCTCATCAGTCGCCAACGACGGGGCCGCATACTGATTTATTGGTGACATGTGTGCTAGTGTGGTTTTTCATTTTCAGTTCAGTTTCAGTTTCTTGTTTTACAGAGTGATGGTTTGTCTGAATAAACCCTTTTCAGAATTTTTGGAAGAGTCATGTTGTCAGAATACTCACTTTTGGGAGCAGGAGAAGATTTCGAGGTAGATTCAAGGGATGGTTATCCAGCTAGTGTGAAGCTTGTGGATCTTGGAGATTCAGAATTCGGGCACCCAGAGAGGAAGGGAAAGTCCCACATGAACCCAAAGAGGAAGGGAGCATTCCTGCATAATTCAGCTCGACACTACGCCTTTACGAGGGTAAAGAGATAATCTATGGAGTCTGTACCTGGTCTAAGAAGTGCTTTCAGGAGGTGGTTGAATTTCTTTGAAAGCTATGGATAAATATGTTCACATTAAGGGGGTGAAGATTAGTGATTAATAATGTTCACACTAAGGGGGTGAATGTTAGGATTAATATTGTTTACATTATTAATCATGATTATTAATTGTAATATAATATGAGTTGGTTAACAACTCATATTATTTATTATATGTTTTGTCATAACTAATATTTGTAATACGTGAAGTTGTTAATAAACAACTCACGTGAATAGGAGTTTGGTGAGAGATTTAAGGAGAGTATGTAATGAGTGAATAGGAGAAGTTATAGCTACCTCCTATCTTTTAGGAAAGCTATTTCCTATATAAATGGCTGTGTGTAATATGAAAATGCATGGAACTAGGATTGAAGTATCATTCGGATTTGTATTTCTTGCATAAATCTGGTATGAGCATACAATAATTGCACATCGTATATAGGGAATGGGCATTCAAATCCATCATGACCAGGAAAAAATCATGGAGACATTGCCAATGGGACTCATCTACTGAGGGCGAGTAATCTATAAACCCATATTACAGCTTCATATGGAGTCCAAAAATGTGAATAGGTTGATCATTTAAGCTATTGTAACATGCTTCCAATGTTAATGGAACAATTATATTATTTTTATGTCATGGGTATCTACTTGCTCATTTCAAATTATGGATAGTAATCATGAAATGGGCAAGGAGTAAATACCCATATGGACCATAGATGAAATCCATCATTTTAGCATGAAGAAAAAATGTGGAAGATTTATGTGAAATCATGTTTGGTAGTAACAAACCTTCACTAGGATGTGTTCATATGGGTGGTTAGATATCGAGCTTGGCAACAATTGTGTAATAATTTAAAGCACACTCACGATATGGCTTCTTCATACTTTCAGGTGACGAATACATGCTCAAAGAGGCCAGGCAAAACCTTGAGCTATGATAATATAATATATATGAGTCTGATTGAGATGTCCCACATGCACATTCCAAGACCCCATTAGTTGATAAGGTTGGATGGATCACATGTGATTGATGAGGTAATATAATGTAATCCTTGGGTCAATTAAGTTTTTATGACATGCTGAGGACACGTAAGCCAACCTTAAGTTAGATCAACAAATCAAAGCACTCAAGTGTTAAGTTGCTCATCTTTGGAATTAAGGTAGGCTAGTAATGTGTCAGCCTAAATTGGGATTTTGTGGGCCATGACATCACTATTTAAATCAACTTGAGTATTGTATTTAGTTGGTCATGTATGTTGAGAATAATTGAGATTTGGTGAGTCACATAAGAACACATTTGATGAAAACCTTGCATATAATGCCTCATATTTGACAATCTACATAACTGCAACAAGAAGCATATATGTGAGACCTTAATATGGCTTTCTAATAAGATGCAATCATATCGAGATGAATAATACCCTTAAAAGTATGGTGTGTAAGTGACTTGGCATACAATGATCCTTAAGGAAGGAGTAAAGAATCTCCCAATCATGGATGATATCCACTTCTAGTGTGGACAATTTGAGCAATCAGCTACCTCTCAAGTGAGAATTGAGTCCAATTCATACATATCATGACCTATAAGGAATACTCGGATGTGATCCTTTGTGGATTTGATGTAACATCTAATCCCAATTTTGGCCGACCCAATTACCCAATTAATTCCAAATTCTTATTGTGAAGAATGGATAACTAACTAAGTTGGATCAGTGCCAAGCATGTCAGCATCTCCAGTTGACCCATGTATAATATGATTACTCATCATAGCATGTGAACCCTTACATGCAACTAAGGGGATGTGTTTCCATCATGGTGTACATCATCTCATGGGATTTCAAACCATAACTCATAATGCTATGAGGATTATCATGATCCTTCAATTCTAGATTGGTTAACACAGCAGCTATAGTATTTTCAGTAGCATAGCAATAGATAATGAAGGTCTTTGTCTATAATCAGGATTGATGCCAAGAGTGGAATATTTGTTATAGCTCTCTTGATGTCTTCAAATTTAACCTTTCCTTCAGAGGATCAACCAAAAGTCTTGTTCCCTTTCATCATGTGGGATATGTTCAAAGTAAGATCAGCAAAATTAGGTATGAATCTTCTTAAGAAGTTGATCTTGCCAAAGAAAGAGTGCACATCCTTCTTGCTTGTGGGGAGAGGGATCTGCTGAATTACCTGGAATCTTTCTGGATCAATCTTGATTCCCTCATTATAGATAATGTGGCCCAATAATTTCCTCTTAGTGACACAAAAGAAAGATTTCTTGGGATTCAAGGAGATGTCCATGCTCTCTACACTTTTGGAGGACATGTTTCAAGGTGTTGGAAATGATCAGCTCTAGTTTTTGAAAACATAATCAGATCATCAAGGTATACAACTATGCATTTTCCCTTGAGGTATTAATTAGGCTTCAAGGTTTACATTTCCCTCTGAAATGGCACCAGGTTAATGGCCAAAAGGCATTATCCTCAGTAATGTTCAAAGGTGCCACCAACATTTCAAAAGCATCTGTATGTCTGATCTACAGCACTAACTTCTACTTGATTATATACTGAGAATCCATCAAGCATGAACAACATTTATGAACCTGTAAGATCTTGCAACACTTGATCCATTACAGGGAGAGGATAATTATCCTTCAAATAGGCTTGATTCAAGTTCCTAAAATAAACATCAAATCTGGATCTCACCATTCTTCTTTCTGACATGCACAATATTATCAATCCATGTTGAATGGTGAATGGGGAAAATGATCTTAGCCTTTAATAACTTTTTAATCTCTTGAAATATTGTATCAGTAATCTTAGGGTTATACTTCCTCTACTTTCCCCAGAAGGGATTGATCCTAGGTTTTAGAGGAATGAAATGTTGCATCTCTTTTGAAGCTGAAAATCCTTGATATCATCATAAGAATATGCAAGAACATTAGCATACCTTTTCAATAGATTCACCACTTTCTCCCTCAACTCTTGTGTGCAGCACTTTCCAATGTTTAGTAGCTTGGGTTCATTAAGACTCCCAATGTTTATATTCTCACAGTTCAGAAGACTGTTGAGCTCCTTTGAAAGTTTTTGACTTGATGTACCTATCATGTTTATCAAATAACTCTTCCAAACTTACAAGCCCTTTACGTATCTTATTACCTTTCAGTTTTATGCAGCCATCATGATCCATTTCTTCTTTGTTATCTTCTTCATTTGGGGGCACACAACTCTCTAGGAATATTTCCACTTCCTTCAAAGTAAATCTGGTCAAAATTATCTCTGATTTCAAGGAAGGAAAGCAAGTGTTGATCATCATTAAAGACCTACCAATTATTTGCATTGTCAGGCACACTAGGCCTATGAATCATCTCAATGGTGAATTTATCTTAGGATAAATCTGGATGAGGGATTAGTAGAGACCTTGAGACAGCCAAGGAATCAACCTTGGTGTTTCTTTTCCTTAGCATGGCTTCAATGGAAATGGCATCAAGGAACTCAATAGAATCCCAAACTAGATTCCTGTAATGTTTCAACCTTTTATTATTCACTTGAAAGAGATCTCTAGACCTACTTTACAATCATCTCTTCATCTCCACAAGCAAGGAGCTTCTTGATCCCCATCTCTTTTGCCATTCTTAAACCAAGTATGAGATTCCTCATACTCAACTGTATTATTTTTGTTTTCGAATTGGAGCTTGAAGGATAAAGGATGAATTTTCCCTTCAAGAGAAATAAGTACCACATTAGCTCCACAACTATCTGAGGAGTAGCTCCCATCAAATTATCAAAATCCAAACACCATTAGGATCAAGAATCAATTCACTTAGGATGGTTAGCCTTATCTTGTGACATGATCATGTAGTTACCATGACCAACGTCCTCATAAAGTATTTGTGCCTTTGAGTCATCTATTTTTTGCACAATATATTCAGTTTATTTCTTAGGCAGTAGGTTCTTCAATTTCCCATTCACTGGAATAAGAGCATGTGACAAATCCATCATGATTTCTCCTCCAACATATTTTCAAATATTTCTACTCAGCAGCATTCCATAGGAAGGGGGAATATTAGCTACCAAAATGTTGGCTAAAACCCTCTTCTCTGGCAAATTAGCAAAGGATACTTGTGCATCCTTGATTCTTCCAACCAATGGCACTTCTCTACTTTCCATTGAGTAACATGAACCAAAAGTGTGGGTTAGGGTTAAGCCTAGGGAATGAGCTACCTTAGCAGGTATCACATTATCTAAAACACCAGAATTAATAAATAAATTGTAGAGTTTTTGGCCAGCTATGAGGAGAGTGACATAAAATGGTTTGATCTTTTCATCAGATGAAGTGACTACTGCCACAAGGCTTGGTTGAGATGAAGGAGGGAGTGGGCAAGAAACCTTTATAACCAGGGGATGAAGGATTGGATTTGGAATTTACAAAGTCTACCATCTTAGCAAGGGCCTTGGGATGGGTTTGGTAGAATTTAGCTTTTGAGATATGAATCTTAGTTTTCTTGAGATGGTCAATAATGTCAAAAGAACTAGAGGTAGATGTTGCATCATTGATAGGAGTAGATGAAACTTTTAACTTATCAACTCCTATCATTTGAAGGACAAGAATTTTTAGGAGTAGAAATAGAGGAGGAAGGACAACAGAACCTACCTTGGGTGTGGAAGAAGTTTCTCGGTTGCTCAATAGGAGCTCCTCTCTGTGCAATTATCTGGAATGGTGATAATGAGGTTCCTTAGATATTTTAGTAGGCTGCACCACTTTCTCCTTCTTGGAATTAGCTTTCTCACGAGTCATGACATCATATGATTAATTGTTCATCTCTGTAACTCTTTCTTCATAATCATCCTCTTCATCCTATACCTTTAGTGGTGAGAAAATGGATCTTGAGATCCACTCAACTCTTCTAATTCTTCATCAGCTTGCTCTTCATGTTCTTCATAGATTTCATTCTCCTCCTTGTCATCAGGCTCCAGTACTGCACATGTTGTATTGACAGAAATTTAATAGGTGGGCCTTCAATTTCCAATCTGGTCCGAGGAGAGGGAAACTGATTCTCAGGCTGAAATTTCTTCCTAGGAACATCCTGATAAGGAGCATGCTAGGCCAACTACTTCTTGAGAGAAATGAGATCATTAGAAAGTATCTGTACCAACTGATTTGCATTAGCTCCAGGAGAAGATGTGGAAGAAGTAGATGCTTTGAATTTGGATGATTCTCTCCTTAGCTTGCCAGACATGATCAAATCATCTTCAACATTGACAAAAAATCTCTAATCAGCATCTAAAGTGGCAATACTATCTCTTCTAAGTGCATAGCTCACTTCAGAAAGTTGGGCATTAAGGAAGAAACATTTCTGAATCTGATCCACAAGGCGTGTCTTTTGTGATATCTTGTTAACCAGCCTTTTGAATTTGGCCACAAATTCCCTCATGGGCTCATGTGACTCTTTTTTGATTTGATAAATCTGGGCCAAGAGGGCATGTACATCCTCAGCAGGTTTGAAACACTACTCAAACTAGGTCATCATGGTGTTCTAATTGGTGATGGATCCAGCAGGGAGATGATTAAACCAATTAGCAACATTATCCTATAATGTCTCTACAAAAATTCTAACAAAGATATCCTCATATTCAACTCTGAGAACACCACAAGCAACAATGAAGGCTACAATATGCTCATCTGGATGGACCTTCCCATCACCTCTGAATTTAGGGAAATTCTTTCTATTGCCTCTAGGCAATTCATGCAATGGTTGGGGAAGAGAAAGAGGCCCAACCCTTTGGCCCTAAGGCAGAGGTGCTTCCATCCTTGGAAAGATTGTTTGGAGAGGAATTGAAACACCAGTGAGAATCAAAGCATGTAAATTAGGACTGATTTGATCTTGAGGAATGTCACTCCTAGAAGTTTTGTCTCTAGCAGGAGGAGTGCTTGCAGATCTTGTTCCTCTTCTTTTTCTTGATGAAGGGATAGAGAAACCTCAATTATCTAGAAGTTGGAAATGAGGGTATTCTTCCCCAAGGGTTCTTATACCCCGAGTGTATCTTGGAGTCACTAGATCAAAGATGATCAATAAGTTGTTATTCAAAAACTGGAATCCATTTGCAATGAATTCCCTAGTAGATTTGCCAAAGATAGTTGGGTTTCATAATGAAACATGGTGAGAAACCATAGTCAGGGGACAAATGTGTCCCTCCTCTTTAATGGGAGAGGTTCCCTTATTGAAAGTAGGAAAAAAAAATGTACAAATATACAAATCTCAATGTTTGGACCTCGATATTCTAGAATGTTTTCATACTTAAAAGATTATCAATACGAAGTATTGGAAGAGTAGAGAGATGAAGAAGGAAGAAAACAACAATTTTTTCATGAGATATAGGTAGCAAAATATATCCTTACTCACATTAAACCAAGAAAATATAGGAAAAATATCAATCACTTCATCACCAATGGAAATCTGCAGACACAAAGTTCTAAATATTACACAGAAAAGTACACAAAGTTTCTTTTGAATGAAAAGACAAATGTTCCATCGAATTGAACAAGGAAAGAGAGGTATATAATAGAGGAAATGAGAAAGAAAGCTTCTGTATTGAATTACTTCAAAATTTACAACATTCCCAGAAAATCCGAATTCATTTTTTTCATGGCCAAAACATGTTCTTATAACAATTCATGTACATACATACTTTATCCCCAAGAAAAGAATATCCAAAAGGAATAATGTTCGTTGTAGATTCGTTTTTTGGAAAGTGACATGAAAAAAATGCACTCATGAAAACAAGAGGTTAAAAAAGGTGAATATTTCATTAGTTCAAGTATGATTACTTTAGCAGGGGGTATCTCATGATTTTCTTCTTCATGTGGTCCTACCATTTCTACCTTTTAACCAATTTCATAGCACTCAAGTGTTTACTGGTAAGTTTTTCCCCTTTTTTATTATGTATTCCCGATAAAATTTGTTTCCTGATAATCAAAATTTACATCTATTTAAACTTATCGATTTGTCTCCACAACAAACCAAAAATGCATCTCATGAATCAATGACAAGTAAACAGAGAGAGAAGAATGAAGAATGGTTCATATTTGTATTCTTTGGAGCTTTGGCTCATTAATGGCGTCAAAAACCAGATGAGTGCATTTTGGCCACTCTTTCCCTTTGTCAACTTTGAAATTAGACCATATGCATGGCAAGATCCAAGCAATGATGGGCCTGGGGAACAATCATCGTTTTAAGACATTTGGAAGAAAAAGCACAATTTCTCATTTTTCTCCACCCCTCTGCATCCCCGCCAAAGGTCAGACATGTAGCACACCCTAATTGGAAATGGAGTCGCGACTCACTTTCTCATTTTCCTCTATCAACCCACTGTGATTTTTTAACATGAACGCGTGGAACACCCTGATTTGAAATGGGGTCGTGGCTCAAATTCTTATTTTCCTCAGTCGGCCCACTATCTCGATTTCATTCTTCAACACATTGCATCACCTGATTGCTTACGGGGATGTGCTTCTCTTTTATACTTTATCTATTTTGAAAAGGGGAAAAATTCCAATTTTACCCCCAAAAGTCCATGCCTCCGCTGTTGACTTTTTAATGTAGGCCACATGTCCCTTTCTGATTCGCTATGGGCTTCAACTCAAAATTTATCCCTTCACATGAGTGGGGCCACAGGTCATTTTAGAAATTTTCTCCCTTTCATCATAATGCTTTAGAGAATAAAATGGATCCATCGCCCCGAACTTTTGCCAAAACTGCTCCAGGCAATCGGGGACCCGCGAGTATGCGGGGTAAATCTGACATTTATTCCAAAATAATCAAAAGTGATAATTTCGTAAAGAAACCCATCTGGTCATATCCAATGAGAAGCAAACGCGTAACTTCACCTTCTGAGAAAAAATTTGACGGGGAAAATAATGTAGAAGCTTGCAGAGAATGGGAAAACACCATTTTTGCACTAGATGAAGATTTTATTTTTGCAAAAGGTTAATATGTGAATAATGCAATTTTCTATGTCCTTCAAATGAATAAAATAAGATTATAAACCCCCTCCCATCCATGAGAAATAAAGAGAATGTTATAATGGCCGCAGATTAAGGAAATGCATAAAACATCATGGGGGATCAAAATGAGCACCCAGGGGGCTCGAATCATGAATTCCTCCATGGCAAGACTTTAATTTTCATGAAATTGGATTTCAAAAAAGGGGGGAAATTGAGGGGACAACAGTAGGAAAACTTGTTTAAAATTCCACAAATATTACACTAAGGATTTATATAAAATCATAAATTTTAGAATATTTACAAATAAGAAACATAGAGAAAAACTACAATATTTTAGAAATTGTGGAAATTTGACAAAAACAAAAATTGAAAAAAGATTACAAGCATAAAAAATTGTGGAGGATTTACAATTTTAAAAATTTAGATTTGTTTTATATTTTACAAATTGTACTATATCCATGATTTAAAAAATTGTATTAGAACTACAAAAAACTATAAAGTTGTGGATGAGCTACAACTCCAATGCCACACTTTTTATTTTTGTAATGTCTTGTAACCACAAAATTATTGATGAAAAATTGTGGTTAAAATCCTAAAATGTTGTAGTGTATAACTAATTATGATACCTTAAATTTTACCCACGTATTTTGGTTAAAAATAAAAGTAGGGAATTCTGTGTAAAATAAATAAATGGGTTCAGATACACAAGATATATTAGAATTGGTTCACAGGAAATCATCTAAGATATGTAAAATGTAATATAATATAAATTTACAAATCACTATTGATGCATCATCCTGCCGGTGCAAGATGATAGACTGCATGTTAATTTATACATATCAATATTATGGATCCTATATTAGACGCAAAAGAAACATGGAGGTTTCAACAAGGAAAAAAAAAATTCCCCATATGCATATGTAAACCTAGAAACTAAAGCCCATGACTTCAAGTGTATGCCCCTAATTTTACAGGATGCACACTTAGAAAACCATGATGGCCCTATAACATAAACAAAAACTCTTTCTCACCTTGTAATAAAAAAACTAGGTAAAAACAAAAAGAAGGCATCATGGATTGAATTTTATTTTTAGGGTTAAAATTTAGGGATCTTCATTAGATGGACACGATGATGTCAGATGACATACACCACCAAACATCCCTAATCATATGGTTGTTACATGTAAAACATAGCAGGCCTCATTCCTACAAGTAGACACACACATGGATGGATGTGATTAGATTGACGTTGATACGACATGTGAGATAGCCAACCAAGATTTTTGCATGAATGTACAGGTGTCAGAGGCCAACAAATTTTTTAGCTATATATATCCCTTTAGCATAAACCAACAATCGCTTGCAAGCAGTGCTATATGAACGCCTAATGGGATGTAGTAGAAGAAACATTCTGTGGAAAAGGGAAGGAAAATAATAAACGTAGCTGTGTTGATTCAGGAATACGATGTGTCGGCTATGCATGAGGAAGAGAGAGTGGAACAAAAGTTGAAATTAGTATAGTGGGTGGTGATGGTTTACGTGGTTATTTTAAGGAGTAACTATTTATGGTGATTGTTTAATGGAAATTACTTGAGGTGTGATTGAAGTGAATGAGAAAAAATAAATAGTCCTATTGATGTCATTTATGAACAAGCATGTGAATCGAGGAGTGCAATATGATGGTGTTCAATTTCATAGATAAGACAAAGACATGAAGGGAAAGTTACAAAAATGGTGCTAATTAAATACTTACATGTTAGACACCTATACCACAGATGGAACAATTCTTTCCAAAATAATATTTGTTAACTGAGATTTGTATTATTATCTTTATGTCACTTGCATCATCCATGTGAGTACATGTTGTGATTAAAGAGTAAAAAAAAAACATGTGGGAAATTCCAAATGTTACTCACTCAAAACCTAATCACAATTTTTTCTCCTTAGTTACGCCCTTTTCATTTGTAAGGTAGAGTAAATGTAGGAAAGCATGAAATGTGTAAACAACCATTTATGAATAAAAAGTACGAATCTTGTCCCCAGTTGATAAGTGAAAGTGAAAATATGGTATTGGGTTATCACGAGTCTGCTCTATAACCAAACTGTTTAGGTAACATAGTTGGTTAGAATTCAAACCCCCATGGATGACATATTTGGAATTGTTGGTGGCATATCTAGCCAGTGATAATCCCGGTGGTGTCATACATCTATGAGCATCGGTGTGAAGGATGAAAAATTTGTGGGTTGTAAATTGTTAGATAAGAAAAAGACATGAGTAAAAATTTAGAGAAAAGGTTGGAATTAAATATGTACATGCACGAAACCTATTGCATGGGTATAGTTGTTGTTATAAATTTAAATTTTATTATATATAGATAACAGGATATCGAAATAGGGTTTTATCAACAACATTTCTAGTGAATGCACTCATAAAAATCTGCTAGCATCAATGATACAATAGTATAAGTCGGGATCATTCTTGGGGGGAATTTGACATAATAGATTGTCTTTAGTACCTAGTAATCAAGGCCAAGAAATATTTGTAAGCTCCACATTGGATTAAAAAGAAGTTTATAAAAATATATTTTTTTAATTTTGTATTTATATGATTTAGGAATTGGTATCTTTTTTAAAAAAGGATAAGATATGTGAAGCAATACATATTTATAAAAGTAATACAACATTTCAATATAAAATAAATTTTAGTGGATGTGATCGTATGAATCTCTCTTGAAAATAGTAAGAAGAAGGTAATTTCCATGCACTTTTTCAGCCAAAAAACATTGTCGGATGAGGTTTATTCATTAAAATATATAAACCATAAATCAGTTGCAAAAAAAGGATGCGTTGTGACGATTGAATGGTATGGTTCGAAGAAGTGAAAATGAGGGAGAAAAAAAATACATGACGAAGAGGGGAAACAAAGGAGGATTTTGAGGGATGAGAAGTTAAAGGATGGGAAAATGTTTTAGGGAAGGTTTGGGAAACAATACTTTGTCATAACCAGGAACATAAAACCACACACTTTTTCGGACAATCGTTTAAATTGGAAATAAAGGGGTGGTGCAAGTAACTTCCAACAATGGCATCCCTTGTGATTTGAGGATAGTTAGAACACATTTCAATGTAAGTTGAATGATATTCTTTGTGTCCTAAAACATTTTAGAGATGGGGACATGTGGAGTGGAATCATCATCCCATGTCAAGGCATTGTTGTTGTTGGGTTAGATAACCATAAAATAAAGGGATGATCAGTGGTTTTTTGTCATCGTTATAGACCAATATATTTTTTGATTCTCCATACTTTCATAGGTAATAACATGTATCATTTATAAGATTTTTCCTTATGGAGTTGTATCCAATACTTTATCCTTAACAATTGAGGTTCTTAACAACAAATAAATTTGAAGTATTGCCATATGTATCTGTATCAGGAAATATTTTCATGGTGACTACTCTTGCATGGAATTAACCACAACTAAAAATTTTATGACCAAGGTTCGAACACATGACCTAATAATACTCTTATCACGATTACCCTTCTAGCTTGTTCGAAAAATGTATGAAAACACTAATCACTCTTTGAGTGGAATTCAGTGGTGTATTGCATGGAGACGTGGGTTGGTTGGTCACATTGCAAAGTTTCCATCGGAATCACTTGTAGATAGGGAGATTTCATTTGTTTGAATTCCAAACACTACATATGTTAAATATAGAAACTATATCTTAAGGGTTCCTTTTATCATCAATTTCATGCACATTTTTTAGTTGCATTTTTACTTAGTGATTAAGGTATAATGTATGGTTTCTCATTCAATTGATTGGTTTGAAAATTATACCTTAGTTTATTTACCATTGCAATTAATATTAATTGTAAAAGACTTCATACGTCATTTGTTTCCTATTCCATTGATGAGGCATGATACAAAAACTATGTGGTAAACTTCATTCTATTTTCAACTTCATGAAAAAAAATCGATTAGCTTTTTTAGTTAGCATTAAAGGTAGAAATTATTGTTTCATAAGTAAATAGTTTTACCAACCTTTTCTATTTATCATACTCAGCCTTGTATTTCTACAACATGTGTCAGACACAACCACTGAAAATCATGCTTGGAAATTATTATCAACACAATTAATGTTTGATGCAATATTGTAAAATGAGAAGAAAATATGCTCTTGGGTCCTCCGTCACTGCTTTATCTCATCTAAGATTATAAATAAGGAATGCTTTGGTTTATAGATTAGAATTTATTCAAAGATTATAATTTTGTTCATTTATCATTGTACTTAATATCAATGGTGCAATTATTCATAGATAATTTGTTGTCTAACCCATTTATAAGGAATGAAAAGAAATTTGTAACAAAATAAAATAAATGCTTACTACTCAAGAGAGTGTAACACTCAAAATCTTGACAAAAATTATGGATTAGAATTTTTCATGAAAGATGAAATGTTTGGAATTTTTAAAAAGTTAATGTCTCGTGGGAGGAGCTTCAATAAAATTTTCAAACCGTCCCATATTTTCAGTTGTAAATTCATGTGTACTATGTCAAACAAATTCCGCCATGATCACCTTCATTCCTGAAAAATCCTCTCTTTTCCTAAATTCCTATTATAATCCCGCATTAATGTACTCCAACTCCTCTTTGACATTATTTTATCTTGATATTGATACTATTGGAATGATATTTAGACATTTTTATTATGATACATTGATCACTAGATGATAGATTTCACTGATATTTGGACTATTGACATTATGATGTTTACGTCTTATTATGATGCACTAGATAGTAATGTTAGACAGCTCAATATATATTGATTTTCATGATGTGGATTTTATACTGACACGTTATGTTTTGGGATGTTTTGAGTAGAATTATAATCTCATGGATGTTAGGGTTAGATTTTGATATATTGATGCATAATAGAATTGCCAATGTCGAATGATGATTATTGATTTTATATGTATATTGTCTCAATGTTGTTAATACGGCCAAAAGGCCAAAGAGGTATTTTGTTGTGTGTAGGAATTTTATCACATACATCAAAGGGGATAGGGTACCAACCACGAGAGGATGTCGGGTATTGAGCAACAAGGAAAAATTTGACAACTTGTGTAATGTTGTTTAGTGTGGTGTTTTGCATGTCTAGTTTAGAGGTCTCCCATGGGGGGTGACTTCACATGTGTGGCCATGGGGTGAATTGTGGTCCCTTTCTTTAATTTTGTATGTGCTTTATTCATGTTTTATGTTTTTAAAATTTAAAATTCTTCTCACTTTATTTGCATGTGTGAATATGTCTTAATTAAGCTAAACTTATTCTTATTGGGTTAACTAAATTAGGGATGTGACAAATAGCTATGATGAGATTTGGTGGTCCTTGTTGTAAGTAAAATTTATATTGATTTGTAAGTGTTTTACTCCACCCCGACTTCAAAATTCAGAGTTTGACTTGGGGGTATTTTTGGAGGCTTGTGGGATAAGCAAGGCTTGTCCCATGCCTCTTAAATTTACCCGACAATCCTACCTATGGGTTGGGAAGCTTATTTTTGAATTTTTTATCCTTTTTTGAGTGTAAAAGAGAGAAAATAATTGCACTTTTTTTCTACCCAAATTTATTGTGTCCTTTGAAAGCATGGTGTGCAAGTTTGTGAGCCATGTGGGTTGTCATAGACCTTGCAAGTGCATTGATTTTCTTGGTCTTGGTGTGTTGACTTGAGTGTAGAGATGGAGGAATGATGAAGTTACATCCTACATGGAGCCACCTCATCATCCTCACATTCCATTTCTATTTATTGGTGATTTTTGGTTGGAATGGGGGTTACTTGTTCTTTTCTCTTCTTGTGCACTTTTGGAATTGGAGCTTGTTGGAGTGCTTTTGGGAATTGCTTGGCTTGGAATTGAAGAGGCTTGTGGAAATTTCTTAGATTTTGATGGAGAGGTAGGCTCTCCACCTTTTTTATTTTGTTATCATGCTTGTTTGTATGCAACATTTTGCTTGTTAAAATTGTTTTTGTCTCTTGAATGTGCTTGTGTGTTTGTAGGGTAATAGGCCTTAAGTTGGGTGTGGGAGAAGGGATTATGGGACCATTGGGGAGGGAAAAGGGAGTTTTGTGAGGCATGCATTTGGTGGGAGTGTGAATGGGAGTCTTACCTATGGGGAGTGAAAAGGAAATCATGGTTATTTGTTGCATACTTGCAAGGGAGAGATAAGGATTTGTGTTCATTGTTTAGTGCACTTAGAGGCTTAAGGAGGTGGTTTTCCCATAGCCCTTTCTCTATTTTGTTTGATCCTTAAACCTTTGTATTTTTTTGAATGTGTAAACATGTTGGATGTTTTCTCTTGTTTGAGTTGAATGTCTTGTATGTATGCTTGTTGTGAAGCCAGTTTGTTGAAATTTTTCATTGTTGCTCAATACCCCTTATGTTTGTTTGGTTAGGGATTGAATGCCACTAAGGGGATGGATTCTCCACTTAATGGATTTAAGCTTCAGTGGAGAGCGTTTCCTATTCCCCCTTCCTTGTTTTGTGATCCCATTGTGAAGTTTGAAGAAAATAAGAGTTAGAGCTACCATTGTGATGAAGACATGCATATTGAAGAGTTGAAATTTGGCTTGTTGATAGCCTTGTTGTAGTTTGTTCGATTATATTTAAAAAAAAAACTTCCCACTTTAGTGGTTGATTGAAAGTTATAATCTTGGGGAGAAAGTTGTTATTATATTTGGAAATCCTTTTATCTTGTGGACTCTCTTAAGAGTGTGGATTGAGAAAATCATAATTTCAAATGTGATAGTTTTGTGAAAAGAAGTATCAAAGTTTTACATTGTCTTGGTGAAAGGAAGATTTGAATATAGTTCAAATGGATATGCTTTCTTTTTAATTTAAGTAGTTTCATTGCTTTTCCAAATGTGATATACTTTCATTTGGAAAAATAAATTGTGAAGTTCATTTAAATTTATTGTGGTTAAAAATAGTTGTCTTTTATAACTTATGAAGGAAATGAAATAGTTACCCTAGTGTATTCAATGAAAGAGATATTGAAGGGTTTAAACTATAGTGGTTAAAATTTTAATTGGATAAACAACCTTGTTCGTTGTGCTATTTTCATTCCCTATGGGTAGTTATAAATCTTTATCATTCTTGCTTTATTTTACCATGCTCCAAATGACTCGGATGATTTATTAGATAAATCAAATTCTAGAAATGTATGTATCCATTGTTAATTGAAATTTGTTTTTTCTTTATAGATTTGTTACTAAACTTATGCCTAATTTTGTTCATTATAAATGTCTATAAAAAAGAGAGAGAATTTAAATGAAATTGGTTATCTTAACATTATTAATTTATTATGTTATTAATACATTAATATTATTTTAACTTAATCAAATTATTAAAATGGAAATATATTATTATATGTATTTTTTTATTAATAAATATATATATTAATATATATAAATTTCTATTAATTAGAAAATCAGTATGGTTAATACTATGTTTTTTTACGATTAATAATAATAAAAAAAAAGGAATGCATTTTAGTTATAAGTGACCACTATGTATTAATGTTATTAGTGTTAAGTAAGGGTTAGGGAGGGTCGTCAACCCCACCCCCCACCCCATTATAAAAATGGGATGCGGGGTGTGGGTTTTTAAAGGGGGGGGGGGATGGGGTGGGGTCGGTGACCCCTACCCCCCACTTTATTATATGTTGAAACCACCATGTATGCGGTTGAGCATTTTTTACCAAATCCCAGATGTATTTTTCAATTATTCCCGTCTTTGTCTTATTATAACACAACACCACACACAGTGTATGGGGTTTTATTAAAACGTGCATCCACATTTCATGTGTGTATTATAGATATATATATATATATATATATATATATACATATATTTATATATTATATATTTATGTGTGTAAAAATATTATTTTTAAATAAGTTGTGTTTGTATTTTTTAACATTTAAATAATAAATATATATATATCATATATACACACAAGTGTAGATATATATACTTATATATATATATTCTTATAAATAAGGAGATCTAATTGTGTATATCTATTAAAATAAGAAAAGAAAATTACTTTATTGCTGAGAAAACCAAATTTAAATACTCAAAATGGGTAAATACCCAAATACCCAAGAAGGGTAACTACTTGGAAACAAATTGATATCAAATAATGAAAATTACAAACCCTTGAATATGGTAGAATAGAAATAGAAAAATTTAATAATATGGATTTGGGATATGTATATCCATCCCCGAGCTTTCTCCTCTCCGATGGCTTCCTCCTCTTCCACCTTCCCTTAACCTGCAAAACCAAAAATGAATGAAATGAGCGGAAGAGATGAATAAAAGCCTTTCTTAGAGATTTTAGGGTTGAATTGAAATTTCTTCATCCAATGGCCTAAATTGTCTCCTACAAATGTTAGGTGGGGTTTGGTGAGATGATCATTTGATCACATGGATCTTGTTTTGAATGGGGCCACTTGTGTGGTTTGAAAGTAAATTAAAATTTAGTATTTCCTTTTCGATTTGTTTCTTTTACAACTCTCAAAGTTAATTAGGCCATGACCTAGGGAAATTTAAATAAACTCTTTTCCTTAATAGTTTAGACCCCTTTTATATTGGAAAATTAAATTAATAGCCTTGTGTAAATGGAAGGGTTATTTTAGACTTAGACTTTAATTTTAATTATTGCATGACCTTAGGAGCCACTGTATTAAATTAATTTAGGATTATTTAAATGAAATATTTTAAACCTTACCATAGATTAAATCAATTATTTTATTTAATATTATTATTTAAGTAATTTTGTGATGATCGGTTGAAACTAAAGGTTAAACTTATCGTCATTTTTGTCCCTTTAACAAAAAAAACAATTATTCTATAAATTTTCTATTATAACATTTGTTTAGTTTTGGGTTCCGTGTGTAAAATTCATGGGCATTAAACTTGGTATCAGAGCTATGGGTTCAACGCTTGGACCCCGAGCACACTAGAAAACACGAAACACAAAAAATTAAACCTAGCGCAACTTTAAACCTAGTACACACAACTATGCATGATGTTTTGAAACATAGAAAATTTAGAAAACTAAAAACAAAAAACTTAGATGATTATAAACTAACTCTCGCCTTGGTCTGTGCAGGAGGCATGGACTAGACGAGGGGTTCCTACACATGGACCTAGATCTACCACCCCCACTAGTAGCAATTCTTCCTTAGATATTGCAGATGCTACTAGGAGGTTAATGTCCTATATGTGGAGGATATTTTAGGAGGGTGACCTAGTAGATAGGAAAGACAACCATTAGTGGATACTTGTGTGACTTCATGTCACAGTGAAGAGGATAGGGTAGAGAACTCCCACGTGGAGTCAATTAGACATGAGTCACCTCTTAGGGAGCTCCCATATCAATTTATGATGCACAGAGATAGTTCTAGGAGCCCTAGGATTAGAGATGATCAGGTTGAGAGGCTTAGAGGTCGACAGTCGACTGTAACAAATCACATTAGAGAGATATTGAAGTTACACCTGCCTCATTTTGTTGGAGACACTGGAAGATTTCAAGTCGAGGTATGGTTGGTTAGCTTGAGTAGATGCTTCAAGCTATGCCATTTTTCTTGAAACATGAAATTTTTTGTTTTCATTCACCTTCTGAGAGACAGACCTGGAGTTTTGTGGAGGACCAAGGAGAAAAAGCTCCATGTAGATTCTGAGAAAATCACTTAGGAGCTCTTTGAGGAGCATTTTAGGAGGAGATATATTTCTAGGATGTTCATTCAGCAATGGATTGATGAGTTCCACGATCTGCAATAGGCCTCCATGACGGTAGCCAATTATGAGGGATGGTTTCTAGATCTACTTCAGTATGTAGACTACATGCAGGACAAGCAGGTTCGAGTTCATAGGTTCATCAGGGGCCTGAACTTGGACTTGGGTGGGGCAGTGTGTATTCATTGCCCATAGACATTATCAGAGGTTGTGGATAAGGCCTATATTGTAGAGGAAACTAGGGCAAAGACTCAACTAGAACGTGAAAAAGTAAGGAGTCACATATAGCAACTGCAAGACAGTAGATCAAGGGGATCAACTCCTCCTCCTCGTGGTGGACACACTTCAACACATTCTTCCTTCCTACCTCCTCCACCTCCTCAGCAGTAATAGACTTGACCACCCTTTTGACCTCCACAATGCCATGATGCTCAAAGAGGGCATAGTATGGGACCTCTAGCTAGGGGGGCAATAGGACACAGGCTCCACCTCGAAGATAGTCGGTAGGATTACATCCACCACAACACCCACAGAGATCTATGGAAGGATCATTAGGTTCTTCAGCACGTACTACTGGGCCACCTGGAGGACTATATTCTTAGTGGAGAGGACCAAGATACTTGTTATGGATGTGGCATGCATGGACATCATTAGAGAGTAGTTCCTCAGAACCCTCTTAATTAGGGTAAGACACATGTTTCTTAGCCTACAGTTGGTGACATAGCTAGGAGCCACATGATATATGTAGTGGTTCAGAACCATCAGGTAGAGCACTATGGCACATTGATTAAGACCACAGGTAGCATTGGTGGTATTTCTACCCCTATTTTATTTGACTCAGGCTCATAGATTCTTTCATTTCTCCATCTTTAGTAGAGCATTGCAGGCTGGTGGAAGTTAGGCAAGGCCTTAGTTGGGACGTTGAGATGGCTTCTGGAGCCAAGATCTCAGTTGAATCCTTAGTTAAGGAGTGTGTAGTGGACCTAGGACCCTTTACCATGACCTTGGATCTTCGTGTCCTTCCTTTGGGTTCTTATGGAGTTATTTTGGGTATGGATTGGTTGTCTACACACAGAGCCAGAGTTGATTGCTACAGTAAGATTATATATTGTGCAAATGATTTGGGTGTGGAGTCAGTGATAGTTGGTGTTAGGATACCCATCTCTATCTACATTATTTTTGCTATGCATCTGAAGCGGTGTGCATGGCGGGGTTGTCAGTTGTATGCTATTATAGTTAGTGATAGGTTAGAGGATGAGGCTAGTGGACCTTCACTTGATGATCACCCCATTTTGTAGGATTTTTTCGATGTGTTTCCTAGTGAGCTATCAGGGATGCCTCCCCCACGTGAGATAGAATTCCACATTGACTTGGTTCTAGGAGAAGAACCTATCTCACGAGCTCCTTATAGGATGACCACACCTAAGCTATGTGAGCTCAAGTTACAGCTTGAGGTCCTTCTTGAGAAAGGCTTAATCCATCCTATTGTATGCCCTTGGGGTGCACCATTGATTGTTGTGAAGAAGAAGGATGGATCCTTTCGATTGTGTATGGACTATCATTAGCTGAACAAAGTAACGATCAAGAATCGTTATCCCCTTCCTTGCTATCGATGATTTGTTTGATCAGATGAAGGGGTACCATATGTTTTCTAAGATTGATCTTAAGTCAGGATACCATTAGCTCGAGGATTGTAGAGGAAGGTATCCACAAGTTCAGCTTTCCACACGAGATATGGCCACTATGAGTTCACAGTTGTGCCATTTGTTCTGACAAACTCCCTTGCAGTGTTCGTGAGTTTAATGAATGGGGTGTTCAGGACCTTTTTAAACCATTTTGTTCTCAATTTCCTTGATGAAATTTTGATCTTATCACGTATACAATGAGGAGCACAAGGATCACCTTCGTCAGGTTCTGTAATGTCTTTGTGAGCAGAAACTTTATGGGAACCTGAAGAAGTGTGTGTTCTTTTAGTCAGAGGTGTAGTATTTGGGTCACATCATTTCTAGGGAAGGTATCATAGTCGATCCTTCCAAGATTAGAGCCATTATGGATTGGCCATAACCTACTAGTGTGACCGAGGTGCACAGTTTCATGGGGTTGGCAGGATACTACAGGATATTTGTTCAGGACTTCTCTCGGGTTGTACACCCCATCACTTCCCTTCAGTGAAAAGGGAATAATTTCATTTTGTCAAATAGATGTGATCAGGACTTCAGGACACTTAAGGAATTCCTTACGAAAACATCTATTCTTGTAGTACCATACCCTCAGGAAGAGTTCTTTTTTTCCACAGATGCTTCTTTGGGAGGGTTAGGAGGTGTGTTGATGTAAGAGGGCCATGTTGTAGCTTTTGAGTCTCAAAAACTCAAGGATTATGAGATAAATTATCCCACTCATGACCTTGAGCTTGTAACATTTTTCCATGCCTTTTTTTGATGGAGACACTTCCTTCTTAGCCAGAGATTTATACTCAAGATTGATCACTTGAGTCTTCGCCACCTCTTCATGCAACCCAATCTCAACGCTCGTCAACGGCGTTGGATGGAGTTTCTTTGTGAGTACGACATCGAGATAGAGCATGTGAAGGGGAAGGAGAATGTGGTTTTTGATGCTCTGAGTAGATGGATACATGTGGATATGGCTACCTCAGTAATTACCGATTTGTGGAGAAATATTTTGTAATAGCTTCCTCATAATAGCTTCTACCTTGCTTCCAGGTCAGATATTAAGTCTCAGAGGCCCCTTAAGTGGAAGTTTGATGGGTTCTCATTAGATACAGATGGTCTTCTTAGAAACAAAGGTTGGATATATGTTCTTAGAGACAGAGGCTTGAGACAGGATATTTTGGCAAAGGCTCATCGTGCACCTTATTCAACCCATCTAGGGGTGAAGAAGATGCATGCCACATTGAGATAGCTTTATCATTGGAGAGGTCTTCAGAGAGATGTAACTCAGTTTGTGTCATGTTGTTTAGAGTGTCAGAGGGTGAAGGCCAAGCATCAGCATCCAGTTGGCCTTCTCTACCCACATGCCATACCAGAGTGGAAATGGGACACAATTTCCATGGATTTAATAATAGGGCTACTGACGTCGAGATACCACCATGAATGCCATTATGGTCATGATGGATAAATTGACGAAAGTGGCTCACTTTTTCTCCAGTGAAGACCACCTATACAGCTAGTGTAGTAGGTGCACGGGTATACCTTGATGAGATTGTCAAACTGCACAGGATTCTGTGGAAGATCATTTTTGACCATGATCCTTTGTACACTTCTCACTTCTTGACTACCATGTAGCAGGTTCTTGGGATGACTATCAACTTCAATACAACTTATCATCCAGAGATAAATGGACAGACAGAGTGGGTGAATCAGATCTTGGAGGATATGTTATGGATGTATGTCATGGACCATCAGTCTAGGTGGGAGGAGTACCTATATTTGGTGGAGTTTGCCTATAACAATAGTTTTCAGATTTCGATTAGCATGGCTCCTTTTCAGGTGTTGTATGGTATAGAGTACATGACACCACTTGAGTTGGGATAGATTGGAGGACATGATTTCTATTGGGCCAGATTTGGTACAGGATATGGAGCAGCAAGTTGTCTTGATTCAAAAAAAGGCTTCAAGAGGCTCAGGATAAATAGAAGAAGTATACAAATATGAGGAGTATAGATCGTAGTTTTGAGGTGAGAACGAATGTGTTTCTTCGTGTTAGGCATCATAAGAGACGTATCCGTTATAGAAAAGGCTCTAAGTTAGCTCTTATATTTGTGGGTTCCTTCGAGATATTGTATTATATTGGTCCTTTGGCCTATCGTCTAGCATTGCCACCCATCTTGTCTCACATGCATTGTTTTTCATGTGTTCGTACTTAGGAGATATATTCCATATCCCTCTCATGTTTTGGATTGGACCGCATTGTAGGTGCAGGAGCAAGGGCAGGTGTCAATGGATCCCATGCACATCATAGAGCACAGGAACCTTAGCCTTCGAGTCCATGAGATTGACTAGGTCCGGGTCCAGTTAGATAGGTACGACGAGACTACAGCCACATGGGAGGATTCCATTATTTTTTTAGCTCATTTTCCTCATCTATTCCAGTTACTTCCAAGAGGAAGTCGAGTCTAAGGGGAGGGGGATCTAGTGCCCACTCTTCTTCGACATTATTTCATCTTGATATTGATACTATTGGGTTGATATTCATACATTTTGATTATGATACATTGATCAGTAGATGATAGATTTCACTAATATTTGGAATATTGACATTATGATGTTTACATTTTATTATGATGCACTAGATAGTGATGATAGATAACTCAATATATGTTGATTTTCATGATGTGGATTTTATACTGACACGTTATGTTTTGGGATGTTTTGAGTAGAATTATAATCTCATGGATGTTAGGGTTAGATTTTTATATATTGATGGATAATAGAATTGTCAATGTCAAATGATGATTATTGATTTTATATGTATATTTTCTCGATGTTGTTAATACAGCCAAAAGGCTAGAGAGGTATTTTGTTGTGTGCAAGAATTTTATCACATACATCGAAGGGGATAGGGGACTAGCCACGAAAGGATGTCGGGTATTGAGAAATGAGGCCAAATTTGACAACTTGGGTAATGTTGTTTAGTGTGGTGTTTTTCATGTCTGGTTTTAAGGTCTCCCATGGGGGGGTTAATTCACATGTGTGGCCATAGGGTGAATTGTACTCCCTTTCTTTAACTTTGTATGTGCTTTATTCATGTTTTATGTTTTTAAAATTTAAACTTCTTGTCACTTTATTAGCATGTGTAAATATGTCTTAATTAAGATAAACTTCTTCTTATTGGGTTAACTAAATTAGGGATGTGACAAATAGTTATGATGAGATTTGGTGGTCCTTGTTGTAAGTAAAATTTATGTTGATTTGTAAGTGTTTTACTCCACCCCAACTTCAAAATTCAGATTTTGACTTGGGCGCTATTTTTGGACGCTTGTGCTTAAATTTACTTAACAACCCTACCTATGGGTTGGGAAGCTTATTTTTTGACTTTTTAATCCATTTTTGAGTGTAAAAGAGAGAAAATTATTGGACTTTCTTTCTACCCAATTTATTGTGTCATTTGAAAGCATGGTGTGACAGGTTGTGAGCCATGTGGGTTGTCATAGTCCTTGTAAGTGCATTGATTTTCTTGGTCTTGGTGTGTTGACTTGAGTGTGGGGATGGAGGAATGATGAAGTGCCATCCTACATGGAGCCACCTCATTATAATCACATTCCATTTCTATTTATTGGTGATTTTTTTGGAATGGGGGTTACCTGTTCTTTTATCTTCTTATGCACTTTTGGAATTGGAGCTTGTTGGAGTGCTTTTGGGAATTGTTTGGCTTGGAATTGAAGAGGCTTGTGGAAATTTCTTGGAGCTTGATGGAGAGGTAGGCTCTCCACCTTTGTTATTTTCTTATCATGCTTGTTTGTATGCAACATTGTGCTTATTAAAATTTTTCTCTTGAATGTGCTTGTGTGTTTTTTGGATAATAGACCATAAGTTGGGTGTGGGAAAAGGGTTTATGGGACCATTGGGGAGGGAAAAGGGATTTCTATGAGGCATGCATTTGGTGGGAGTGTGAATGGGAGTCTTACCTATGGGGAGTGAAAAGGAAATCATGGTTATTTGTTGCATACTTGCAAGGGAGAGATAAGGATTTTGTGTTGATTGTTTAGTGCACTTGGAGGCTTAGGGTGAGACTCCCACTTCACTTGGGAGGCATAAGGAGGTGGTTTTCCCATAGCCCTTTCTCTATTTTGTTTGATCCTTAAACCTTTGTATTGTTGTGAATGTGTAAACTTGTTGGATATGTTATCTTGGTTGAGTTGAATGTCTTTTATGTATGCTTGTTATGAAGCCACTTTGTTGAAAGTTGTTGTTGTTTCTCAATACCCCTTATGGTTATTTGGTTGGGACTTGGGGGCCATTAAGGGGATGGCTTCTCCTCTTAATGGATTTAAATTTGGGTGGAGAGTGTTTCCTATTCCCCCTTCCTTTCTATTGTGATCCCATTGTGAAGTTTGAAGAAATCAAGAGTTGGAGCTACCATTGTGATGAATACATGTATATTGAAGACTTGAAATTTGGCTTGTTGATAGCCTTGTTGTAATTTGTTCATTTCTTTTTAAAACAAAAAAACAAAAAAAATCCTACTCTAGTGGATGATTGAAACTTGTAATTTTTGGGAGAAAGTTGTTATTATATTTGGAAATCCTTTTATCTTGTGGACTTTCTTTAGAGTGTGGATTGAGAAAATCGTAATTTCAAAGTATATGCTAGTTTTGTGAAAAGAAATATGAAAGTTTCATACATTGTTTTGGAAGAAAGGAAGATTTGAATATAGTTCAAGTGGACATGCATTTTTTTTAATTTAAGAAGTTTCATTTCTTTTCCAAATGTGATATACTTTCATTTCAAAACAAATAATTCTGAAGTTCATTTAAATTTATTGTGGTTAAAAATAGTTTTCTTTTATAACTTATGAAGAAAATGAAATAGCTACCCTAGTTTATTCAATGAAAGAGATATTGAAGAGTGTAAACTATAGTGCTTAAAATTTTCCTTGGATAAACAATTTTATTAGTTGTGCTATCATTCCCTATGGGTAGTTAAAAATATTTATCGTTCTTGCTTTATTTTACCATGCTTCAAATGACTCGGTTGATTTATCACATAAATCAAATTCTAGAAATGTATGTATCCATTGCTAATTGAAATTTGTTTTTACTTTATAGATTTGTTACTAAACTTATACCTAATTTTATTCATTATGAATGTCTATAAAAAAAGAATTTAAATAAACTTGGTTATCTTAACATTATTAATATATTAATGTTATTAATACATTAATATTATTTTAACTTAATCAAAATATTAAAATGGAAATATATTATTATATGTAATTTGATATATATATATATATATATATATACATATATACATATATATATATATATATATAATACATATATATATATACATATATATATATTACATATATATTATATAAATATATATTATTACATATATATATATATATTATATATATATATATATATATATATATATAATTTCTATTAACAAGAAAATTAGTATGGATGATACGATGTTTTTTATTAATAATAATATCATTATTATTATTGATAAATATTAGTGTTAATAAAATTTATTGAGTGAATAAAATAAAATAGAAACTCAAGAAAAAAGGAATGTGATTTAGTTTTGGGAAAGTGGCCACTTTGTTTTTATATGTTTTATTAATGAAGGGGACGAGGGAGGGTCGCCCACCCCATTGTATTATGGGATGGGCGAGTGGGTGGGGGACGAGTCCCCCCCCCCCCCTCGCGTCCCCATTTTATTATATGTTGAAATGACCATGTATGTGGCTAAGAATTTTTTTTTAATGCACAGCGCACGTGTATTTTTCAATCTACGACCTGTCTTCATCTTATTATAACTTAAAAAAACACACACACACACACACACACACACACACACACACATATATATATATATATTTCTGTGTGTGTGTGTGTATTATTTTTAAATATGTTTATTTCTGTATTTTTGAACATTTATGAAATTGGGAATAAATATCTATAAATATATACAAACAAGTGTGTGTGTGTGTGTGTGTATACTTATATATATATTCTTATAAATAAGGAGGTCAAATTGTGTATATCTATTAAAATGAGAAAATAAAAGTACTTTATTGTTGATAAACGAAGATTTAATACCCAAATGGGTATTTTTGGTTAAATACCCAAATGCTTTACAACAAGGGTATCAAATAATGGAAATTACAAACAAAACCTTGAATAGGGTAGAATGGAAATAGAAAATAGTATAAATAAAATGGAATATGAATTTGGGATGTGTATATCCATCCCCAAGATTTCAACCTCCTCATCCATGGCTTTCCTCCTCTTCCATCTTCCCCTTAACCTGTAAAACAAAAACAAAAATGAATGAAATGAGTAAAAGAGATGAATAAAAAAGACTCCCTTAGAGATTTTAGGTTTAGTTTGAATTTCACCATCCAATGGTCCTATATTGGATTCATCCAATTAGCCCGAAGATTGTCTGCTAAAAATGTTAGGTGGGGTTTGGTGAGATGATCATTTGATCACATGGGTCTTGTTTTGAATGGGGCCACTTGTGTGGTTTTAAAGTAAATTAAAATTTAGTATTTAATTTTTGATTTATTTATTTTATAACTTTCAAAGTTAATTACGCCATGACCTAGAAAATTTTAAATAAACTCTTTTCCTTAATAGTTTAGACCCCTTTATATTGGAAAATTAAATTAATAGCCTTGTGTAAATGGAAGGGTTATTTTAGACTTGAACTTTAATTTTAATTATTGTCATGACCTTAGGAGCTAGTGTATTAAATTAATTTAGAATTGTTTGAATGAAATATTTTAATCCTAACCATAGATTTAATCAAATTTTTTATTTAATATTATTATTTAAGTACTGTGTTGTAGATGACCGTTTGAATCTAAAGGATCATACACTTATGGTCTCTTTTATTCCTTGAGGGCAAAAAAAAAATCTATGAATGGTTCTATGTGGAACCTTTGGTTGGTTTTAGGTTTCGTGTGTAAAATTTGCAAATGAAACACACTACACTTATCACAAAGAATAGTTGTAAGTGCCCACTCCTCTTTGAACCACTAGTTTCTATCTTGATATTGATAGTATTGGACTCATATCTAAGATTAACTTTGATTATGATACATTGATTAGCAGATGATAGATTATACTGATATGTGGATTATTGACACTAAGATGTTTATGTTTTATCATGATGCACTAGATAGTGATGTTAGACACCTAGATGCATGTTGATTTTTAGGATATGGAATTTACAAATGACATGTTATGTTTTTGATATGTTGGAATATATTTGTATACTCATGGATGTCAGGGTTAAATTTTGGAATATTTATGGATAATAGAATTGTTAAATGTTGAATGATGAGATCCAGAGGTTTTTATATTTTCATGAATGCTTATCTGGAAAAAAATGAAATATGCACATAACCAACCATTATTATTTTTCCAATTAAATAACTATAACTATCTACACTAAAACCAACTATAAGGGAACAAGTGTAGACAACCACTATGTATCTAGATATCTACCTTCTATATAGTGGCATCATAGATATATTCAGATTAAAGCATAAAGGTGGCCCCTAGATTTTTAGGCCATTGTGGATATGTAACCCTCTAGTTCTTTTCGCAAAGTCACAAGAAGATGAAGCCTCAACTTCGTACTGGAGTGATTTGGGCCCTATCCATTTATGGGGGCATTGTTTGTGCAGAACTTTTATCACAAACATCAAAGGGGACAGAGGACCAACCATGTAAGGATGTCGAGCATTGAGCAATGAGGCCAAATTGACAACTTGTGTAATTTTGTTTTGTGTAGTTTTTTTTTGTCTTATTTGTAAGTCACGATGGGGGTGATTTCACATAAGTGGCCATGGGGTGGATTATGTCCCTTTAATTAATTTTTTTAGGTGTTTATTTATGTTTGTGTCAATTAAATTTTGAAAAATTGTCACTTTATTAGCATGTGTAAATGTTGTGTTTATTAGACTTAAACCTTCTTGTTTAGTCCTTAACTAGAGTAGAGATATGTGACTTATAGTAATGATGTGATCATGTATTCCTTGTCTAAGATGAATTTATGTTGTTTATGGAGTATTTCAATCCACCCCAAGTTCAAAATTCGGATTTTGACTTGGGGGGGCACTTTTGGAGACTTGTGGGACAAGCAAGGCTTGTCCCATGCCTCTTAATTTGGCCCAACAACCTTACCTATGGGTTGGGAAGCTCAATTTTGACTTCTTTTTCCATCTTTGAGTGTAGAGAAGGAAAATCATTGCACTTTCTTTCTTCCCAAATTTATTTTTGTCCCTTGAAAGCATGGTGTGCAAGTTTTGAGCCATGTGGGTTGTCATAGTCCTTACTTGTGCATTGATGTTTCTTGGTTTTGATGTTTTTTGAATTGAGTGGTGAGGATGGGGGATGATGAAGTGACATCCTACATGGAGCCACCTCATCATCCTCACTTCCCAATTCTATTTATTTGTGATTTTTGGTTGGAATGGGGGTTACTTGCTCATTTTGCTTCTTGTGCACTTTTGGATTTGGGGAGATTTTGGAGTGCTTGGCTTGGATTTGAAGAGGCTTGTGATGGTTCTTCTTCAATATTGATGGAGGTAGGCTCTCCACACTTTTATTATTATGTTACTTTGTTGGTTTTGTAAGCAATGTTGTGCTTGTTAAAAGTATTTTTGTCTTGTGATGGTGTTGTGTGGGTTGGTTTTAGTAGTTGGCCTTAGTTGGGTGTGTTGAGAAGGGATTATACGGACCATTGGGGAGGGAAAAGGGAGTTTATGTGAGGCATGTTAAAATGGTGGTAGTGTGAATGGGAGAGTATTTACTATGGGGAGAGAAAAGGGATTCATGGATTCTGTTTCTTGTTGCAAGGGAGAGATAAGGAATTGTGTGATTATTCTTGTGCACTTGGAGGCTTAGGGTAAGTCTCTCACTTCACTTGGAAGGCATAAGGAGGTGGTCTCCCATATCCCTTGCTCTACTTGGTTTGATACTCAAACCTTTACTTTTTTATTGTGTATGTGTAAATGTGTTGGTTATGTGAACTTGGTGGTGTTGCTTGTCTTGTATGTGTGTTTTGTTAAGAAGCCTCTTTGTGATAGTTGTCAATGTTGTTCAATGTCCTTCATGGTTCCTTGGTTGGGGCTCGGAGGCCATTAAGGGAATGGTTTCTTTCCTTAATGGATTTAAGGTTGGGCAGGAGAGTGTTTTCCTACTCCCCCTTCCTTATTTTGTGATATCCATTGTGAAGTTGAAGCATGCCAAAGTTGGAGCTACCTTGGTGGAGAAGACATACATATTTTGAAGAATTATAAAATTACCTTTTTTGATAGCCTTGTTGTAATTTATTTCAAATTTATACTTCCCACTTTGAGTGGATGCATTGTAAATTTGTAAGATTGGGAGTTATAAGGTTGTTGTGATACTTGGAAATAATTTCTCCTTTCTAAACTCCTTTATGAGTGTGTGTGGAATTAAGAAAATTAAAATTTCAAATGTGTTATTTAGTGTTTGTGAAAGAAATTTTCAAGTTTGTATTGTCCTTGAAGAAAGGAAGATTTGAATATATGGAATTTAATTGGATTTATTATTTCCTTTTAATTCCAAGTAGTTTTAGATTGTTATTTTTTTCAAATAGTGATATACTTTCATTTCCAAAAAAAAAAATATTTCTAAAGTTGATAGACTTCATTTTGAAAGAAATAAGTATGCTTGTTGTTGCACTTGCTTGTAAAATGAAAATGTTTATTTTGTTTCCTTAGAACGAGTTAGAAAGTAGAAGGACTTATTTTAACTATAAATGTATTATTAAAACTAGTTGAAGGAAATATTAGTTAAAATCATAAGATTCGAGTAAATAGATTTCTTATATAATCACTTTGTTTCAGAATGAATGTACCCATTCATTATTTAAATTGTATTTGCTTTATAAATTTATTACTACACTTATACATATTTAGTTCATTACTAATTTTTATACAAAAGAAAAAATATATATAATAGGGGGATACAAACAAATTTCACGATTCAAATACTATTGATATATTTACATTTTTAATATATTAATATTATTAAAATTATTAAAACCTAATTAAAAAATAGAAATTTAAGTATTATTAATAATCAAATATATATATATATATATATAATAATTACTATTATTATAATTATAAATACTAATACTAGTAAAATTTAATAAATGGAAATTCTAAATAAAAAATTTAAAAGAAAAAGAAAATAACTTTATTTAGGCTTTGTGGTTGTAGTATGTGAATGGGAAATGGGGTGGGGAGGGGTTGTTGACCCCACCTCCCACCCCATTAATTAAATGGGATGGGCAGTGGGTTTGGAAAATCCTCGCCCCCCCACTTTTCATTGTTGAAAACTAAAATAGGTGGGGGCCAAAACCCCCACCAATCACATCTTTAAAAAAAAAGAGGCTTTGCCTTGTTGCGGCCGCTTCTGTATTTTCACACAGTCCGCGGGTTTTCATAAATGCGTAAAAACTTATAATTATATATATATATGTAGATATATATATATACATACATACATATATATATATACATATATATATATATATATATACACACACACACACACACACATATATATATACATATACATATATATATACATATACATATACATATACATATGTATATATATCTATATATATATATATATATATATATATGTATGTATACGTATATACATCCCCTTAAAAAATTGGATTTCAGGTGTATATTAGGTTAATATATGGTAGATAAATATATTTATACATGTGTGTGTGTGTGTGTGTGTGAATATACTGATAAAAGATGGGGGACTTCTTCTTAGTGCATATCTACCTTTAAAAAAATGTAAATATTACAAAAAGTAGATCTTTTGATGAAATGTAAAATACCCAAATGGGTATTCTTTTGAATCATGCTTAGAATAAAATGGGAAGCTTAGAAACCATTGAAAAAGGTAGAATAGAAAAGAAAAATAACAACAAATAGGATAAATAATATTGGGGGATGTGAATATCCATCCGCAAGGTTGCAACCTTCTCATCCATGGCTTCCTCCTCTTCCTCTCTCCCTTAACCAACAAAACCAAAAATGAAGAAATGAGTAAAAGGAATGAATAAAAGACATCCATAGAGATATCTGGTTGTTTTTTACTTTATCCATTTAATGTTCTAGATTGGTTTCATCCAATGACCAAGATTGTCCGCTACAAATGTTAGGTGGGGGTACGTGAGATCATCATTTGATCACATGGGTCATTTTTGAATGGGGCCACTAGAGTGGTGTAGGTATTAAATTAGTTTTATAACATTTAATTAAGATGGTATCTTCCTTTTATAAAAGTCCCCTTAGCCTTGTAATTAATTAACTCAAACTTATCTTTTTCTACCTAAGTAAAATTCATTGTAGGAATTTAATTAAGTAATATTTTGAAATGAAGGGACAAATTAGTCCTACTCTTTTTATAATAAATTATTGAATGACTTTAGGAACAAATTTATTAAAGTAATTATGGATTATGGGAATGAATTTTTAAAATTGACTGAAGGATTAATATTATTATTTAATTAATTTGGTGATGATTGTTGTTAACCAAGGGTATAGCTAATCATTGCATTCCTTCCTTAAAGAAAAAAAATTCCATATCTTTTTCTATTATAACCTTTTCTTTGTTTTAGGTTTCTTGGGAATTTTTTGTAGGCGTTACAGTAGGTGGTAGCAAAGTATGAATGGCATATAATTTTTTCTAATTTTTGGCAATAGATTCTGAGGAATCTAGTGGTCTGAGTCTGAGCATCCCTCCACCATTTAATCAATCTTGCATTCATAGGTGGATGAAAGCATTGTAAATGAATTTAGAATGAGGGAATAGGTTCCAAACTCACCTGATATGATTAATAGTGGGCACGTGTTCCATTAAGGTAGTATTGAGAAAAAATTGGCCTTTATGACAAATGGAACGTTGATATTTCTAAGTGATACAGAATCAAATTGGGGAGTGGTCCAAAAAGATTAAATAAGGCGTGACCTCCACGGGTAAGAAATAAATGTGGTCAAACTCAAAAAAATATTCAATTGACAACATAGCTCTGTCGAACCATTTGAGAACCCGATCCGATCAACCTTGGAGATTAGAACAAGTAAATCACACTTCGAATGTGGGAGTGTGAGAAGCATTACATTAAAAAAACTTAATTCAATGTGCATGAAAAACCACTCTTCTCTCTCACCATCTTTCCATTGTATTAGAATGATCCCACGATTATCGGATGAAAGCTCCACCATATTTAAATCTTCACTTATTACCTAATAAGCATTGGGAAATGAGCAAGCTATATATTGGAAAATGTTAATGAGGACAAAAGATCAGCCGCCAATATTAATAGCACCCATATGGCAGAGTTGGTGGGGTCGACACCAAAATCCACAAAAAAGTGCTACCATTTAGGGAAAAAAAAACTATAAAATAAATATTGGAGTAGATTTGGGATGTGTGTATCCATTCCCAAGCTCTATCCTCCTCTTCCTTTGCTTCCTCCTCTTCCTCTCTCCCTTAACCAACAAAACCAAAATGAAGAAATGAGTAAAAGGAATGAATAAAAGACATCCATAGAGATATATGGTTTTTTTTTTACTTTCTCCATCCATTGGTCTAGATTGGTTTCTTCCAATGGCCAATATTGTCCGCTACAAATGTTAGGTGGGGGTACGTGAGGTCATCATTTGATCACATGGGTAATTTTTGAATGGGTCCACTAGAGTGGTGTAGGTATTAAAATAGTTTTATAACATTTAATTAGATGGTATCTTCCTTTTATAAAAGCCCCCTTAGAATTGTAATTAATTAACTGAAACTTACCATTTTCTACCTAAGTAAAATTCATTGTAGGAATTTAATTAAATAATATTTTGTAAATGAAGGGACAAATTAATCCTACTCTTTTTATAATAAATTATTGAATGACTTTAGGAACAACTTTATTAAAGTAATTATGGATTATGGGATTGAAGTTTTAAAATTGACTTAAGGATTAATATTATTAGTTAATTAATTTGGTGATGATCGTTGTTAACCAAGGGTATAGCTAATCGTTGCACTCCTTAACAATAAAAAAAAAAATCCATATCTTTTTCTATTATAACCTTTGCTTTGTTTTGGGTTTTGTGGAAATTTTTTGTAGGTGTTATAGTAGGTGGTCGCAGAGTATGAATGGCATATAATTTTTGCTAATTTTTGGCCATATATTCTAAGGAATCTAGTGGTCTGAGTTATAGCATCCCCCCACCATTTAATCAATCTTGCATGCATAGGTGGATGAAAGCATTGTAAATGACTTGAATGAGGGGATAGGTTCCAAACTCACCTGATATGATTGATAGTGGGAACGTGTTCCATTAAGATAGTATTGAGAAAAAATTGGTCTTTATGACAAATGGAATGCCGATATTTCCAAGTGATATGGAATCAAATTGGGGAGTGGTCCAAAAGGATAAAATCAAGCGTCACCTCCACCAGTAAGAAATAAAGGTGGTCAAACTCAAAAAAATATTCAATTGACAACATATTTCTATCGAACCATTTGAGAACCTTATTCGATCAACCTTGGAGATTAGAAAAAGTAAATCACACTTCGAAGGTGGGAGTGTGAAAAGCATTAGGGTTAAAAACCTGAATTCAATGCGCATGAAAAACCAATCTTCTCTCTCACCATCTTTCCATTGCATTAGAATGATCCCACACTTATCAGATGAAAGCTCCACCATATTTAAATGTTCACTTATTACCTAATAAGCATTGGGAATTGAGCAAGATATATATTGGAAAATTTTAATGAGGCCAAAAGGTCAGCTACCAATATTAAATAGGACCCATATGGCAAAGTCGGTGGGGTCGACACCAAAATCCATAAAAAAGAGTGCCGCCATTTAGGGGAAAAAAAACCTATAAAACAAAAATTGGAATAGATTTGGGATGTGTGTATCCATTCCCAAGCTTTATCCTCCTCTTCCTTTACTTCCTCTTCTTCCTCTCTCCCTTAACCAACAAAACCAAAAATGAAGAAATGAGTAAAAGGAATGAATAAAAGACATCCATAGAGATATATGGTTGTTTTTTACTTTCTCCATCAATGGTATAGATTGGTTTCATCGAATTGCCAAGATTGTCCGCTACAAATATTAAGTGGGGGTACGGGAGATCATCATTTGATCACATGGGTCATTTTTTAATGGGGCCACTTGAGTGGTGTAGGTATTAAATTAGTTTTATAACATTTAATTAAGATGGTATCTTCCTTTTATAAAATTCCCCTTAGCCTTGTAATTAATTAAAACTCAAACTTATCTTTTTCTACCTAAGTAAAATTCATTGTAGGAATTTAATTAAGTAATATTTTGAAATGAAGGGACAAATTAGTCCTACTCTTTTTATAATAAATTATTGAATGACTTTAGCAACAACTTTATTAAAGTAATTATGGATTATGGGAATGAATTTATAAAATTGACTGAAGGATTAATATTATTATTTAATTAATTTGGTGATGATCGTTGTTAACCAAGGGTATAGCTAATCGTTGCATTCCTTCCTTAAAGAAAAAAAAATTCCATATCTTTTTGTATTATAACCTTTGCTTTGTTTTAGGTTTCTTGGGAATGTTTTGTAGGCGTTACAGAAGGTGGTAGCAAAGTATGAATGGCATATAATTTTTTCTAATTTTTGGCAATAGATTCTGAGGAATCTAGTGGTCTGAGTCTGAGCATCCCCCCACCATTTAATCAATCTTGCATGCATAGGTGGATGAAAGCATTGTAGATGAATTGAATGAGGGGATAGGTTCCAAACTCACTTGATATGATTGATAGTGGGTACGTGATATGATTGATAGTGGGTACGTGTGCCATTAAGGTAGTATTGAGAAAAAATTGGCCTTTATGACAAATGGAACGTCGATATTTCCAAGTGATACGGAATCAAATTGGGGAGTAGTCCAAAAGGATAAAATCAGGTGTGACCTCCACGGGTAAGAAATAAATGTGGTCAAACTCAAAAAAATATTCAATTAACAACATAGCTCTGTCGAACTGTCATCACTAATCGGGCACTATGATAATTCTTCACCAGGAACTCCTCGTGCTATGATTATTTACTAATGCACAGCCTTTAGTTTGGTAAATGTAATCTGGAAACAAAACAACAACCAAACACGAGAATACCATTGACTATGATAAGACAGAATGACAAAAAATTTGAAATATCAAAATAAATTATAATATTAACATGAAACTGTTACAATCTCACCCATGAGATACTTCAACAAGACTATGGGAGAAACTTTACAATTACACCTCTTGATGGCTTCTTCAACACACCTTTAACTGATGGCTTCCTTCACACACTTCCTACAATATTTCTCACTACTTCTTTCTATGCTAAATGAGGGGGGGTGGCCTCTCTATTTATAGAACTTCCAGATTTATCCATCCTATCTCTAAGATAGGATAAGAAATCCATTCTGACGAATCATATTCCATACCTTAACTCTTATCTGTACATGTAAGCTTATCTGTTAAGATAAGATAAACCTTATCGTTTTACATGGGTTCCACATTTTTAGACTTTTTACAAATAAAATACACAAAATATTTATGACCTCACTCCTTGTCCTTATTACCAATATAATATTTCTAATTCCTAATCATGTAGACCCTACTTCTCTAATTACCCAAACTTTGACATTTTAACATTACTGGACCACTTACGACAAATATTTACTTTCTACAACATTCCTATTGTACTTTGACTATTACCGTACTCCACATTATTGGCGGGCACCGTACTGATGGCGCCGTTATCTTCTATCGGACGCTACTACTAATTACACTTAACAACATCCTATTCCTAATATATACATTAATGAAATAGAAATTTTGGAGGAAAATTTTAGTGTCGACATCTTCCCCCTTCCTAGCTTCTACTCCGTCCTTGGAGTAGACTATTCTGGTGCTTGGAAAATCTTCAACTTGTCGTGGTTGACCCCATTTAGTAATGGAAGTGCCATCCAATTCCTCCAGTCGGTACGTACCATTTTCATGCACAGCTGCTATTTTGTAGGGCCCCATCCATTTTGGAAGAAATTTTCTGTCTTCTTTTTTTGTATCTGGAATCATATACTAGAACCAAGTCATTCACTTGAAATGGAGACCACCGGATCTTTTGATCAAAGTACTCCTTTTTCTTCATTTTCTTCTTATGGCTTGTATCCTTTGTTATTTCCCTCATTTCCTCTAGCAAATGAAGATGTACCAACCTTTCTTTTACTGAATCACTTTCATCCATCCTTTCATTTTTCATAACTCTCACAGTGGGAATATCAAACTCAATAAGAAGAACTGGATCAATGCCATAGGCCAATTGAAATGGGGAGTATCCTGTTGCTGACTTTGATGCTGCCCTATATGCCCACAATGCTGCATGAATCCTTTTATCCCATTTATGTACCTGCAAGGCTGCATCTTTTGCTCGAATTTGACACAGCACAAAATTTATTCGTTCCACCTGTCCATTTGTGCTTGGCTTGTATGTTGTTGCCTTCCTGTGCTTGATAGAAAACTTATTGACTAGGGCTTCTACCATCTCATTAATGAAGTGGCTTCCTTGATCTGTTACAATTTCTAATGGACAACCAAATCTGGTGACAATGCATTCATATATGAACCTTCCACTTCATCCATGGAAGCTGTTTTCAATGGCCTAGCTTCAACCCACTTGGTTAAATAATCTGTGGCAACTACAATATACTTATTTTGACGTGATGTAGTTGGAAGTGGACCTACAATGTCTATTCCCCATTTTTCAAAGGGACTAAGGGGAAGAACAGGATATAATGGAGCTGATGAAGTCTTACAGTTACCATGTGTTTGACAAATATCACATGTCTTACAATAATTATAACAATCTTTAAAAAGAGTGGGCCAGTGATAACCTGCATCCAAGATCCTTCTTGCTGTAAGTTGTCCAGAGAAGTGCCCTCCACATGTACCATTGTGGAATTCTTCTAGCAGCTCCTTTCCTTGATCACGTCCAACTTCCCTCTTGTACTGTCCATCAGGTCTTATTCGAAATAATGCTCCATGCAGAATAGAATATGGACGACTAGCTTGAGTAATCTTTCTCTGAGTCTTTGCATTGGCACCATCAGGAAACTTGAATTCATTAAGATAATTTCAAATATCTATGTATTCACTAGGGATTGTGTCAAGGGAGAACAATGCTGCATCGGGAAAATCATCATCATCACAAGATAATCCTAAACCATCATAGGCTCGAGAGAGTGCATCTGCATTGACATGCTTCTTTCCTGGCCTATCTATAATATCAAATTCAAATTCTTGTAGCAAAATTATCCATCTTGCTATCCTCCCTGATAGGTTAGGCTTATTGACAATATATTTCAAAGCCTGATGATCCGTTACAACTATAAATTTCTACTCTAGCAAGTAATTTCTAAACTTCTTTACAGCAAAAATGATAGCCAAAGCCTCTTTTTCAGTTACAATATAGTTTACCTCAGCACTGCTCATTTGTCTGCTCCCAAAATAAATTGGATGTTCATTCCCATTTTCATCCTTTTGGCTCAAAGTACTACCTAGTGCTGCATCTGAGGCATCAGTGTACACAATGAATGGCTTGCTCCAATCTGGATTCTTCAAAACAGGTGACGACACCAGGGCTTCCTTCAGTTGTCCAAAAGCTTTCTATAGTAACCCACATGGCCTAAAAATGATCTCAACTTACTTTTATTCATAGGAAATGGTAAATATTTTATTTTTTCATGCACCTTGTTTCCTTTAAAATTTTGTCTCCATCTGGTGCAGGTGGTCCAACTTGCTCCCATAGATGCAAAAATCATCTAGAAATACTCTGATAAAGGTCCCAATGTAGGGTTCGAACACCCTATTCATCAAACGCTAGAATGTTGTTGGAGCATTACACAACCCAAAAGGCATAACTCTATAAGCAAACATTCCCCAAGGAGTGGTAAACGTGGTCTTCAGCTGATCTTTCTCTGCTATACGAACTTGGTTGTAGCCGCTATATCCATCAGCAAAACTATAGCACTCCTGGCCAGCTACTTCGTCCAAGATCTGATCTGAAAATGGAAGAGGGTAATGATCCTTCTTTGTTGCCTTATTGAGCTTCCTATAATCAACACAAATGCGTAGCTTCCAATTTTTTTTATTGAGATCACAATGGGAGACACCCATTCTGAATTCTCCACAGCAAATATGAATCCTGCATCAAGCAACTTATCTATTTCTTCTTTTACAGTCTTGGAAAAATTAGAATTCATTCTATATGGCATTTGCTTTATGGACTTAGCACCATCTACCAGCTCAATACAATGTTCTACCCAACTTACTTGGCGGAGTTCCTTGTAATCAAAAGTGAATAGGTGTATGTACCTTCGAAAGAGCTGGAGGTAGGATTCCTTCTCACTCTCCATCACAGCATCACCAATCTTTATTTGTTGGAGACGATCATCAACTTTTTCTTTAGATAATTTTATGGGGTTCTGGGTTGGTGTGACTGTAAGAATATCCATGACTGAAACATCAACCTCACTTTCTTCATATTCAGTGTCCACTTCACTGGTGCTAGAGTAATCAGAGGATGTCCAATCATCAGTTTCATCACTTGAATCCACAGGTTCTGCTTTATGATGTCGAGGGATCACGTTTATCTTCACCCTCTCTCTACCACGTCCAAGTGTCATGAAACCTTCATTCCAGTAGTTTCTTGCATGAACTCTTTTTAGCCATGGTCTTCCCAGCAACATTGGGTACGCAACAGTACCATTTTTCATCACCTGAAAGTCTACCACACATACAACACCCATAACAGATATTGCCACATTTGAAACTACACCTTCTGGTTTAGTTTTTCCCTTATTTAATGACCTTAACATAAGTGTTGAAGGGCGATCAATTTTTAAACACAACATATTCATTACAGACTCGGTCATTACATTAACTGCAGCACCTCCATCAACTAATACATCATGAATTAAAATACCATTACATAATACCTCAGCTTGTGGAGCATAGGGATCTGCCTCTGCCTCCAAAACAGGGACCTCAACCTCCTTCCTTCTTCGAGCATTGATTCCACCTCGCAACTCCCGCCTCTTCTCAGAAGACATAGCCAAGAGTTGACCATATGTAATATTTGCAGGCCTTTTGGACAGATCTTCTAAGATGGAATATGGTCCTTGCCCCTGTGAAATCATAAAATCCTGCACACCTAACTTTCTTCTCCTATGTTTCTTACTAGTTTCTTCTTTCATCTTCTTAGGATCATTTCCATCTTGATTATCTTTTTCTTTCTTTCTTTTTGTTACAAACACATCTACTTCATTATTTCTACTCTTATCTACTACATCAAAAGAATTCACAGGTACTTTTCCTTTATCATTATCTCCCTTACCAGATGTAGAAGCTCTATCTGGACAATTATACTTATAATGACTCATTTTATAACAACCATAACAAACAACTTCAGAAATATTTCTTTTTGGACCTCTATCTCCTCCCTGAGAACTAAATTCCTTTCCTTGAAGAAGATTAATAGTTAACTGACCCATTTTTTTGAGCAAATCTTCATACTCAGTAGATGTATTAGGAGAAATATTTGTGCTCACCGGGAGTGGTTGTGGATTCAGGACCAAAGGTGCTGGTGTAGGCTCTACTTTAGCAACAATTTCTTTGGGCTCCTCTTCCATGCTTTCTTCTTGCCTTCTTGCAATCTTCTTTGCTTGTTCAATGGTAGCTGGGCGGTCATACTTCACTCGTTGTCTGATCTCCGGCTTCATCCCAAGAATGAAGTGCTTACAGAGGAGATTATCCACGTCATTCATCAACCCATCAGCTAGTCCTTCCTTCCAGATCTGGGCATCGAGCTTCCTCCTTAGCTCTAGAACACGAGCATGATAACCCCTTATCTTCTCCTTCTCTCCTTGGGATAGCTTTGTGATCTCGATCATGAGATCTGCATATTTCTGTTGTTCACCAAATTCTTCAAGAAAACTTTCAGTTAATAAATCCCATGAATTTTTCACATTATCACCTAGTGTTTCAAACCACCTAAGTGCTGAACCATCCAAAAAGGTAGGAAAAAATTCAGTCCATTGTTCCCTTCTTATAAGGCCATTACAAATACAAGATCGTTTAAACTCTTGAATGAAAGAAGAAGCATCTTCATTAGATTGAGCTGAAAAAATAAGAATCTTTCCCATTTTCAAAAGTAACCACCGTGAAATACCAACCCACAAGTATAATTAACAAGACTTATGTGCACAAATAATTGGAATCACTATACTAGAAAGTGACTTTACACCTTTCTACAGTAAAATAGAAATGACCACGGTAAACTATGGTAAAACTTGACTTATTACGGTAAAAACTGACTTTACTGTGGTAAACACTATTCACGGTAAAAAGTGAAGTTACTGCGGTAAATACTATTCACGGTAAAAAGTGACTTTACTGCGGTAATTACTATTCCCAGCAAAAGGGACTTTACCAGGGTAACTACTATTCATGGCAAAAATGACTTTAACATGGTAACTACTATTCACGATAAAAATGACTTTACCTTGGTAACTACTATGCACAGTAAAAACAAGGTTACCCTCCAATTAATTTTTGCCTAAGTGGGAATATCTCTCCAGAAAATCCACCAACGAGGAATGGTCCCGGCAACGGAACCAAAATGTCATCACCAATCCGGCACTATGATAATTCTTCACCGGGAACTCCTCATGCTATGATTATTTACTAATGCACAGCCTTTAGTTTGGTGGACGTAATCTGGAAACAAAACAACAACCGAACACAAGAATACCATCGACTATGATAAGACGGAATGATGACAAATCTGAAATATCAAAGTAAATTATAATATTAACATGAAATTGTTACAATCTCACCCATGAGGTACTTCAACAAGACTATGGGAGAAACTTTACAATTACACCTCTCGATGGCTTCTTCAACACACCTTTAACTGATGGCTTCCTTTGCACACTTCCTACAATATTTCTCACTACTTCTTTCTATGCTAAATGAGGGGGGTAGCCTCTCTATTTATAGAACTTCTAGGCTTATCCATCTTATCTCTAAGATAGGATAAGAAATCCACTCTGACGATTCATATTCCATACCTTAACTCTTATCTGTACATGTAGGCTTATCTGTTAAGATAAGATAAACCTTATCATTTTACATGGGTTCCACATTTTTAGACTTTTTACAAATAAAATACACAAAATATTTATGACCTCACTCCTTGTCTTTATTACCAATATAATATTTCTAATTCCTAATCATGTAGACCCTACTTCTCTAATTACCCAAACTTTGACATTTTAACATTACCGGACCACTTACGACAAATATTACTTTTTACAACATTCCTATTGTACTTTGACTGTTACCGTACTCCACATTATTGGCGGCACCGTACTGACGGCGCCGTTATCTTCTATCGGACTCTACTACTAATTACACTTAACAACATCATATTCCTAATACATACATTAATGAAATAGAAATTATGGAGGAAAATTTTAGTGTCGACAGTATCCACTTTTTTGTCTGTTTACGCTCATCCATGTTTGTGGTTGATTTGTTAAATGTATAAAATGTGTGGATACGTTCTTACATATTTGATGGCCATGTGATCTGGGTTTCAAGATTGTCTTCATTGCTAGGATTTCTTTTCATCATTCTTTCCCCTTGAGTTGTTATTTTCCCTACATTTTAGCCATACAATTATGACACTTACATCTTTTTTTCATTTTTGAGAACTTGGTATGAGTTTCCTTATTGTATCATTACATTTCTCACATGATTAATAAACTTTTTGCTATACGTGTACTTAGTTTTGGACCCAACGTCATCTGAGGCTTTTGAGAGTGCTGATACTGCTTTGTTTATATCACAATATCACCATCTTTATACTAACACCTTCCTTGTTCCAATTTTGGGTAACGTGTCAAGGTAGTATTGTTACGCTATTCACATTTGCAACTTTATTTATCAAAAATTTATATTTTGTCGACATTTGAACTAGTCATAGTATATCTTGTAGAGAGATCATGGCAATATCACTTTGGTGCTTAGGTCTTGTTGATATTTTAACTCAACCTAGGTATTGATAGAGTATTGTCACTATATTTTACACTTATCATTGAAACCATAGCATAAAGTATAGTATTTCTAAAATAGTTTGAGTGTTTGATTGGTTTGCTAGAAATTTCATGATTATTCCTATTACAATAGTAGTTGCATATTTTTCTACTTAGAACACACTGGGGCATTGAGACTTTAGATGGGTCATAATACGTACACCTAGGTTTTGTATAATTTGGATATAATTAGACAAAACCTATAGAAACATAGACTAGTGATGCAAAGAATCACAAAAATGGTATCTAAACGAGATGAGCATAACTTAGAGGTAAATCCTTTTGGTTCAACATACCCATTTAGTGGCCAAAACTTGGAACCCCTCTTCTCACAAGTCAATGACACAGAATATTTGGTTGATCATAGCGGACAAGAGTCTGATTCATTTGAGGATCAACACAAATTATATCTAGATTGCTTTGATGAGCTCCTTTACTATGACAGAGACCAAGTACTCGCAAGAGTCCTTGATTTAGGAGCTAGACTACCATAAGAGCACAAAGCAGAGATTAATACCTTAATCACAAAGTAGAATATCTATTGTGACCATCCCTTATAGACATAGACAACCCTTTTTATGTAGGGTATGCTTCCACTTATGCACAACATAAATTTTTTTTTGAAGAGGAACAACCAAAACCAGCAAACGATTCGAGAAGACCTTAAATTAAGGCTTCACACAGAGTAAAAATTGAACATAGTCACAAAGAATCACCTCCTCCTAAATTTGATGAAGAAGATGACCCATTAATTGAGGAGGATATCATTCAACGAAAGATACTAAAGCTTAGTCAAAATATATCGGCTTTTGCTTCCTCAATTTATAAACACAAAGATATAATCAAATCTAAATCAGATGAATTTCACATTGATCCATATGATGAATAAACTTTCAAAGTTGCTAAAGTAAATAAACTAATATCACCCAAAAAGAAACAACTCATTCAACAAGAGTTACATTCGATGGATAATACACTTATGACTCTACAAGAGAGCAACATAGGACACAATAGGAAATACCTATACAAAGAGTTATTTCCTTACCCTTTTTATAAGGATGTGTTGTGACAACCATTTCTAAAACATTTCACGATCCCTAAATTCGACATGTATAAAAGAAAAGGTTATCCTCGTGATTATGACAAAGAGTTCTACATGGCTTGTCAAGAAGTCACTTAAAGCATTAATTTTCTAATATGAATATTTCTTCGCAACATAGGAGCACTGGCATTAGAATGGTTTTTTAGTATACCTAAGGGATCCATTAGAACGTGGACTGCATTAGTCAATAATTTTGTGTGACATTACTCTTTCAATATGGATAATGAAATTACCATGAATGACCTTTGCAACGTGAAATAAAACCCTAATGATACCTTCACATGATTCTTATAGTAATTATGTGCATTAGCAATTCATTTCCCTTGTGTCCTTCCAAAAAAACAGCTGGTAAGTATATTCTTCCCTAACTTGAACCTAGAAATAGCATTTCACTTATAAATGCACTGTGACTCTAACTTAGAAGAAGTTATAGAGAAAGGAAGCTAGATTAAAAAGGATTTCATTATGAAGGGGACAGTGAAACCCATTTTGAAGGAAAAACATGAAACAAAACCCAAATACAAGAAAAAGTTCTTTAATAAGAACAAATATGTCATTGGCAATGGCATCATAAACTCCAAGAGAGTCCAGGTTGTACAGAGTAGTCCACTATTAAATATTTCATAAGGAACTTTCTGAAAGACACCCACAAAACACACGTTTACACCTCAAACTAAATCATTATCTGTCATAATTAAATAGTTACGCATAGTAAACATGGTGCAATACCCAACAACAACGGTACCATATACAGAAGATGCACCTCAACTAGGTTGGTTCAAAGAGCATGAGTACTATGATTTCCATCATATCAAAGGACATAAAACTGATAGGTGTTTAATATTGTGACAGTATATACAAGACCTCATGGAAGAGGCTAAGATCACAATAGATTCACCACTTGACTCAGGATAAGGTCCCAATGAGAAAATGGGTATATTCAAAGAACCATTTCCTAACCATGGAGATAAAAAGAACAAGAATTGAAATTGAGGACAACCTTCTAATGATTATATCACTGCTTCTTAGGTCTATCCAACTAATGATGGCCCATTTAACTCCCTTATAGGTTGTATTCGTTCATTTGATAAACAGGTGAATACCATTAGGATTTTAGAAAAATGTTATGTTATAGGTACATTACATGCTCATTTAATCATAGTAGATCCTCTACTTGTTCCTCAAGAAGTTTGGTATAACTTAATAGAATAATTGGAGAAGACACCAACTAGAATTTTGATACTAGATCTCCTCAAAATCTTCATTACTCATAAGAACATATTATATAAAACGCTTCATAGTTCAATAGTCTTCACATATGTAGATCCCATACACCTTCAAGTGATGGTTACAACCTTTGATTCTAATGATCATATCTCCTTTGATAGTAATGAAATCCCACACAATAACCCTGAGCAAAAACTACCCTTATACATAGAAGTAGTTGTTAATCATCATAAAATCAAGAGAGTGCTTGTGGATGGAAGGTCTGGTTTAAATATTTACATTTTGAAGTTGGTTAAGTAAGTAGGCCATTCAGAAACAAATCTAGGGGCCAAAGCTATTACAATCATAGGCAATGCTAATGAGGATCGAGAATCAAAAGGTACTATAGTAGTTCCAATAGAGGTAGGACCAACATATCACGATACAACATTCCATTTCCTTGACTTGGATCTTTCTTACAACATGCTCTTGGGATGCCCATGGATCTATACCATGTAGGCCATTCCCTCCACATTCCATCAATGTATCAAGATGTGCCATGGAAATATAATAATCACCATCCCAGGTAATCAAGAACCATTCACGCATTGTAGATCATTGTATAGTCTTTCTCCTGTAGCCTATGAATGTTTTTCTACAGATATTTTTGTCCCCTTACACAAAAAAGCTATAAAGTAATGCGTGGATCAAAATGCACTCACTCCTTGTAATCATTACTTTCCTTCATTGTTCAAACCTTTCACATCATGAGAGGAAATGTCAACAAAGTATGGCCTAGATGAATAATTCACTCTTCAATAGGCCTTATTGATATCATATCTTTTAGTGTCACCCAGGAAACATGATAAACCCTACTTTCAATTCAATATCACTTGGGATACATGCCCTGAACCCTTTGAGAGATTTACTCCTAGTGGTCTCTTATCCAATGATAATATGTTAGAAGATCCCACTAGGAGAGTACCTAATGGTACCATGTCATCATGATCTATAGTATATCAATGGTCACTGCATGATGTATGTCATGGGCTATATATCTAAAAAATATTTTTTACAAGATTCCAATAATCTATAAAAAAGGTTCCTACATAAACCTTGAAGTAATTCCTACTACATATGAAATATCTGATCTAGTTATAGTTAGATAAATCAAACTATCAACTAACATCGTATATAAAATAGGATCAACCTTTTTCATATGTAGATTTAGGGTCAATATTTATTCCAACTTTCATTGAAGTAGAAAATGGTTTACAATCAATCATAAGAAACTTTTTCAATACAATGGTTGCATATTGTGTTTTGAAAAATAACAATAGAATGAAATACAGTCATATAAAGAATATGATGTGAGAGACCTAACTTATTCATTTCAAAGTACTGCTTCAATTTCTCTTTAATCCTATAAATTAAATCAAAATTTTCACCAGTCATAAACAAATCATCAACATATATACATATAAAGATAATTGTTATCCAAAATTCACCCCTCAAGGTAATTTTGATAACATGCATCAAATTGTTCAGGTCTGAGCAACTAGATTGATTCAAGGCCTGAAATCGTGTTTTTGGGGGGGCCCTCAGCTTCTCCCTAACTCTCTCATCCAAGAAGAAATCCCAAGGAGTTAAAAATAATGGGAAAAAATGCAAAAAATAAGGTTGCAGGACTGTTTTAAAGAATTTCGGGTCTGAAGGGTGCGGATCGTACTAGTGTGGTTCGTACCGAGGTTTGTCGTACCAAGTTCACAGCTGAAATACAAAGAAAATCAGCTAATAGGACATTTTTGTCCCAGGCGGTCTGCAAGACAGTTGGGACGTTGGGATGCAAAGTATGTGGATCGGCCAATTTGCCGAAATATGGTCCATTTCAGGCAGTTCGGAGATTTTCATTCGGGACAGCCGGGAAAAAAGTACGCGTGGGACACGAAAAGGTGAAAAAGCCACAAAAAGAGACAAGGAAGCCCGAATCGGATGATGCAGGAGAATGTATCTAGGACAGCTGGGACAGAAGTATGTGCGGGACATGAAAAACTGAAATGGCATAAGGCAAAGAAGAAAAGTCAACGTTTGACCCATGAACTTCAAACGACCATAACTTTTGACTCCGATCTCCGATTTTCACAAAATTGGACTTTCTAGAACGAGCACGATGTCCTCTATGCCAATATTTATTATTTTTCATGAGGGTAGTTATATTTAAATAAAAGAAACATATTCAGCTTCATTCATTTAATGCTCATTCCCATCAAATGACAGAAAACACCTGTCAGACCCAAAATAGCTGCCCGCACTCAGAAGGCCATAACTTTTGCATTTCTCATCGAAATCACACAAAAATGGTACCTTTGGAATTGTGGCTCCGAGCCTGATGCAAAAAAATCAAGAAATTCTAGATTTGATGAGATATTGATTGATATTTTTTAGAAAACGTTGCTGGGTTCATAACAGTGTTTTGTTTTGTGGTTGGGAGTGCAATTAAGAGACATGGTCATCATTCTTCTTCTGCTGCAGCACCTGGGACAGTATGGGGATCATTTTGCAAGTAATATATAATAATTTTACTCCATTTAATGTCTCTTAAAAGTGGTGGAAGGACAAATTTTGGGATTTTCATTTTTCCCTCTCTCTCTTCTCGTTTTTTCTATAAATTGGAGTGTTGGGCTCATTTTAAAGGGAGAGAGTTTCCAGATAGCAAAGCTTTTTGAAATTTTCTTTATGAAGCCAATGTGTTGTAGGCCCTTGTAGTGGACTCTTTGCGTGGTGATCCAGGCCCTTATCTTGTAATAGATTAAACTGTGCACATCATGAAGCAATAAAATATAAGTTTGTGGATGTATCTTCCCCTGCTATGTTTTCTTGAATTCTTCTTGCCTCTTTAATCTTTATTACAAGAATAATGTGTCTATTATTATGTTCACGTAGGGGTCCACTATCATTTTGTACGTTTGAAATGTTGTTGTAAAATGTATTTTTGCTAGATCGTGGGGAATTGTCATCACTCCATCTAGTGCGCATTTTGCTTCTTTATCTCACACATTGGAAGGATACTCTCACACACCCTCCTTTTCTGGTGTATCACTGTTTTAGTGTAGGCTTTCATTTTATGCACTCTCTCTCCTTGGTTCCTTGGAAAACTAGATTAGAACAGTTAGCTTACCTTACATTAGAGTAGATTATGGCAGGTAGTTTAGGAGCAAGGACCAGCTTTTTCTGGAGGTTTATCTCAAGTAGCAAGTCCCACAACTTGGAGATAGTACCCATGTTATCCAATCACACCGTGAGTTCAATTATATGCACTTGTATTAACATGGGGGTGCTATGATTAAGTGATAACAATAATATATGAGCCTTATTTCTTGATGAATATATCATTGTTAGAAGAACAATTAACAGAACCTAACATTTTAAAGAAGGAAACAATTGTCGCATACCAAGCTCTAAGAGCTTGTTTTAAACCATACAAGGATTTCTCAACTTACAAACATAGTTTTATTTACCATTTTATTCAAATCCTTTAGGTTGAAACATGTAAAGTTCTTCGTTTAAATATCAATTCAAAAAAGTATTTTTCTTATCCATTTGGTTGATTTCCTATCCAAATTGAGCACAAATTGCAAATAAGGCCCTAACAATACTCGTTTTAGCTATAGGGGAAAATGTCTCAACATAATCAATACCAGGTATCTAATTGAAACCTCTAGCAACAAGTTTAACTTTATGTTTGCTAATACTACCATCAACATTATACTTTACTTTGTATATCCACCTAGATCATATAATACTTTGTGGATCAAGTTCATATAAGGTAATTAATGCATGGTACATATGATGGCTTCTGGTCATTTTCCTAAGGTTAATAGGATTTGAACTTTCTAACATAGATTGAGATCAGTTTAATTTCTTATCTAGGAAGATAAGAGTTTCAGACACATCTATAGAATCAAATCATCATCATGATCATTTACTAAATCAAGATCAAAACCGTCATATAGAAGCATTTAATGAAGTAAATTAAACGTAAGAAGACAACACATGTAAAACTTTCATTAGGTTATATCTATACATTTCATATAAGCTTCAATAATTAGCATGTCCTAACATTTCATGCCATAGTTTTGAATTATTCAAACTCTGAGATATAAAACAATAGGCAGAAGAGAAATCATCAAAAAATATAGACCATTTCTTTGAATTCCTTCTACTATTATACTCTCATTACTATCCTTGATATACCAAGTATCATTCATGCATGGATTCTAATTGTGTCCATGCCTCTTTCATATTTTCGATATTACCAATGTGTAGAAGGTACTCGTCATTCACATTGCAAAAAATTATAGAAAGAGCCTCTTGCATTCATTGCAAGAATAAATTCATGTTATCTACAGTTTATTAACGACCAATGGGAGTAACCTCAGATCTAGAAACAATCGTCCACAGTTTCCTCGCCATAAATTATGTTTTGACCCAAATGTTGTAGTTGGTTTCATTCAAAGTCTGGGTTTTGTCAAGACAGAAATAGCTAGACACCATTTTTTTCCTAAACATGTAAAACACGCCCCATTATAATATATAATGTACCATAGAGTTAGAAACATATTTATCGATAGAAAAACACTTTTAATATAATTAGATCTAAATTTTATAGATCTAAAGAAACTATTTGATCATAACTTATTTTTTAATTACAATGCATTATAATTAACCTCCAGTGATCAAAATAATAATCCGCAATATAAAGGGCTTTGTCTTATAACCCGAATTTATATAAAAAATAATATTTCCGACCATATAGAAGTGAATGAGAGACTCCTAAGAATGCATAACTTCAAATTTCTGAAAAAATTTAATGTAGACAAAGATCTGACCAGATTAAATTTGACATCTAAATGACCATCATAAAGGATTTGTTTTAGTCTGTCGTGACAGTAATTTGACCGTCAATATTAACAAAATGAAAGTTTCTTGGAACCTACAAGCTTAAATTTTACGTCTAAATGACCGTCATATTGTCTTATGTTTGGTTTATTATGATGGTCATTTGACCGTCAAATTTAATGAAGCCAAAACTTGATATGTAATTCCAGAATGTGAAATTCCATAATTTTTTCTTCCGTATAATATTAGGGAAGTTATATTTTAATACATTATACTAGCCTATTATAATTTATAATATAAAAATATATACACTTTTTGAAAAGAGGTATACAGTTTATAGAATGTAAATAAAAAATAACATATAGTTCATAAAAATTATAAACTATACTATATTGTTTTTATAAAAAAAACATAATGCCCAAATAAAAAACATAGGCCACTTGGTATGTAATTATTATTTTAGTGTTTTATAAACATAAACAATGCCAAAACGGCCCACATTAATATGGCATGATAATTTGGAAACATAAGTTAGGATATTAGTTTTTTTTAAATTAAACATGTCATACTTACCAATGCCACGTGAAAAACCTAAGAAAATGCCATATGATTTTAAAAACTACTTAGGTTTTAAGTTTAAATTTTTTTATATCTCACTAAGAAAAAAGAATGAGGTCTCTTTAGAGTTGAAGTAGTTTTTACGGTTTAAGTGTCCATTTTTTGTTTTTTTAATGAACAAGTATATGATTAAACTTAGTAATATTGATTACTAAGGCCACCAACCTTCTACTACCCACCATTCACCACATCGGGCATTTAGATTAAAACAATGTTTTATAGTTTAGATATGTTCAAAACATTTTTTTTACGGATCCCATACGAATGGGGTAGTTATAAACTATAGTATAAGAACTATATAAAATATATAGTTTTCAAATTATATAAATTTTAATACGATGTTTATATAAGTTATTATATAAACCATATTCTATATATTTTTAATTTAAAAAATGTAGTTATAGATTAACTATAAACTATAGTTTTTCAAATCAAATTCTTTTAGAGGGGTCCAAATAACACGGGTATGAATTTACCTTCTGAAATATTTAACCTACAAACATTTAAAATTATAGAAAACATGAAAATTATTTCATATAGTAATAAATCCTTTCTTTTTCTGTATGTGATTTTCATGCAGGTAAATATTTGAAGCCCCTTTCACCTGTGCACACATCAATCTCCAAACAAACATTAATTCCATATAATTTACAAAATGTAAATAAAAGTAAGAATCATATCATATTACATCTCCCCCTATTAAAATTAGGGATTTAAAATTGAAAAACCCTAAAAAATTTACCAAGAGTTTAATTGCACAAATGTAGTGCCAAAATAAATTGGGGAAAAAAAGAAGGGGACCAGATACTTTTAAATACTCTTTCTGGGTTGGTTGAAAAAACCCGTACAAATTAAATAAATAAAATACAAAACATTTGATCTTAATTTATTTAATTTACCTCGCTCTGTTACCATGTTAGAATTTGAGGATTCTAATAAATATGGATTTAATCAACTTACATATTATATAATGTTACAATAAATATTACATCATAACATAAGTAAATAAAGAAATACTTACAAGAAATAAATAACTTACAGGAAATAAATATCACAGGTGACACAGTATTTATAGTGGAAAACCCCAATAGGGTAAAAAACACTTTAAAAATAATATTTTACTTCAGAGAAGTTATTTTACATCTAGTAAGATCACCTCCTCCTTTGAAACCTTATTTACCAAGGGCAAAACCAAATCATTTACTTTGCACACCTTTGATATATTTTGCAAATATATCAAATGAGGACCTAAAGTCCTTTTTATATAAGGTGATTGGGTATGTCTCCGACCCACCTTTTCAACCTAAAATGGTTGACACATACACCTAGGTTTATAATATTTAATATTATAAATATAATCATTTCATGATATTAAATATTTAACCTAAATTATATACCTAGGTTAGCATATTTAATAATAGAAATATAAATATTTCATATTATTAAATATTAACCTATATATTAGTGATGGACCCATATACATTAAGGGTTGGCCAGACCACTTAATCATTATGTTCCAATAGTCATCATGTTCTGCAGTATATCAAAGGCCACCGCATGATGTATGTTATGGGCTATAATGGGTTTGAATGTGGTATAAATGCACAAAGACGGTTAGAACCCATTCGTATTGCTCATTTTAAATCCAATAAACATTCCCTTGGAATCAAACCTCATGACGATCCACCTTTTGAGATAGATGCCACCTCTTCTAAACATGAGGATGGGTCACCTCATTTAGATAGCGTTGTTGATAACCAATGTAGCTTATACGAGGATCTTTCCTCCTCAAACCTATTCCCAAATTCAATTATTTTTACCTTATCCAGATTCATTCCCCAAACCAATTGTCAAGTAACCCTTGTATATCCAAAACTTATAGATTTTGATAAACAATTTCACATGCCACTTGATTTCTTTGATAATGAAGAGTCATTTTTAGAATTAATGGGACTCAGGGATTCTATTGCAATTGGGGATCATAAGAATTTTTTTCCATCAAACTAGATGCATGCACATACTTTGGAGAAGAGGAAAAGATGTGTGGATGCTTAAATAAGAAGGTTGTAAGAAAGAGTAAGAATGCTTCAGAGAAGCCTTGTGGAAAGAACAAGCACAAGTCTCATAGTGATAAAATTTTTGAGGCACTAGTAGATAAAGTTCCCTGGACTCTTTAGAAAAAGTGGTATGAACCATTCAATGATGATGATGAGCCACCTATGGAGGTTGATGTTACTCTTCCCTCTAATCCTACATGGATGGAGGATGATTCTAAGATTACTTGGGGTGGAAGAAATGATTAATGTGGGGTGATATTGGCCCCTAAAATGAAGAGGAGCCTAGAATGGTAAAGATGGGAGCTTCACTCTCCGCCCAAGAATAGAAGGTTTTCGTAGCATTACTAAGAGAATATGTAGATATAATTTTGTGGTCATAAGAAGATATGCCTGGTTTGGACTCAGAATCATTCATGCACAACCTTGTTGTGCACCCAGATGCCAAACCCATCAAGCAGAAGTTAAGAAAGATGCATCCAAATATTACACTACTTGTTGAAGAAGTACTGGAAAAGCTATTATCACCCAATTTTATCAAACCATTTGACTATTTAGATTGGATATCCAATATTTTCCCAGTTCAAAAGAATTCAGTTGGTATAAGAATATACACTAACTTCCATGACATCAATAATGTATGTCCCAAATATGACTTCCCTCTGCCTAATATCGATATGATCGTCGATTCCACTGTTGGTTATGAAATTTTGTCCTTAATGGATGGTTTTTCAAGTTATAGCCGAATCAGGATTACACAGGAAGATCAACACAATACTGCTTTCATCACCCCTTGGGGGACATTTTGCTACAAGTTCATGCCTTTTGGACTCAATAATATCACAGCTACCTATCAACGTGCAATGACAGTCATCTTCCATGGCATGATAAATGACATCATGGAGGATTACATTGATGATATCTTAGCGAAATAAAAAACTAGAGGAGAGCACCCTGAAGTGCTAAGACATATTTATCTTATCTCTGATGATTATAAAGTCCATTTGAACCCCTGGAATTGTGTCTTAATGGCATTTTTTAAGATCTAATCTCCTCGATTTCATTGTTTCACAAAGAGGGATAGAGGTGGATCCTGGAAAGGTTGCAGCTATCACAGAGATGCCTCCACCTATAAATCTCAAACAACTAAGAATTTTATAAGGAAAAATTATGGTAATCCACCATTTTATTTCATATCTTTCGGATAAGTTCCATCCATTTACACATCTACTAAAAAAAGATGTTACCTTCAACTAGGGACTAGATTGTCAAAAGGCATTTAAATTACTTTAGAAATACCTCATCAACCCACATGTTCTCATGCCACCTACCCCAGAAGAATCTCTCCTGCTGTATATTTTAGATACCCAATTTAGTAGTGGTGGACTTCTTTTCCAATATGACCTTGACGATAGAGAAAGGGAGGTTTATTATCTCAGCCACACCTTGGTTTCCTATGAGTTCATTATCCACAGATTGAAAAGGCATTCCTGGAAGTCTTCTTTACCTTTCATAAAATTTGACATTACCTCCATAACAAAAAAAATAAGTTAATATCTAAATTTGACCCTCTCAAGTACCTTTTATCCAAACCCACCCTTATGGAACAAATTATTAATTGGATCATTCTCCTTAGTGAATTTTATATTGAGTTCGTTAACAAGAAATATTTAAAAGGACATGTATTGGTCGATCAATTTGCAGAAGCTCCCTTACTAGGAACAGAACCATTATATCTAGATCTTCCAGATGTATCCATGATGTATATTGAATATTATGTGATATGGAAAGTCCATTTTGATGGATCATTCACATTCCATGGATCAGGAGTAGAAGTGGTGCTCATCACTCCCACAAGGGAGGTCATTCCAAGAGAATTCAATTTTGTATTCCCTTAAACTAATAACATTAAGAGTATGAGGCACTCATCACCATCCTTAATTTATCTATCACTTGGAATATCCAAAAGCTATGATTCATTGGTAACTCCCAACTAATCATTAAACAAGTTGATGATGAGTTGAAATTGGTCAAGACCTTGAAAGAATATTTTGTGCAAATTATCTTTTAACAAAGACCAAGGTAACACAATAGGTCAGTGGATTTCATGGCTACTATTGGATCTCTCTTATGATTTCCACCTTAGGAAAATAAAATGTCATTCTTTGTAGATCATTTATGACCGCCCACATATGACATGTCAGAATCTTGTTTGGCATGTGAAGTTATTGGTCCATTCTCCCCTTAGTATGATCCTATATTTAACTACCTAAAAGATGGCATGTTTCCCCTTTATCATTGTGTATACTTTCACAATGGAAATCCTAGGTGCATCATGAGATCCCTGGATATCGTCATGGCTACGAAGGGAATACATGGAGTCTGAGATTGTAGTGTATGTGTACTGAGTCGTAAGTTCATGCTTTTAAAAACATGACCACCGAGGCATTAGTCTGATTCCCTATTCTACGTGGCATGATCTTAGCTAAGAAACTCTTGAGAGTAAGATATTATGGGAATGTGCATGGTATTCAGTTTTTTTTAGGTTCATCAAGAAGTGTGATCGGTGATCTTACATATGGCAACAGGAGTGACCAAAAGTGACTAACAACAAAGGATCTTCCGCACCCATAAAATCGTGAAAACTTGGCTCATTTTCTAAATAGGGACATAGGAACTCATAGGGAAGCTCAGTTCATTAGCATCATGGGATGGCCATACCTGTCACATTATCATGTCCCACCAAGTATTTTCATGTACATTCCTAGAGGTTCAGAAACCTCATCACTTATGTAACTAGTGCAACACAATTTCTAGCTTATTTAGTAGATACATAATCATGAATCACTCCCATGTTACCGCATACATTAGCATCCCCTCCATGTTTGTCCCTTCATAATGGTTAAGGTCTTTAGAAAATAAAACATTTTTAGAATTATGTCATACACTTTCTATATTTAACTCATCTGAATCCACCCCTAATTTCCCTCACAGCAAATGGACTTTGAATTGACTCCATTTAATTTAAATATAGATTACGAATCATGGATTAATATTTTTTGTAAGACTTAGGTCATTATGTATCTCATCCATGATATGGTTTTTTCCATCTAAGCCTATTTTTACTTACAACGTTTTCTATAAATCCTACTGGTGCAAAAATCCTCCATATCCAAACAATCTCTCTATGGCTTTAAAGCAAAACATACACTAAGATTTGGAGCTTCACTCTTTGATAATATTTCTCTACCATCCATCTTATTTTATGTTGTTGAACCCTATAGAGTTACTGGACTAGAAGAGTTAGCAGTTGTTGGATAAGACAGCAGGGGGGAAATGTTCAATCCCCTAATATGCACCATATAAATAGAACAAGGAAAATTCAACCAAAAATACAAAAAATGGATCATCCATCATTACACCTTTCATCCTAGGTCACATTCTTTGGTGAAAGAAAACAAGGGAATTCTTACTAATAGTGTGAGGATGGGAATGGAGGAAATGCAAATTATAATCCTAAATGGTTATTTTCATACGTGTTTATCCCTTGCTTATTATTGATCAGGAGCATGGCAACTTACACATGTTAGATGGCGTTGATCTTCCAAAACCACATAAAATAAATGTACTTCAGAATGGTTCTATGAATTAAGCATGTGTGGTATGATCATAAAAGAACTAAAAAGATTAAAATCAAAAAATAACTAAGAAGATTGCTCAAGTTAAGAGAGATAACAAGTCCTATCAAAAATGGATAAAATCAAGAAAACAGTAAAGCCATAAAACATGTTATCCAAGTCTAGTCAAGACAATATAATTGTTGAATCATTTGGAAGGTCCTTGGGTCAGAACTGGTCTTTGGTGCTCAAAGAAGATTCATTGTTCACAAGATACTTTCACCATCTAATGGAGTAATTGTACACCTCTACTCGGATCTTAACATCAATCATATTCATTTCTTGCCAAGCCGTGATTTGGCATATTATTATCTCATTTTTATTATGTCCTTATTGGACATCTTGGTGTTGATCCCTCCTATCTTACTATTTTTTTGGAGTTAAGAATGGAGTAGGATATATCATCACTTTATCATCCATTTCACAATCCATTTTGCTAATGGACTAAAACCACATTAATTTTTTTTCTAGTTTGAACATGATTATAGACAACATGGGTACTCCTTTGTCCTTGCTTTGAGATAAAAAACAATCCAAAAAATCATATGGGCAAGCTATATCCAAAAAATAATATAAATATTCAAAGTCTCAAAAAAATATTAAATTCGTCAAAAACCTAAAAAATAAAACAATCAAAAACTACAAAAACATTCAGATGCATCACAAAACACATTTTTTGTTGCTCCTGAAGTTTGCACAGAACATCATTTTAATGGTAAAAGGCAAAAACGCCATTACAGAGCAAGGGAGGAGGTAGGAATTCGAAATATGCCCCAACTACCTCCAGACTGCACCTAACTCGTCTTATTATGACGGTAGGTGAGAACCTTAACAAACCCAACAGTGGTGAAGTGTATTTTACATTTTTGAAGAACTTATTCTCACCCAATTAAAGATATCCAGTCGTAATTGGTAAGAGGACCTTGCAAGCTTTCCAAAAAGTTCAACTTTGCGTGAATCCGAGCTCCCTGTGAAAAGTTATGGTGATCTGAATATTTCCCGCGTCAGGGTCTTTTGCCTGTCGGGTTCGGGGTTCTCCTTTGCATTTGCATTGGGTTTGGAGGGTGCCTCAAAATGTGTTTCATGCTTATGTTTTCCCGAAACCCGCTTCTGCCATTATTTCCAAGATTTCCTTCGTTTCAGGTTCAGAAATCGGACTTGCATGTGCATCGGATTTGGAAGGTGGCTCGACATGTTTTTGCCCCATGCTTTCCCGACTTGTTTTCCCGACTCTAAGACCTGATTGGCCTAGGAAGTGTTACAAGTTTGTGGAGCTCTCAAGCATCGGGACATCTTTTGCGATCTGCATGTTTCATGTCTCATGTTTCCCGAAACACGAAACCTGAAATTCCTTTGTGTCAGGTTTTTTGACCTTCCTGACATATTTTCCTTTGTGTCGGGTTTTTTGACCTTCCTAACATATTTTCCTTTGTGTCGGGTTTTTTTACCTTCCTGACATATTTTCCTTTGTGTCAGGTGTTTTTGACCTTCCCGACATATTTTCCTTTGTGTCGGGTTTTTTGACCTTCCCGACATATTTTCCTTTGTGTCGGGATTTTTGACCATCCTGACATATTTTCCTTTGTGTCAGGTTTTTTGACCTTCCCGACATATTTTCCTTTGTGTCGGGTTTTTTGACCTTCCCGACATATTTTCCTTTGTGTATTTCAGCAAACACTTAGAAAAATTTGCATTTCTCCTCCGCCGACACCCGATGGTGAAGACACGTGGCGATGTTTTATTGGTCATGGGCCATGCGGGTCAAACTTTCCATTTTGATTTTTGACAAAACCTAGCCAAAAATCTGACTTCTCCCCTGACGCCTACCATCTCCTTGGCACGTGGCAACACCTCATTGGCTGCAGGCCAAATTTCAGAATTTTCCCTTGCGCCAAACAATTAGCAAATTTTTCACCCTGCTCCCCCTTCTGACACGTGGCACGTCTTGATTGGCTCGGCGGGCCCGCGGATAAAAATTTTCCTTTACCAAATTTTTTTCGAAACTTAGGAAAATTTTCCTAAGTTCTCCTCTGAACTGCACCACTTCTTGGGACACGTGGCAGCTTCCTATTGGCTGCGGGCCTCCTAGGGTAAAATTTTCCACAAAAACTCCGCCGAGCCATAACTTGAAAAATATGAGGAGTTAGGAGGAAAACTTTACCTTTCTGGAAAGCTGAGAGAGAGATCTATCCAATGGTGCCATTTCTAGAAAGTTTTGAGTTCTTGAAAACCAAAAAAATGGAGACTGAGGCACAAGGGAGGTAAGAACACAAGGAGTTAACCACAAAATGAGCAGGGGCACATTTTGGATAACAATATGCATCTAAGGGTTCATTTTTCTTACTTAGATTTAATACCAATTTAATCTGTTGATTATGATTGCTTGAGTTCATTTTTAGTTGCATGTTGTTGTGTTGTTTTGTATGTGTATATTTATTCATTTTTGTTAACTTTTACTTGTGTGTTTATTGTTCCATACACATTTGTTTGTTATCATATCTATCATCTCTCATTCATCACATATAACATCATCTAATACATCATATATGAAAAAATGATAATTTTTACATCAAACATGTATATTATGCTAATAATCATATATCGTATCATCAATGGGGAAAGAAGGATTGTGCATGATCACAAATCTATCCCGTATACTAGTCTACCAAGTATCTAATGTAAAAACAAATGATATCATCTAAGTATATGTCATTAACCTAAAAACATGTGGTACATCATCAACATTTATCATGATAGATACATATGAAATAAAATCATACAACATCATGATATATTCAACACATCCATAAACATGAGTCATTATCATAAGACATAAAAACATGACGAAATATAAAATTGAATGTCCATATATACACGTAAAAATATTTTTCTCAAAAATGGATATACATCATTGATGCAAAATCTTCCATCAAAGGGCATGAATCATGTTGAAGCCTTCATAAGAGGCATACAATACAAAAATGGTACATCAGTACATATATCGATCAAAATCAGCCTTCCTAAGAGGCATATATATGTAAAAGGTGGTACATCATATGAAAAGAGAGGGTCACCCATGACTCTCACCCACTCCTAGACTAGCTATTCTATGGCATGGAGGAGGTGGCTACTGAGATGGCCCAGGTGAACCTACAACACTTTGTTGAACGGTATGCTGCTAAACGGGGTGAGTTGACCACAAGGTTCTATACGACCTAGTCAGGCCATAACTACTGATATCCAACTACTTAAACTTTTTCACTCTCAAAAAATTAGGAACAACCTCATAATACACTACCTTGTAATAGGCAACCTCAGTGCTAGCTCACCTAATTCTTGATAGTATATTTTTCATCCAACTTACCATATATTCATGATGCAAAGCTTTTCACTCCCCTGTAACCTGTGCCACATCCACCTGAGCCTATGTCACTGCAGCGAACAATCGATCTCTAGTAGTAGTCATACTCTTCTCTTGGGCCTATTCCTGGTCTCTCTCAGTTGTAAGGGCCCTAACATTAGCATGTCCCTTATCCCTCTGAACTGCTAACTGGTTTCTCTATTCCTGAGACTTATATAGAAAACCCAAAATATGTATACTCTAAGTAGCTAGCTTTGGAATCTACTAAAACCAAGTGACACTATCTCTAAGACCCCCTTGAGCCCTAGTCTCATCTTGCTCTACAGTGAAGACCTGTAACCGAGCCCTGAGTTGATTTCTCTCAGCAAATACCTGACGTTGCATGAATATTATTTGTTGTAACTATTATTGTAATACAACTATCTAATATCCATTTCCACTAGCATCTCCTCCACCATCATGAGGTAGACTCGGAGGGAGACCCTGTTGTGGGACCTTTTGTCTAACCATGTGTTGACCTGGGGCTATCAGAGGAGGACCTTGTTGTACCACTGAATGTACCTTCTCTAGTGGAATGTGGACCCCAACTCGAATCCCAACTTGAGGCAACTACATATGTAGAGCCTAGGGCATGTTTCTCTATCTTGACCTAGGCCCCTCTCCATGTGGTTGTTTTGATGGAGAATCTTGTCCCCCATCCCCATTATGACGTTGATTGTTGAATGGATCATCATCATCATCATCCCTGTCATCCTCATCACCAATGCTAGGACATCCCTTTGGGGGTTCTCTCACTCTTGCATCCCAAGCTACTCTCAAAATTGTCAATTGATGAGGTAATACTATGTGATACCATGGCCCATACTCTGTTGTGCACCTTAGATCTCTGGCTTTCCTCAAAGGTACCCATTGAACTGGCACCATCTGCAAATAGTTGGTCGTAGCTCTATCTATAATAATTTGTGACCCCATAATAAAATACTCTCGGGCCCTATGAGCGTACCACATATCTAGCCCTGGCACATCCTGTAAAGTGCCAAAATGTCTCTGGCACTGATCAAATCTATAAAAAAAATTAGATATAGTTGTGGCTACCAAACATGAAATGATCATCTGTCACTATACTCAGCTTTGCACCATCCTTAGGCCACTGAAAGTGTCTGTATGACATCCATATTATCGTGGCCTGTTATATCTCATAAAAATATCAGCAATGGTGGTATGTATCTCCCATATTCAACCACATATAATCAACGGCTAGAACCCAACCCATAGTGGAAGGCTCCTCTAAAGCAAAAACTCTCAAAGAACCTATGGGGCGACCAATGGCAATGTGGTCGAATGCCCAAATCTATAACAAATAGGCTGGACCTACCATCTTCTGATGGTAGTATGTAATCAAGTGAAGGTCCCAGTATAAATGTTCCAGTATGCACTGGCCCTAACAGTAGCTCTCACTATCAATCAATCTGTGTATCACTTTTATAAGACCAAGTGGAAATGAGGCTCCAATCTTGTCAGGAATCAAAACTTCACTAAAAAAGGCCATCAAATATACTACAACTCGATCTAGCTTAGGAGCTATTAGACACTAAGATAGTCTAATTGTCATGCCTCAATAAGGTATGTGTGGGGATCCAAAAAAATCTAGACTACGATGATCAATATTGGGTTGATGGCTCATATACTGACTTAGCTCACCCTATACGAGGACTCGCATGATGTGCCATACATCCTCCAAGGTGATGGTGATCTCACTAGTAGGGACTCAGTAACACTGACTCTTGTTGTGTCACTACTCAACTAAGGCTTTCAAGAGGTCGTGATCCAATGTGATCTGTGGCATATTGGCCACGTAGGCCAACTTGACTATGTATAGTAAGATATCTGATATCTTCCTATCCTCATTAAATTGTGCCTCTATAGCCAGTAGGTGACCATACCTCTCTCTAGTCTAAGGGGAGGGAAATCGTCTTTGTAATAAACAACAATACACTTGTTAAGGCTAAAATTCTATCTATATTCTTCAAAAAAATGTTAATTTCTACTTTTGTCAACAAGTTTCTAACCTATGTTCTTCTACACTTATGTTATTTTTCTCAAAATTTGGTTAAGTATTTATTTTGGTGTACACACGCCCCCTTCGATGGCTATGCACTTGTCTCGACACATATATGCCTAGTACATATATATGTCCCTGGTAATGCATACACACTCATCTCAATGCATACGTGCCTAGCTTTTCACCCTAAAAAATGATAACTACACAAGACACATACGCACCCAGAATGGCACCTTTGTGTTCCCTTCGACATGCACATGTGCGTGCATATGTTTTTCCCCACCCGATGCATATATATCCCCATTGACGTATACACATGCGTTTACCTATATTTCAATGTGTACAGATGTGCATACCCATATTTTGATGCATGCACACATGCGTCTGCATTATTTTAACCCCAAACTACCCTAAAATGTGTTAAAAATGACATTAAATGTGAAAATTAATAGGAAAGGATAGAGCACTCACGAAGGGTCCATTCATCTCGTCCCAAAGGTACTCTTAGATGCAGTCTGCTCACCTCCTCCTCCTCTGAAGTCCTGCCATCCCTCTCTCAGCTCACAAAGTCACTCGTGATGAAAATTCACAAGAGCTTTATAGAAAATGAACTATGCATGATGGTTTACACCCCCCAAGGGGGGTATATTAAGCTGATGCGATGCCCCTGGGGCATGTTTCACCTGTTGTGATCACTCTAACATTTCTTCTAGTTACCCAAATATTTATTTTTTATTAAATAATTTTTTTTAATCAATTTTTCACTATTTTGGGGCATTATTTGCCACCTAGCACTCATTTCTTCACCCTCGGGCATTTTAAATATTTTGACGCACTATTTTTCATCCTATTTTTCTTCTATTTTACATGTCTCCATGGTTATTTTTATTGAATGATTATTTTTGGCTTCTTCTTCTTCTTCTCACCGGGGCTTTTTACTACTACCCGAAGCCCATTTCTTCGCCCTGGGGCATTTTCATGTTCTTTTAGGTGATCTTCCATTTCTTGAATTCTTATGACCGATAAAAAATTATAAAATTATAAAATCATCCAAAAATATTATAAAAATTCCAAAATTGGCAAAAAAAAATTGGTAACGAGCTCGTATGCAACTGAAATTTTTGTCTCTCACATGGCATTCATTTCGTATCTCCTTCACGTTTTCATGTTTTTTGAAACAACTCGTGGATCATCTAGATCTACACTCATTTACAAAATCTACAATGCTTACTTCGTCTATACTCTGGGGCACAATGAGTTGCATGGTATTGTTTCATCGTGCACACTATTTTTTCATTGGACCCAAGTGTCGTCCATTATTCTCCTTGCATGTGTAGTTTTCTCGGGCCATCATTTTTAACCCTTATCATTTATCACAAACATTTGGCATTTTAGGTTGCTAAAAAAATATATGTGCAACTCTCTTAAACAGTGTTGGTTTGAGTGTGTGTGTTTGTACTTATTTCCCTATTAGATCAGCTTGTTTACTTCTCGTATTGCATTTCATTTTGTATGTTACAAGGAGTTGGCAGTTTTAGTAATGTACAATTATTTATATTATGGCTTTTTATGTCGTTCTACACTTTTATCGTATTCTTATATTTTCGTAAGGACCAATGATGAAGATTCTTAGCAATATGATGTAATCATTACTGTCTTATGCAAAGAAAAGTCGTTAATAGGTCAATATCTCCTCCTTGTTTCATTTTTCCCCTCCTAATTGTTCTATTTTAACTCTTATTTTCGATCATTGATTGACCTCTTTTCATCTCCCTATCGACACTCAAGGGGGCATCCTTCACCCTACTAATTTTTCTTCCACTCCAAAAATAAATAAAAAATTAGTCGTCTATGTTTGTCTACTTTTTTTGAAGTGGCATAGCTTATGCCACCCCAAAGAGGGGAAAATATAGACACCTGTAGTTTGATCTAAGCAATATTATTCTTAATATTGCACTAACTATTCTAATCCTTGTGAATTGATGACACACCATCAATTAGACCTAGCTAACTCCCCTTCTACGACACTCTTTTGATCATATTCCACCTATAAACTAACTAATTAGGCTAACATAGGCTATTATTGGCTAAATTCCCTTCTAACCTAATTCTACCAGCTTCCTAGCTTATCAATCCATTTCATTGGATTGATTAAAACTTTCAAAACTCTCTCTAAACCCTAATTCCTCACTAATTCTGATTAATTATCCTAGACCTATGTTAATTGCCCTAAAAACCATATTTAACCTCTTCAAGACCTAAAAGTTACTTTAGGACTATCTTTTCGTCCCACATGAACCAAAACCTTTTCATTCTCAGAAATAAAAAACTATAAATAGTCGATACCCCAAATCATTTTCTAAGATCACTTTCCCTCTCTAGGCTAAACTATAACATTATTGCTAGGATTAAGATATTTTCTTCATTTGTTTTATTGATCTATTATTATTTTTCTTTGTTATTTTCATTCAAGTTTTTAGTAAATGGAAGGAATCATATAGCTCTTTAGTCATTAATGGAGGGCTCCCATTCTCATGATCATAAATTGGTTGCTTAAAATCTAATTAGGTTCATTTATAAAGCTTTCAAGAGTAGAGGATAACTAGATTTTCTTGTTTACTTCAAGATTAATGCATCCAAATAAATTAATCCTTGTTTATCTCTTATCTAATGGTCCATTGATTTTTTTGTTCAAAGATTTGCCACTTCTTGAGTGTTCTTAACCCATTTCCATAGCTTTTATAAACTTTTCCTTGTACACAAAGTTTATGGAACCTTGTAAATAATGGATTTCAGGTGCTCTTGAAAGTAACTTCCATATGTGGATTTGAAAATGCTATGAACATAAATTTTGGATTTGGGAAATCTTCTAATATGCAGATATTAGATGGAAAAGTTGACATATTTGTTTTACTTCAATCCGAGAGAAATCCAAAAGGATTTGTAGAGGGATATGTATGCTCTTTTATAGAGGCTAAGTCATGGTTGGAAGTGGTTACATGTAGTTGAATGCACATGCTAAAATAGTAGTTAAAAGAAGTTAAATAGTTCATACAATTCAATTACCCCCACCTTTCTAGGATTCTAGAAATGGAGTTCACTGAAATGGGGAAGTGGAGTCCAAGTTGGGTCCAAATAGAACCTAAGTGGCAGTTGATTAGGAAAATAGGTGTATTTTCATAATTAAGTAACTAATTTAACTAGCTACAATGTGAGAGATAATTAATTAACCATTTATTTAATAAATGATAATTAGCTTAGCTAAAGTGGGTTAAGAACTAATTTTATTAATACCAATAATGTTTAAATCTTATTTTGGAGATAGGATTAGTGGTCGTTTGTGTATCCTCCAAACACCACATATATCAACTTACAGTTGGTAGTCTCTTGTTGAGTTAGTTATGTTTTTATAGATTATGTTTTTGGAGGGTCATGGAAAAAATAAGTCTCATTGAGAAATTTGAAGGGAGAGATTTTCCTATATGTGGAAAATACAGATGCAACTAAAATTTATCAAAAAGGACCCTTGGCATATTGTCAAATCTAATGAAATTACACCTACAAATGCAAATGATAAGGGGGTATGAACAACAAGATGTGAACTGGGATAATACTGGTAACAAGTGTGTGATTTTGGGGTGTCTATAGTTACATACAAGGTCATAGAGAATTAACACATGAGATTATTATATTCAAAATTTCTTATTAGTTTTTGTTCTTTGGAAATGGTACATCTAATCTGAATAGAAGAGATGTATAAACACCTCACCTCCTCCCATACCTTTTATGTCATTTTCATGGCCATGAACAACAATTTCTATCCTTCCTAGCTCTCTTATGTACAAAACTACATTCTCCCCGACTCTCTCGCCATTAATTTTATTAGCTTCCTACAAGTCGATAGTGACCCAGAAAAAATTGCAGAAACTAGCATAAAAAAAAAATAATACTCAAGAAATATTACCTTTAAAATATCACTCATCTATATTAATTATTAATATCTAAGTTTGTAAATGTGTAGTTACAATTTTAATGTAAATATTATTTTGCTCATGAGGCAAAGTATGAGGGGTCAATATGGAAATGGTAATAGGGAAATAAAGATTATAAATAGAATATAATTTTAAAAATTACGTATGGACTTAGATTTCTTTTGAATTTTTGAATATGTACATATGTCTAGACATATTCCCAACTCATGTTTACATGTTTACATGTTAATGTCTTGTCATTAGGTTGACCATCTCCTTTGTCTTGGCCTACTGGCCTTCTCTTTGAATCAAATCATGTTGTGCTCACGTTGTTCTATTCATGAAAGGCTCCATTGGTAATATACTTAAAGGTGTAAAGATGGCTCCTAGAGCCTGTTGTGTTCTCATGTAATTTAAGACGCTGATAAAATATTTTTTTCTATAGAAATTATGGACAATCCACACTTAGCCAAAAAAACCTTTCGTACAATATGAGTTCCTATGTTCATAATGTCAAATCCTTAAATTTTCAAGTCCTTAATTGAAAATAGCTCCAAAATATTTCAGGTCCCATGTTTGAATGACACCTAGTGTCACAAATAGCCGCAATACTAAGTAGTTCATATTGTAGGAAGGAAGAGTGAAAGTGTATATGATCTAAGGACCGTTGATCTTAGGGTCAAAAAATATATCCATATGCGCGTCATTCTATATTCTCGACACATTTCCCATTTTTCATTTTCCTGGATAAGAAACTCCTCATTGTGGCCATGACATAAACTCCATAATGAAAAGCAACGTGAACTCAATGAATTGTGTGACTCTTTCATCTACATCCTCAAGTATTCTTACACGCACGCAAAAAACCATCAACAATTTGTGTTTCCGTATAATAATTTTAAATGAGAGGGATGAAGGAAAATGAAGCCAGGTATTTTTCATTGAGAAATAATAAATAAATAAAAAGAGAAATGTCACGTTGCTTGTTCAAAATTTTAACATAACATGAAACAGTGCTAAATTCGATGGCATAGTGGTGGTCGTGAAAATGTTTCATGATATAAATACACATGATCACAATGCTTCAATTTTAATAAGTGGTAAGAACCTAGAATTTTTAGGAAGAAATGTCAACTATAAATTCATAAGGAAAAATATTGCAATTTATATTTGTTTCTACCTTGGGAAGCATAGAGGATGGTATATAAAGATGCCATAAAACCGCCTGACTGACATTGTATTGTGGTTATTAAATTCAACTGCTACATCGAATTGACTTGGGATGTCAAGTACCCTCCACATGTCCCTATCTCTAAAGTGTTTTACAACATGTGCAAATACATTCCCCTTAAATTTCCATGTTTTCTTACTATCCACTAAACATAAGGATTGACATTGCAAAAAATAACTGCTGACATGGTAGTATTAAGTGATTCGGCCTTACTTTTTTATATATATCTAAAATATGTTGTCTCAATGATTTATGTTTTACACCCCCTTTCTCCTCCAAACAATTGTCAACAAAGGCATGTGGTCGATATGTGCCTAGAACTATAAGCAAGAAGATTTTCACATGGTTTCCCCAATAGTTTCCCTACTCCTAGACTTCTCCTCTGTTAAACCCCTACTTAATCACCCATTTTCCTCCGATAATCTTTCACTTCCTCAAGTTTAACTTCTTCTATGCATCCCATTTGGAATCTCCATTATTCAATTTACATGTAATTATTAATATGTAGTTCAATGGATTAATAATTGATTTTTAGTTTTTAATGGTACAAAATTTGTATGCTTGGGGTTTGCGAGGTGACCAAGTCATCGACCTCCTCATACCAATTTTTTTATGAGAAAAAAATTAATAATTTGAGATATTTCCCATTAATTTAGATTTTCACCCACTGACGTTTATGAATGGTGACTACATTTTGGGATCAACATTAATTATGCTTAAAATTTTTATCATTTTCTATTTTAATATTAAAGGATCCTGCAACCAACAATTTTTAATCTAAAAAAATCATTATTGTAATTTATAAGTGTGACATCGACATATCATCATCAATTTGGAAATTTGATTAATGCGAAAAATAAATATTATAAATTAGAAGTGTAACATGATACTTATGAATTATTACGTTGTTTTTAAATATGAGAATTTGGATTAAAGAATTTATTTATATTTTATTTGAGGAATCTTTTTATGTTATGCAATATACATGTTGGGTAGAATGGAAATTTGTCTCTATTTGGGCCATGAATTAGATATGGTTATTTATGGAATGGTTATTCAATTTTTTTACTATTAGAAATGCCCTTTATATTAAAAAATAAAAGAGAGTTACATAGTAAGGGGTGATTGGATAACCCACAGTCCTACAAAAATGGTACAAGGTCACCAAAAAAGTAGAAAAATGCCATAAGGGCTACATCAAAACGCCCACAAGACAACCAGAGACCATATTAAAAAAATCACCATCAAGTACACATCTCCACACCACAAGTAGGGGGAGGATCATCTCAAGGAGGGATGAAAGCTCCACTGTTAGGCTCCACCAAAGGAGAATCCAACTGTCAACCATCGTGATGATGATATTACATATGTAATGGAACCATAACGTCCCAACCGGGTGGAGGAGATCCTGCGATGGTCTGCCTAGATGGTGGTGGATAACTCCACCGCAGAGAGCTAGCAATGTCTTTCCCTTATGGAGGCAGGTTGTAGCCAGGTTTAGAGGATGATGGGACTAAGGGGTGGCCTCGAGGGGAGGAGTAATAGTGGTTGCACGAGTAGCTCGTCCGACGTGGTCCCACGAGTGGTAGCTGTCGGGGTGGCAAAGGTTGAGGTGGCAGTACCTGAGGATCTTGAGGGAATCGACTCATAGTGCAAAGTGCACTCCCCCAATGATCAAGAATCTCCTGTATATGAGAAAAATTTAGGGTAACCTTAATGCACAATAGAAAGAATAATCACCTTGTCATTAGTGGAAAAGAAAATAACAGATTGATCATACTTGAAAATTAAAGCATTGCAAGCTTTCCATATATGAAATAGAATACATGCCTAAAAAAAATGCCAAAGTGTATCAATGTAATGAGGCCAAGGAATGAAGTCACCAAATAAGGTCAGTCTCCAAAAGAATAACTTAGGGTGATAAGGCTGAAAAAAAATGGATCCACCTCTAGATTGACTAAGCATGGGGACAATACTAGAAGAAGTTTTTGAACGAATCAAGGCAAGATCAAAAAAGAAAATTAGGATTAGGGATGCCAATATTACTAAGTTTTTCACCCACAGGTAAACCTTGGTAAACAAGACACCAAATAAAGTGGTTAACTTCAAGCTCAAGAAGAGAGTTCTAGGTACGCAAAAGCTAGCGAAGCCAATTGGAATGTGCAGAGTGCAACCGCCACTGAGCATTGAGCTTATCAATGGCCAAAGAGAGCAGGCTCAACAACTGATAAATGGTATAAGTATTGTATTGGAGGAAGGAAATTTCCTAATTCCACTGCCAGTCACGCCACTAAGCTACAAGAGGTTGAAGCCCCAATTTATGGAGCATAACATCTGGTAGGAGATCTTGAATTTTACAGATAGATGGAAGGTTCGAATTGGCTAGATTGAATTTCAGCTTCATCTCGAGCCAAGGAATATAGTCTTTGCGGCTCACTAAATCTTGTATGGTATGAATTCCCTTGCATAAGATCTGAATCACTTTGATGCCCGAAGTTTCAAAAAGTAGAAGATCGCCTTGAGTGATGATAGGAGACAACAAAATGTTCCGTGAATTAAAATAAATTCCTGTGTGAAATCCATCACCAACTAACCGCATCAAATGATTCACCTGCTTGAAAATTTTCCAAATAATTTTGGCAACAAAGGTACTAGTAATTTTGACAAGATCCAAGGTGATAATAATAGTTTGCAACCTAATTTTTTTGTAATTGTTGTATGAGAAAAGAAATGGCAGGATATTTTTTAAACACTTTTGATGAATTTAAATTTAGAATAAAAGTAAGAGACAAAGTTAATACCCTGGGAGACATTTCTTACTGTGACTACAAACATGTATTGGGTTGCAAGTAGAAGAGATCTTACAAGAACAATAAAGGAAATTACTAAATAAATGGATAGATCTTCTTAAATAGCCAAATATGTTATTAGACAAATCTAGCCACAAGAAATTGCTATGGTAATAATTATGTTTGGATTGAGGATTGTATTTTTAAAAAATAGTTTTTTATTAAAATTCATATGAATTACGGAGTTAATTGGTATTATAAAAAATAATGATATTCAGTAGGGCAATACATGGGAATGGTATTAGAATTTCAAAGATAATCATTTGACTATGTCAAACTGGTAAACCCAAGTTGAATCACTTCCTTGCCAAGTTAAAATATGGCTCAAAAAGCCTCACTCAACCCAAGTTGAATCACTTCCTTGCCAAGTTAAAATATGGCTCAAAAAGCCTCACTCACAATGATCAAAGAGGATGACTCAAAACTTTGAGCATATGACTCAACTAGAAGAATTCAAAGGTAAAATTACATAAATAATTATTACTTTACTCATTCTTATACGTCATTTTATGTCGTGGAGAATGTTTTGATAACGTAAAATATATTTAGTTCTGTACAAAATACAATTGCAGAGAGACCAAAGTTTTCATTTGATTTTTAACCACAATTCAATCATTCGCCTATTTGAACCTTTTTTTTAGCATATGTGAATAATTGCATTTGGCACATTTATGGATGGTGAGTGCATTTCTCTATTTTTAGTTTAAACTTCGCAGTCATAGATGAATGGAAAGAAGTTCTAAAATGAATATGAAACAAATGAATTGTTCGACTTCATTTAGATAGGGGTTTTCATGGGCGTTTTTCAGGATGCTCTCCTTGGACTCTTAGGCTAAAACATTAAACTTAGAATATTTGTTGTATTTCTTAAAAAATTTGTTAATGGGTTATACATTGTCCAAAAAGGGAATCTTCACCACCTTATGTTTACAGTAAAGGAAATAAACATGTAAATGAATTTCAAACTTATTCGAATTATGTTTCCTTTTCATCCCCGGTTTCAAATAATTATTGTGTTGTTTACTCCAAGTTATCATTTCCCTCTTATGCACAGTTGGATATTTCTTTTAGTGTTCATGTGTGGGTAATTAATGTCCCTTATATTCCTATCTATCTAATTTATATTTTGTTAATAATATGTAAAGTTATTAAATTTGGTGCAACCCTTATAATATGTGTAGAAATTTATTTTTAATATACTATATATGTATGTTCTCAAGAATTTTCTATTTTTATTGTATTTTCATGTTCTTTATGTATTAATTCAATACTCATATTATTAAAACACGTAATAATGTAAACATTTATATATCTATTTAGCACTTGGCTAATACAATATTTATATAAGTTCTTGGGGCAATGAAAATGTGTACCCATGTTTTAAACTATAGATATTTGAGGAACGTTGAAGATTCAAGATTATATTATTAAGACACATTATTCTAATGTAAATGCTTATATATCTATTGAATGTTTTTCTAAAACAATATTTATGTAAGTTCTTGGGGAAATTAATATTAGGAAACCATAGACTTTGCAACAATGAATACGCAGAAAGATGAATAGCAAAACAACTGTTTATAAAGATAGAGATCAGAGAAATATACAAAATACCAAACATGTAAGATATGAAAACCAGATTTACGTGGTAAAAATCTAGCTAAGTTCTTAGGGAAACATCCATGGTGCAAGATATCAATATTTTGTTAACTCAATATGAACAAATTACATGTGAACTCAATATGAGGTACTTTGTATCTCCAAAAAAAAAATACACCGAATTGGAAAACTACAAATAGGATTCCTCCTCCTAAAAATAGAGTGAAAAAATTCCATAAGGATTTTCCTTCCCAAAAAAAGAATTTAATTCAATTCGTCTTTCTAGAAATAAAGGATTGAATCCTTAATTTTTGTTTCAGGGTCTTCATAACATCTCCCCCCCTCTAGATCCCCCTACGACATGAGTGGGGGGGGCGGGGGGGGGGGGGGGGGGGGAAGTCCTCCCACACCCCCCTTATAGAAGTGAGCTACAAAATGCACCACAAAGGGATCCAAAATTTAACTTTGTTGTCATCTATCTAAAAATCTCCACCTTGCCAAGAAATTTGCGTGATATCTCACATGACCAACTCATCACCTTTTCTACAATCTAAGAGAAGCCAAACACTATTTTAGCTTCTCTAATAATATTGTTTTTGTGAACATATCAACACATTTTTTTATAGTGTGAACCTTTTCCACTGTTATTGCTCCTTCATCAATAACATGTCTAACAAAATGATGCTTAAATGCAATATGATTTTCATTACTATGATAAGTTGGATTCTTGGCCAAATAAATAGCACTTTGATCATCACACAATACCTTTGTCTTGTATTGATATCTTCCAAACTCACCAAAGAGGCCTTATAGCCAAACTTCTTCCTGATAAGCATGATAGGCAACTACATATTCCACCTCAATAGTTAACACAACAATAATCTTTTCAAGCTTTGACATCCTTGACTTATAGCTCCACCTACAAGTGTAAAAACATAACCAGAAGTCGATCTTATTTTATCCAAATCACCTATAAAATTTTTATCAACATATCCATAAATAGAATCACCACTATTATTATAGGTGATGCAATAATCGTATGTGCCTCACAAGTAGCGAAACACCTACTTCATTATTGACCAATGTTCTCTACCTGAATTTTCCATAAATATACTAACAACTCCAACTGCATGTGAAATTTCAGGCCTTATACATAATATAGCATACATTAAACTTCCAACTGCACTAATAAATGGTACATCAGACATATACTCTTTTTCTTCTTTTTCTTTAGGACATAAACTTTACGAAAAGTTTGAAATGGGAAGCAAAAGAGATTTTAACTGGTTTCACATCTTTCATACCAAATATAGTTAGTATGTTTTCCAAATATATATGTTGTTATAACCAAATATTACCATTTATCATGTCTCTATGTATCTCCATGCCTAAGATTTGTTTTGTAGCTCCAAGATCTTTCATATCAAATGTCCTAACCAAATGAGCCTTTAAATTTTTTATTTTTGCCATGCTTTTTCTTACAAGCATATCATCAACATACAATACCAATATAATGAATATACCATTGTCTAAAAACTTGAAATAAACACAATGGTCATACTTACTCCTTATAAAATTATGGCTCATCATGAAATCATCAAACTTCTTGTTCCATTACTTAGGTTACTATTTCAATCTATACAATGATTTCCTAATCTTGAAAACAAATCATTTTTTTCTAGTGTACAAATCCTTCAGGTTATTCCATACAAATATCTTCTTCTAAATCTCCATATTAGAATGTTATTTTAACATATAATTTCTCCAACTTTAAATCAAGCAAAGAAACTAGTGCTAAGACTACTCGAATTGAGACAAGTTTAACTACTAGTGAAAATATTTCATGAAAATCAATACCTTATTTATGTGCAAATCCTTTAGCTCTACCTGTCTAGTCCTGAACTTTTTAACTATGTCATCAACACCTATCTTTCATTTGTAAACCCATTTGTAGCCAACAAGTTTTCTACCTTTTGGAATTTGTACTAGGTCCCATGACCTATTATTTTTAGTGATATTCTCATGCATTTTTGTCTTCCATTTGGCACTGTTCACATCTTCCGATTCTTCCTGATAACGACTAGGTTCCTCATCACTAGAAATCAAAGAAATTGAAATATTGGGATTGTACTTACTAGGATTTTGTCTAACTCATGCAAATCTCCAAACTGACTATAGAGGTATTTCTTCATGTTGTTGTGACCTCCATACCGTCTGATAAGGTGTTTCCTCAAGTTTTGAATCATCAACATATATGCAACATATATGAAAATGGTTATTTTCCTTCCTTTTCAATATCTGAAGATGCCCGAATTTCAAGCTTCACATGTTCAATTTTAGGTTCTTGTTCTTTGATTTCAACATCTAATTTTAGGATAGGAAATTTATCAAACTCTACGTCATTACTAACGATGATTTTGTGGGCAGTAGTATCCCACACTATGTATCCTATACCATTATTTACTTCACCATACCCAACAAAGATGTAGTCCTGAGATCTTGGGTCTAACTTTAAATGTTGATTTTTATAGTAAGAGCATACGCATTACAACAACAAAAAATTCAAGTTTGAATAATCATATGGATGAACTTTCCATACCTCTTCAGGAATATTGCAGTCTATTTTAATTAATAGTGGTTGATTTACTAGATAACAAGTTGTATGAATTACTTATTCCAATAAATGTTGATCCAATTTTGAATTTTTGAGAATGCTCTTTGATCTCTCTAAAATATTCTTATTCATGCGTTCAACAATCCCATTTTAACGTGGAGTATAATGGGTGGTTTTATGCCTTTAAATCACATCTTCCTTATAATTGTTCTGAAACTCTAAGGATATGAAATCACCTCCATAGTCTATTCCTAAACATTTGATAAACCTAACAATGTGATTTTCAATCAAATGTATAAATTGCTTAAATATACCGAAAACATTATATTGTCTTTTAATAACGTAGACCCATACTTTCCTGGAGTAATCATCTATAAAAGTAACAAAATACAACGTTCCTGCATATGAAATCAAAGGTGTTGGACCCCAAAGATCAAAATGAATATAATCAAGAATACATTTACATGACTTCCATCTTTAAAAAAAATTCTACATTGTTTCCCAAAATCAAAATGCTCACAGAAATTGAAGTCTATAAACTTTAATTCAAGGAGTAACTCATGATTCTTTAGTACCATTAATCCTTTCTCGCTCATGTTCCCCAAATGTAGATGTCATAAATGAGTATAATCTTTTGATACATTAGGTAGCACAACTTCTTGACTGATATTTGTACTCCCTTGAAATATGTAAAGATTCCTAACCTTTAGATCCTTCATTACAACTAAGGAACCCTTAGACACCTTTAGAGCCCCACTTTGACTTGAGAACTTATAACCACTGGAGTTTGATTCACTCAAGGAAGTCAAATTTATTTGTAGTTTGGGTACATGTCTTACTTTTGTTAGTGTCCTCACTATACCATCAAACATTTTTATCTTGATACTACTAATCCATAAAATAACACTAACCTTGTGTTTAAATATCTTGTGAAATCGGGTCCTTTAAATATCACATTAAGCTGCAAGCATATATCTTGATTAATACCTTATTTAAAACATGATCATTAGTGGTTTTCAAATATGATCACATACACCCAAAACTGAAATAAATTGGATCGCAAACATCCACTTTCAAATGTGCATCCAAATATGATGAAATCGCCATTTTCCCATTTTCAATAAAATGTCGTTAATGATAAAATTGCATCCAAATAATTAAATACTAAATCATTATTGTGGAAAAAAAAATGCAATAAATAAATCACGACACCAAATTGATAATGGAGTTCGCCAAGTCTCAGGATTTTCTTAATGGTGAACTGATTCATTTTTAAATATATTGCAAGTACATTATGAAACCCACAAAATGAAATGAATCTGAAACCAATAGACTATATTAGACCCCCTACTATTAAATAGTTTATAAATGGATAATGATTAGAAATGTCGCATTTAGGTGCAAGCCTACAAATTGATTAATACCATTTTAAAAATGGAATCATGCATGGTTTCCAAATATGGTCACATACACCAAAAAATAAAATAAATTAGATCATATAAACATTCACTTCCAAATATTATTAAATTTAAATTTAATTTAATTTTTTGATTAAATGTTATTAAAGATTAAATTGTATCCAAAATGATCAAATATGAAATCATTACTGCATAAAAATAGAATGCAATAAAGAAATCATGACACCAAATTTGATAACGGCGTTCACCAATTTCTTTATGTCTTTAGGTTCACCTAAACGACAGACCAATTTATTTTTACATATGTTACAAATAAATTATAAAAACTGACAACATGAAATGAATTTGAAACCTGTAAAAAATATGCTCAAGAGACCTTCGAGGAAATCTTAATTTAATCAGTAATATCCTCCACCTTCTTGTGGCACCTGCAAAATCATTTTTTCCATGTGTAGACACCTATAATTACACCTAAAAAATTTAAATACTTAAATTGCGCTAATTATCTCCTTTCCCGCAAATTGATGACATATCATCAAAATCTCTCATATTCCCTCTTCCATTGTCATTAATTGATTACATTATGCTAATTAATTAAGTCACCTATCCAACTACAGTACTCTAATTAACGAACCTTCCGTTAATTAAACACCTCTTCTATCTAGATTAATTAATTATTATTAATTAATTAGTTTTCCCCTTCATTTAACTAGTAAATCAATATTTAATTGATTTAATCCCTTCTAATGGCCTAAATCATACTAAGATTCCTCTAATTGGCTTCTATAAGCTTATGCCTACCTATTAGTTAATCACCTTTGATTAATTAATAACACCCCCCAACTCCCATGACTTGCTAAACATGTACTAAACCCTTCTAAAGTAAGGTTACCTTTAATAAAGCAACCTTATCCATTCCTAATCATGTTTTACCTTTATCCCACATTCATGAAGATGTGTTGAATCCTTTATCCTTTGGGCTATATAAAGAGCCCTCCTCCTACCTTTATACCTACACCTAAACTCCTTAAGAGAGCAAATGCAAAGCATATAGCAAAGAGACTAAGAGCTTGCACTTTTTCCTCTTGAGAGTTCATCATCTTGAAGAGTTAAGCCTCTTTCTTAAAGTGCTTAGGTCATATGGGAGGTGTCAAAAGGGTCTTGTAGCCCAACTTTGACTAGCCCTCATTCCTAGGTTCTTGGAACATTAAGGACAACTATTTTTGATAGCCATGGAACCTACCTAGGTTCCTTCATTTATATGTTGTTAGAGAATAGAGGATATTTAGGTGCTTAACATAGTTAATTTCATAGTTTTGTATTGATAAATGTTAGCATCTAACCCTTGATTAATTTTTATCATGATGGTGTTTATAATGTTGTTTAATTCTTGCTAATTAAGACTATTTAGGTGTTAGTCTTTGTTTACATTAGCATTAGTTTAAAAACAACACTTGCACACATTTGGCACACCCAGTGGGACCCTTAGTCCCATGGCATTTTAGTTTAAATTTCATTGTTTTGGCTAACTTTTGATATGCACATGTAGTAATTAATGTCCATTTTTTATAGAAAATTTGCTCATTTGATATATGTAACTTCATGTTCATAGCCATAATTTTAATGGGTAATTGCCATTTTTAAACTAACTTGTCAAAATTTAGAGATATTGTGAAGTTTTCTTTGTTTTTTCTGTACTCTAGGTTACAGGTTTGATGCAGGTGTGATTTTCAGGGCGTAGGCATGTGATTTTCAAAGCACATGCATGGTTTTTGGGGCACACATGTCTCTCTGGTGGTGCAAGCATGCTAGTAAAATCTGACATTCTATTTTCTGACCCCTGGCATGCACACTAACCCTGGCAGCACATACCCTAACCCATGCGTGTAGGTGCATTAACCCAGGTGCACACATCATTTTGTATTGTACCTTCACTACATTCTAAAGCCTGTCGGAATGGCACACACACCCTAACCAGGGCACACATGCACTTTTAGTGGCGCAGGTATATTTTTCTAGTAATACAGTTATTCTATCTATTTTTCTCATAGTATCATGTATGTTGTTTTCATGGCACAAACACCTCTCGGGTGGCACAAGAATTTAATTGAACTAAAAATTCCACATAGTGGCACAAGTATTGTTTTAGTGGTGCAAGCAATATTTTTGGGGTAGCACACATCTCTCGCGTGAGCGCAAGCACATTGTGAGCTGAAAACTACCTTTGGTGGCACATACACCCTAACCTACGTGTAGGCACTAAAAAAGGGGTGCAGGCGTCCCTTTGCATTTTTTGAACTTAAATCAATGATGTGCTAACATTCTTGCAGGTTTATCTAATCATATATTTGTCTTTGTAGGCTGTTTTTACATGTTTGTATTTGATTAGGTAATATTTTGCATTGTTTACTTATAGGATTAATGGATCATGTATGCTCTTCCCTCACGTCTCTTAGGGTGATCTTGGGAATCAGAAATGATTCTTGATTCCTTTTTGATGTTTTGAGATTGTTAGGGGTATTTGATTTGGAATTGGTTAATTTGGCATTGTTGAATTAAAGTGTTGTTCCATTTGTTTATCTTTTGGGATTTATGAAGACATCACATATGCTCTTCTCTTGCATTCTTGGACAACTTAGAGAATCAGAAATGATTCCTTCTCTTTTGATGGAAAACTACTAATCATCATCATACAGGACCAAAACATTTGTCAAAGAATGAAGGAATTGAAACAAAATTCAGAAAACTACTAATACAGTTGTTATACAGGTTGTCAAAATGTTGTTCGAGTAAACCACATCTAATTAAAAAAGATAAAAATAAAAACATATTCAAAACACTATATTGCAGGTTTCAGAAAAGGGTACGTCCCTCTCCGTTCAACTGGAACATAACCCCTTTGGCATAACACCTTAAGCTACAACAATGGGGGTGGTTCCAGGAACCCCAAAGTAGTCCACGCAAGAGGGAACCTTGTGGACGAAATGGGAAGTGCTCCACACTACCTATCTGACTAGTAAATCCTTTGTGAGATAGAGTTACAAGTTGTCCCTACGCTACCCTTTTAAGTACACATTTGGATGCATTTATTGCCCACTGTGCTTGAAGGGGGCAAAGTCGAGATACTCCCAAACTAGTCATTGTGACTTTTTGGGTAAATTGTCCCGCTCGTGGATAATCTTTGTAGCACCTAGGATGAGAGAACCACCTAGGAAGATATACTTTGGCCAGGAGCCCACTTTGACCATTCTAAAATAGTGTTGAGTTGTGAACCATATTTTTCATTGAGAAACGTGTGACGCGTTACTTTCACCTAGTTTTTACTTGCCTTAGGGTGAGGTGAAACTCTGTTGAAGTGAGGCCAGCATTTTTCATCCTTTTTTAATTTACATCCTTCACATTCTTTTGAACACTTTGTTAATCAGAAGAAGGGTGACTACCTTTTTGTTGCCAATCGACTGTTTCTCTCACTTTTATGTCTATTTACACCCATCCATGTTTGCGGCTGGGTTAGTTAAATGTCTAAAGTGTGCGGAGGCATTTTTGTGTCATTGGTATCCATTGTGATCTTGATACCCATGTCAAGGTCATCATTGTAGTTATGCATGGTTCATCACCACAGAATCTCCTTAGAAGAGTTAGCTTGTTTGTATCATATCACTACAATTTCGATATTTACACCTTGTTTCTTATAAACTCGACATAAATATCTATATTGTAAGGTTACGTTTCACACATTTTTAATTATTCCTAGCTATACTTTGAGATTTTTTAGTTTGGTTCTATTATTACCTTGATTTCAAAGAGTGCTAGGTGTTACCATTTGTGTGTGTTATATCAATAACACCTTGATATCAATACTTCACTTTCTCGCAAAGTGGGTTAACATATCTTGGTGATATTGTTGTGTCATTCACGAATTGTAATTGGCACTTTTTGAGATATAGGTCTTAATCGGATTTGAGCTCGCTCATCATATATCTTGATTGGGAGATCGCATTGACTTCTTGTATTTACTTACGTCTTGTTCATTCCCTTGAACTTGGCATAAGTGAAGACATCTTGTTAATCATCTTGCGACGCAAACTACTCTTTGAAACGTAGTCTAGGAGGTACTTCATTTAAACAGGTTTCAATACCAAACGCTTGTATCATTGGTGATTTTATCACTCTATCACATTGGTATTCTCACATTGTTGATTTATTCATACTTTTAAACAAGTACATCTTTCATTTCACTTAGGGGTAGTCATTAAACTTTGGACACATTTACAACTTACCTTACTGAAACTATCACAAAAACATGGTTCCCAAAACACGTCTAGGGTTAAAGAAACAAACATATGAGGGAAAAAAAAGCGTAAGCTTGGGAAACCTATAACAGAAAAGGGTCAAACCCATTCATTGGACATGATTTAGGACCACTATTTTCTATAGAAAAGGAAATAGAAGAAATGGTTGACCATAGTGGAAATGAATTAGGATGACCATGTGCAAAATTTGATTTTGACCCTACACTACTAGACGATTTTCTTCTCAGGAACAAAGATAGAGTTTTGGCATGGGTCATCGAATTAGGGGCCAAATTACCCATTGAGAATGAACCAATACTACCTATAAATGAATGCTAATGAGGAAGAACGCCCCCTTATCAATATGGAATATATTTTAATAGGCGCGCATGCTTCCACTTCTTACACATAAAATGATAAAGTGGTAAGGCATATAATACCCCTCATCAAAGTGCCATGAAGAAACAAGATAGAACATGAGATAGGGGAAGAACCTCCATAGTATGAAGAGGAGGAACCTTTAGAAGAAGATGCTATAAAACAAACCACAATCCAAGAACAAATCAGCAACCTAAGTCAAAAACTTGCTTTTCTTACTTCCCATGTACAGAAAGACACAAACAAAAACGTTCAAAAGTTGAGGCCTAAGGTTAAGATCAACGAACTCCATCAGGAAAACCAAGGAGAAGAAGACAAGGGTACCATAGTGTTTACATCCCTGCTTCTCCCACTAAAGAACAATTACTCACACAAGAAGTGCAATCTATGAAAGTAACATTTGTAAGCTTATAAGAGAGCAATATAGGGAGCATCAATAAATATCAATATGAAGAACTATGCCCCTATCCTTTTGACAAGACAATGACCCTTCAACCCTTTCCAAAGAAATTTGATATGCCAAAGTTTGAAAAATACAAAGGAAAAGGCAGCCCAAGGGATCATGTTAAAGAATTTTACATGGCATGTCAAGAGGTGTCTTATAGTGACACCTTATCAGACTTTTTCCCAAGAGTCTTGGAGGTCACGCATTGGAGTGGTTTACACACTTACCATGAGGATCAATTTCACCTAGCCAAAATTGGAAGAAAGATTCGTGTGTCACTTCTCATATAACATAGAGAGTGACACCACCACAGAAGACTTGTGTGGTGCCAAGCAACGCCAAAATGAGACCTTCACCAGTTTCCTCCAATGATGGAGAGGGATAGCTAGTCGCTTCCCTTGCACTTTCCCTAAAAAGCAACTGGTTATTATTTTTGTTCTCAATCTCAACCTGGATATAGCTTTGCACCTCCAAATGCATTGTGTCTATAGTTTTGAGGAGGTTATCGAGAAATGGATTCAGATAGAAAAATGCTCTCATTGCCAAAGGAACCCTCAAACCCCAATCTAAAGACAACCAAAGTGTCAAACCCACAGAAAATCAGAAGATATTCAATAAAGAATGTGGTGGGAGATGGATTCACTGATTCTAAACACATTCAAATAGTCCAAACTGGTCAACCTTTTAAATTGACCAAGCGCCCAACTCAACCACCACCAAAGTGAAGAACATTCACTTCCCTCAATGAACCATTGTCAGTCATACTAAAATAGTTGGATGCAGCCCACATGATGACCTATCCTACCATGCAACCATTTGACGACAACGCTCCAAAACCTTCATGGTATAAGTAGCATGAATATTGCAAAATGCATTGTGTTAAAGTTCATAAGATAGACAAATGTCTGCGACTTCTCCACTATATTCAGGACCTCATTAACAACAGGGAGATAGAGGTGGATAACCCTGGAAAAACACAAACACCTAACGAAAAAATGGGGATTTATAAGCAACCATTCCCTAAGCATGAAAAGTCAGAAAAGACAAATCCAGATCAGGGAGAATCATCCCAAACCTATAAAACCATGAATTACTTGTATACCAAAAGAGATAACAATCATTACGATTCACTTATCAGATGTATTCACTCTCTTTCTGACTGTGTCAGTACCATCTGAATCAAGGGAAAGGATTATGCTGTGGTAACAAGGCATGCCCACCTTGTGATTCTGGAACCCTCTCCGTTGACCCTACAAACCGGTAAATATAACCTTTTAGAACAACTTGAGAAGGCATCTGATAAGATTTCAATCTTAGATCTTCTCAAGATATCCAATGTGTATAAGGAAATTCAGTATCAAACTCTTCAGGGGTCTAAAGTTCCTTTAGAATTCTATCATGTGCACCTTCAAGCCATGGTGGCAAACATTGCACCAAGTGAACATCTCACTTTCAACCATAGGGAGATCCCTATCGAGAATCTGGAACATAATCTTCCCTTATACATTGAGGTAGTTGTCACCCGCAGGAAAATCAAATGGGTGCTTGTGGATTGAACATCTGCATGCTTAAATTGGTCAAAAAATTGGGACATAGAGAGGAAGATCTTGAGTCCCATATTATCACTATCATTGCATGCGAAAATGTAGAAAGAGATTTAGCAGGCACCATTATGCTACCCATAAAGGTGGGCCCCACTTGTCATCAGAAAAATTTTCACATCCTAGACTTGGAACTTCCATAAAATATGCTCCTAGCCGGCCATGGATTTATGCCATGCAGGTTGTGCCATCAACGTTTCATCAATGCATCAAGTTGAAGCATGAGGGACATACGATTACAATACCAAGAGATTCAGAGCCCTTTTCTCATTGTAGAGCTCTCAATAGCTTTACATGAAAGGGTACATACGCATGTCCCTTCGTAGATATAGTTCTTCCTCTTCAATCTAAGGCTATGGAATCCTGGGTGGATTCAGATTCTCTTAGTTCTTGTGCTCATGGGGCGTCTAATTCAACATATCCATTTGATTCATGGGAGATGAAAATTTTGGAATATGGCTATGGGGAGTATAATGTACAACAATCGCTTTTGGTTTCTGACCTCTCATTATCACCCAAGACTAGAGGTCGACCCAACTACTGCTTTAGGAGACCTAAAGAGGAACACAATATTTGGTCATTCTTTCCTAGAGGCTTGTTAGCTGAGGAAAAATTTCCTTATCCACCTACTACTTGGGTCCCTGAGGACACTCAGCCATCCTGTTATGAAACCCCAGAATATGAAAAATCTAGCAGAATGATGTACTCCATGGGCTACAAAGGCCTAGGATGTGGGAGGAATGAACAAGGACAAAGAGAACTGATCCCTCTTCCACATTTCAAAATAGAAAGATATAGCATTGGGATTCGCCCTTATAGAGTGCACCCCAACAATCAAGATGCGACTTGTTCTGAGTGTGAAGATAGCTCTGATTATCTAAACAGTGATACGGATTCCCATTGTAGACAATATGAGGATCTGGCCTCCACAAACCTTTTCATTAATAACGTTTTCCTAACCATAACCCCCACCGATCCAACCCTTGACCTTGTGTACCCTTCCCTTGTTGAATGGGACCAACAACATCACGTGCCACTAGATTTATTCGAGAACGACGAGGCTATTGCAGAGTTCATGGTCATAAGGGATACAATATCCATTAGAGATCATAAGAAAGGTTTCTTTATTGACTTAGACACCTGCGCCTACTTCAGCGAGGAGGCTGAACTTCGTGGTCAGAAAAATTTATAGAAAAGTGAGGGCAAAAGTTCTAAATAAAAGCCTCGGTAAAAATCAAAGTCCAAGTCACACAGTGAAAACCTCTTTGAGGCACTGGCTGACAAAAAAATAAGAAAATCAAAGGAAAAATAAAGTGACCACACCGAGGATGAAAATCTCGTGGAGACATCCTTGGATGAAGATCTCAACCTTCCTCCTGATCCTATGCATATGGAGGATTTATCAAAATTGTTAGTCGAAGAAACAATTTATGTCAATATTGGTATAGAAGAGGATCCCAAGATTGTAAAGTTGGGGGCATCACTCTCAGCTAGAGAACAAAAGACATTCACTATGTTCCTGTGAGAGTTTATTGATGTGTTTGCATGGTCTTACAAAGACATGCCCGACTTAGATCCAAATTTTTTCATGTAAAACCTGGTTATGCATGCAGATGCCAAGCCTATCAAATAGAAGCTCTGAAAGATGCACCAAAGAGTTTCCTTGTTGGTTAAGGAAGAGTTGGAAAAATTTCTGGCAGCGGGATTCATCAAACCAATTGATTATTCTGAATGGATATCAAACATTGTTCCTATCCAGAAGAAACCTATCGGTATCTGAATCTACATGGATTTGAGGGACATCAATAAGGCTTTCCCTAAAGATGACTTTCCATCACCCAAAATTGATATGATTATTGACTCAACAACGGGGTATGAAATGCTATCACTCATGGATGGCTTCTCAAGTTATAATCAGATTAAGATCGCTAAAGAAGACCAACACAAAACAACTTTTATGACTCCTTGGGGCACATTCTACTATCAAGTGATGCCATTTGGCCTTGAGAATGCCGGAGCAACCTATCAGCAGGCCATGACACTGATTTTTCATGACATGATTCATGACATCATGGAAGACTACGTAGATGACATCTTGGGAAAGTCCAAAACAAGAGAGGATCACCCTGTTATTTTGTGGCATATCTTTGAATGCCTACATGAATACAAAGTTAGGATGAATCCAAAGAAGTGTGTCTTCGGTGTGCTATCTGGGAAATTATTGGGCTTCATTGTCTCAAGACAAGGTATTGAGGTAGACCTTGCTAAAGTGTTTGTTATCACAGAAATGCCTCCACCTAAGAATATCAAGCAACTACATAGCTTGCAAGGGAAAATTCAAGCTATTTGCCGCTTCATCTCCCAGCTTGTAGATAAATGTCATTCATTCACCCATTTGCTTAAAAAGGGTGTCGCTTTCATCTGAGGACCCAAGCAATAGCAAGCCTTTGCTTTGCTTAAACAATACCTAGCTAATCCACTTGTCCTCATGCCTCCCACTTCAGGAGAACCACTTTTGCTCTATATTCTCGCTACACAATATGCTATTGGTGTGTTGCTCACCCAATATGACCTTAGCCATAAAGAGAAAGCAGTGTACTATCTGAGTCGCACCCTCATCGTCTATGAACTTAATTATCCTCAGATTGAAAAGGCTTGCTTGGCTGTTATTTTTACACCAGCCCGCATATGACATGCCAAAATCTTGCCTGGCTTGAGAGGTTGTTGGTCCCCATTCCCCATGGTATGAACCCATTTTCAGCTATCTTAAGGACAACACATTCCCTCCCGATATCTCCCATTCTGAAAAGTAAATCCTGATTTTCCAGATAGCCCGTTACACCCTTTTAGGAGGTACACTTTATCATCGCAGCTACGATGGGAATCTATTACGTTGTCTGGATGTGACAGAGTCAATCTAGGCAATTAAGGAAGTGCACGAAGGGGTATGCGTAGCACATACAAACAGGATGGTCTTGGCTAAGAAACTATTGAGAGTAGGTTACTATTGGCCTACCATGGAAATTGATTGTTGCAATTATGTTAGAAAATGTTTTCTTTGTGAAAATTATGGAAATTTCATCCATGATCTGTCGCAATAATTGCAATCAATCACTACCCCATGGCCATTCTCCAAGTGGGGACTCTATTTAATAGGGAAACTTACTCCTACCTCATCTGATGGTCATACACATATCATCACAGCCACATAATATTTTACAAAATGGTTGGAGGTCGTCCCTTTAATCTATGTTACAGGAGCATAGATTTCTAAATTCATCATGAATCACATTATTTGCCGATATGGTATTCCTACAGCCATTGTTATAGATAATGGGAAGTCATTTAAGAAAAAAACTATGAAAGGTCTTTGCCAGTGATTCCAAATCAGAATAAAATGGTCCATGCCATATTACCCTCAGGGTAATGGACAAGCTGAGGCAATAAACAAGACTTTGATCAGGATAATGGAGAAGATGGATAGCAAAACAGGTCGAAACTGGCACCTAAAAATCCATCCATCCCTTTGGGCTTACCGAACATCCATTCGCAACCCTACAGGTTTGACACCATATTCCTTAGTGTTCGGGACATAATCTATCATCCCCTTAGAGATTGAACTTCCATCCCTGAGGATATCTCTTTGAGACTATCTGTATAAGGATGAAGATTATCGAGTGGCAAGACTAGCTGAGTTGGAGCTACTAGATGAGAGGCTCATTCGCGCCCTTAATCACCTGAAGGTGTATCAACATAGAGTCTCCAAAAATTACAAAAATAGAATCATCCCTCGTTAGTTTTAGGTTGGTGATTTGGTTATAAAAAGAACCAGTTCAACACCAGAGCGGAGCGAGAAAAGAAAGGAAAGTTCAAACCACATTGGTTAGGACCCTATGTCATAGTTGCCAAGTATGGAACTGGGGCATACAAACTGGCTCACCTCAATGATGATGAGCTCTAGGAGCCCATGAACACCATGCATCTTAGGAATTTCTATGCTTGAACATGGCGCAAAAATCAAAAAAATATTTTAAAAACTGAGAGAGAGAAAACAGGTCGTCCACTAGTGAAAACCACACAATTGTGTCACTTTGGACAAATCCTTGGGTGAAAACCGATTTCTGATGCCTCAGGAGGATTCGTTGTTCACAAGCATTCGGTATGAGAAGGTTAGTTGTCTTTGGCCTAGACCTAGTTCTACTTTCAAGATTCCTTGTGCACACCATCTTGTCCAGCCTTGATCCAGCTTTCCCTTCTTCTATTCGTCAGTAAAGGACGTGGTCTTTCATTATTTCCCATCTTACATTGGGGAAACTCAACAACTTCACCTTCTTGTTCATAAGTGCGTTGCTTCTGCCCTTGTATATTCCCCACCTAATGTTGGGGGCATCCATGCTTTCTTGGTTACCTACATATAGCTTTGGAAAACCGTTAAAAAACACAAAAACAATAGAAAATTGCTTCTGAAAACACATAAACAATAGAAAATTGTTTCTGAAAACACAAAAAACAATTGAAAATTGTTTCAAAAAACAAAAAAACAATAGAAAATTGTTTCAGAAAACACAAAAACAATAGAAAATTGTTTCAGAAAATATAAAAACAATAGAAAATTGTTTCACAAAAAAACCTAAACAATAGAAAATCGGTGCATGAAAAAATATCTTACAAAAACATTTACTTGCCTTGTCTTGTTTCCTTGCTTTGCTTGTTGCTTGTATAGTGTTTTGCATGCTTGCTTTTGAGTTGTTTGTTGCTTGGGCGTACTTTATTAGGATTTATCTTTTCTTTCTTATATTAGATTTATTCTTACTTGTACATATTGTGGTGTTTTTTTCATGCTAGTTAATTTTGGGAGATCATGATGTCATGTGTTAATTCATTATGTTCTTTCTTAAGCATTTGGTTGTGTTTGTTACTTGTTAATAAATCATGGCGAATCATGGTATATTGCATTAATTCCTGGTGTTCTTTGTTAGCATTTGGTTGTGTTTCTTGCATGTGCTCTATTTTGTAATCATTCACATCACATTACCATCACTATCATCACATCTAACATCATTTATACATCATATATAAACAAAAATGCTAAGTGTTACATCATGCATGTATGCTAAGCTAATCATCACATATCGTATCATAAATGGGGGCAAGAGGGGTTGTGCATAATCAAAAATCTATCCCCCCCCACACTAATATCATCATATCATCCCGGCCATATACATCAACATAACACATGAGAAAAACATGTGATATCATCTAAGGATCTATCATCTAACATATATAACACATGTATATACATCAAACATCAGGATAACAAGATACATGTTCCTCAGGGGCTAGTCCCTAAGGTGCTCTAGATGACTACCCCTACTCAAAAACTCTACCTTTGGGAGGCTGCATGGCTACCTATACTGGGCCCTGCAGCCTCAGTCCCTATGCTTATGGGGCACCCTGTCCATCATGTGGGATCCCATCAAAGGGATCCTCTGGTTCTAGCCCCAGTGCCACTACTCTAGCCTGGAACTCTACCCCATGCCATACCTCTATAGGTGGGTGAGTACCTGCTACCCAAGCTACCTCTAGAATAGTGAGACATCAGGGTAACACTATCGCATACCATGCTACATAATCAGCTGTAGTCCCTAGGTCTCTAACTTGTCGTAATATGTCCCATGCCTTGGGGATCACTTGTAAGAAACTAGTCCTGGCTCAGGCTACAAGTATATGAGGCCACATAGTCTGCCTCTCAAAATCTCTGTGAGCATGCTAGATATCTGGCTGAGGGACACCCTGTACTCAGCCAAGCTGCCACTGGCACCTGTCAACATGATACAGCTCCATGATGTAGTTGCGGCTACCAATAAGAAAGTGCTACACCAAGCACACGCTAAGCTCTGTGTCATCCTCTGACCACTGGAAGTTCCTGTATGGACGCCAAATGACATCTATCACTGCTAACTCATCGAACTCCTGCCTATATCTGAATAGGCTGCCAATATGGCCATGAACATCTCTGCCAACTACTATCCACGCCATGTATGATGGCTCCTCGAGATTTCTAACTCGGAAAGGGCCAACAGGGCATCCAATAGCTATATGATCCCATGACCATAGTTGTAGTAGTGATGTAGGCCCTATCATCACCAATCCGGCACTATGATAATTCTTCTCCGGGAACTCCTCGTGCTATGATTATTTACTAATGCACAGCCTTTAGTTTGGTGGATGTAATCTGGAAACAAAACAACAAACATAACATAAGAATACCATCGACTATGATAAGACGGAATGATGACAAATCTGAAATATCAAAGTAAATTATAATATTAACATGAAACTGTTACAATCTCACCCATGAGGTACTTCAAGTGTTATTGACTTCACTTGCCTTTCACTAAGACTATGGGAGAAACTTTACAATTACACCTCTTAATGGCTTCTTCAACACACCTTTAAACTGATGGCTTCCTTTGCACACTTCCTACAATATTTCTCACTACTTCTTTCTATACTAAATGAGGGGGGTGGCCTCTCTATTTATAGAACTTCCAGGCTTATCCATCTTATCTCTAAGATAGGATAAGAAATACACTCTGACGAATCATATTCCATACCTTAACTCTTATATGTACATGTAAGCTTATCTCTTAAGATAAGATAAACCATATCATTTTACATGGGTTCCACATTTTTAGACTTTTTTACAAATAAAATACACAAAATATTTATGACCTCACTCCTTTTCCTTATTACCAATATAATATTTCTAATTCCTAATCATGTAGACCCTACTTCTCTAATTACCCAAACTTTGACATTTTAACATTACCGGACCACTTACGACAAATATTTACTTTTTACAACATTCCTATTGTACTTTGACTGTTACCGTACTCCACATTATTGGCAGCACCGTACTAATGGCACCGTTATCTTCTATCAGACGCTACTACTAATTATACTTAACAACATCCTATTCCTAATACATACATTAATGAAATAGAAATTATGGAGGAAAATTTTAGTTTCGACATCTTCCCTCTTCCTAGCTTCTACTCCGTCCTCGGAGTAGACTATTCTGGTGCTTGGAAAATCTTCAACTTGTTGTGGTTGACCCATTTCGTAATGGGAGTGCCATCCAATTCCTCCAGTCAGTACGTACCATTTTCATGCACAGCTGCTATTTTGTAGGGCCCCATCCATTTTGGAAGAAATTTTCTCTGTCTTCTTTTTTTGTATCTGGAATCATATACTAGGACCAAGTCATTCACATGAAATAGAGACCATCAGATCTTTTGATCAAAGTATTCCTTCTGCTTCATTTTCTTCTTATGACTTGTATCCTTTGCTATTTCCCTCATTTCCTCTAGCAAATGAAGATGTACCAACCTTTCTTTTACTGAATCACTTTCATCCATCCTTTCATTTTTCATAACTCTCACAGTGGGAATATCAAACTCAATAGGAAGAACTGGATCAATGCCATAGGCCAACTGAAATGGGGGGTATCATGTTGCTGACTTTGATGTTGCCCTATATGCCCACAATGTTGCATGAATTATCTTATCCCATTTATGTACCTGCAAGGCCGCATCTTTTGCTAGAATTTGACACAACACAAAATTGGTTCGTTCCACCTGTCCATTTGTGCTAGGCTTGTATGTTGTTGCCTTCCTATGCTTAATAGAAAATTTATTGACTAGGGCTTCTACTACCTCATTAATGAAGTGGCTTCCTTGATCTGTTACAATTTCTAATGGACAACCAAATTTGGTGACAATACGTTCATATATGAACCTTGCCACTTCATCCATGGAAGCTGTTTTCAATGGCCTAGCTTCAACCCACTTGGTTAAATAATTTGTGGCAACTACAATATACTTATTTTGGCGTGATGATAGTTGGAAGTGGACCTACAATGTCTATTCCCCACTTTTCAAAGGGACCAAGTGGAAGAATAGGGCATAATGGAGCTGATGAAGTCTTACGGTTACCATGTGTTTGACAAATATCACATGTCTTACAATAATTATAACCATCTTTAAAAAGAGTGGGCTAGTGATAACCTGCATCCAAGATCCTTCTTGCTGTAAGTTGTCCAGAGAAGTGCCCTCCACATGTACCATTGTGGAATTCTTCTAGCAGCTCCTTTCCTTGATCACGTCTAACTGCCCTCTTGTACTGTCTATCAGGTCCTATTTGAAATAATGCTTCATACAGAATAGAATATGGATGACTTGCTTGAGTAATCTTTATCTTAGTCTTTGCATTGGCATCATCAGAAAACTTGAATTCATTCAGATAATTCCAAATATCTATGTATTCACTAGGGATTGTGTCAAGGGAGAACAATGTTGCATCGGGAAAATCATCATCATCACAAGATGATCTTAAACCATCATAGGCTCGAGAGAGTTCATCTGCATTGACATGCTTCTTTCCTGGCCTATCTATAATATCAAATTCAAATTCTTGTAGCAAAATTATCCATCTTGTTATCCTCCCTAATGGGTTAGGCTTATTGACAATAAATTTCAGAGCCTGATGATCTATTACAACTATAAATTTCTGCCCTAGCAAGTAATTTCTAAACTTCTTTACAGCAAAAATGATAGCCAAAGCCTCTTTTTCAGTTACAGTATAATTTACCTCAGCACTGCTCATTTGTCTGCTACCAAAGTAAATTGGATGTTCATTCTCATTTTTATCCTTTTGGCTCAAAGTACTTCCTAGTGCTGCATCTGAGGCATCAATGTACACAATGAATGGCTTGCTCCAATCTGGATTCTTCAAAACAGGTGAAGACACCAAGGGCTTCCTTCAATTGTCCAAAAGCTTCATGTGCCTTATTTCCTGGTTCATAAGTAACATCCTTCTTCAATAACGGGGTTAGTGGCTATGTAATCTTTGAGAAATTCTTAATGAACCTTCTATAGTAACCCACATGGCCTAAAAAAGATCTCAACTTAATTCTATTCATAGGAAATAGTAAATCTTTGATTTTTGAAACTTTATCAACATCAGTACCAATACCATCTTTGGATACAACATGCCCTAATAAAACACCTTTAGAACATCCAAAGACACACTTTGTAGGGTTTAGTGAGGCTTGTGCTTCATCTAACATTTGAAATGTTATCTCCATTTGGTGCAGGTGGTCCAGCTTGCTCCCATAGATGCAAAAATCATCCAGAAATACTCTGATGAAGGTCCCAATGTAGGGTTTGAACACTCTATTCATAAAACGTTGGAATGTTGATGGAGCATTACACAACCCAAAAGGCATAACTCTATAAGCAAACGTTCCCCAAGGAGTGGTGAACGTGGTCTTCAGCTGATCTTTCTCTGCTATACGAACTTGGTTGTAGCCGCTATATCCATTAGCAAAACTATAGCACTCCTGGCCAGCTATTTCGTCCAAGATCTGATCTGAAAATGGAAGAGGGTAATGATCCTTCTTTGTTGCCTTATTGAGCTTCCTGTAATCAACACAAATGCGTAGCTTCCCATTCTTTTTTATTGAGATCACAATGGGAGAAACCCATTCTGAATTCCCCACAGCAAATATGAATCCTGCATCAAGCAACTTATCTATTTCTTCTTTTACAGTCTTAGAAAAATTAGGATTCATTCTATATGGCATTTACTTTATGGGCTTAGCACCATCTACCAGCTCAATACAATGTTCTACCCAACTTACTTGATGGAGTTCCTTGTAATCAAAAGTGAATAGGTTTATGTACCTTCGAAAGAGCTGAAGGTAGGATTCCTTCTCACAGGATTCCTTCTCACTCTCCATCACAGCATCAACAATCTTTATTTTTTGGAGACGATCATCAACTTCTTCTTCAGATAATTTTATGGGGTCATGAGTTGGTGTGACTGGAAGGATATCCATGACTGAAACATCCACCTCACTTTCTTCATCTTCAGTGTCGACTTCACTGGTACTAGAGTAATCAGAGGATGTCCAATCATCAGTTTCATCACTTGAATCCACAGGTTCTACTTTATGATGTCGAGGAATCACGTTTATCTTCACCCTCTCTCTACCACGTCCAAGTGTCATGAAACCTTCATTCCAGTAGTTTCTTGCATGAACTCTCCTTAGCCATGGTCTTCCCAGTAGCATTCGGTACGCAACAGTACCATTTTTCATCACCTGAAAGTCTACCACACATACAACACCCATAACAGATATTGCCACATTTGAAACTACACCTTCTGGTTTAGTTTTTCCCTTATTTAATAACCTTCACATAAGTGTTGAAGGGTGATCAATTTTTAAACCCAACATATTCATTACAGACTCGGTCATTACATTAACTGCAACACCTCCATCAACTAAGACATCATGAATTGAAATACCATTACATAATGCCTCAGCTTATGGAGCATAGGGATCCGCCTCCGCCTCAAAAATAGGGACCTCAACCTCCTTCCTTCGTCGAGCATTAAGTCCACTTCGCAACTCCTGCCTCTTCTCAAAAGACATAGCCAAGAGTTGACCGTATGTAATATTTGCAGGCCTTTTGGACAGATCTTCCAAGATAGAGTATGGTCCTTGCCCCTGTGAAATCAGAAAATCCTGCACACCCAACTTTCTTCTCCTATGTTTTTTACTAGTTTCTTCTTTCATCTTCTTAGGATCATTTCCATCTTGATTATCTTTTTCTTTCTTTCTTTTTGTTACAAACACATCTACTTCATTATTTCTGCTCTTATCTACTACATCAAAAGAATTCATAGGTGATTTCCCTTTATCATTATCTCCTTTACCAGATGTAGAAGCTCTATCTGGACAATTTATACTTATAATGACCCTTTTTATAACAACCATAACATACAACTTCAGAATTATTTCTTTTTGGACCTCTATCACCTCCCCGAGAACTAAATTCTTTTCCTTGAAGAAGATTAATAGTTAACTGACCCATCTTTTTGAGAAAATCTTCATACTTAGTAGATGTACTGGGAGAAATATTTTTTCTCACCGCGGAGTGGTTGTGGATTATGGAGTAAAGGTGCTAGTGTAGGCTCTACTTTAGCAACAATTTCTTTGGGCTCCTCTTCCATGCTTTCTTCTTGCCTTTTTGCAATCTCCTTTTCTTGTTCAATGGTAGTTGGGTGGTCATACTTCACTCATTGTCTGATCTCTGGCTTCATCCCAAGAATGAAGTGCTTACAGAGGAGATTATCCACGTCATTCATCAACCCATCCGCTAATCCTTCCTTCCGGATCTGGGCATCGAGCTTCCTTCTTAGCTCTAGAACACGAGCATGATAATCCCTTATCTTCTCCTTCTCTCCTTGGGTTAGCTTTGTGATCTCGATCATGAGATCTGCATATCTCTGTTGTTCACCAAATTCTTCAAGAAAACTTTCATTTAATAAATCCCATGAGTTTTTCACATTATCACCTAGTGTTTCAAACCACCTAAGTGCTGAACCATCTAAAAAGGTAGGAAAAAATTCAGTCCATTGTTCCCTTATTATCAGGCCATTACAAATACAAGATCGTTTAAACTCTTGAATGAAAGAAGAAGCATCTTCATTAGATTGAGCTGAAAAAACAGGAATCTTTCTCATTTTCAAAAGTAACCACCGTGAAATACCAACCCCTCAAGTACAATCAACAAGACTTATGTGCACCAATAATTGGAATCACTATACTAGAAAGTGAATTTACACATTTCTACAATAAAATAAAAATGACCACGGTAAACTATGGTAAAATTTGACTTACTGCGGTAAAAACTGACTTTACTGTGGTAAACACTATTCACGATAAAAAGTGAAGTTACTGCGGGTAAATACTATTCACGATAAAAAGTTACTTTACTGTGGTAAATACTATTCCCAGCAAAAATGACTTTACCATGGTAACTACTATTCATGGCAAAAATGACTTTACCATGGTAGCTACTATGCACAGTAAAAACAAGGTTACCCTCCAATTGATTTTTGACTAAGTGGGAATATCTCTCCAGAAAATCCACCAACAAGGAATGGTCCCGGCAACGGAACCAAAATGTCATCACCAATCCGGCACTATGATAATTATTCACCGAGAACTCCTCGTGCTATGATTATTTACTAATGCACAACCTTTAGTTTGGTGGATGTAATCTGGAAACAAAACAACAAACATAACACAAGAATACCATCGACTATGATAAGACGGAATGATGAAAAATATGAAATATCAAAGTAAATTATAATATTAACATGAAACTGTTACAATCTCACCCATGAGGTGCTTCAAGTGTTATTGACTTCACTTTCCTTACACCAAGACTATGGGAGAAACTTTACAATTACACCTCTTAATGGCTTCTTCAACACACCTTTAAACTGATGGCTTCCTTCGCACACTTCCTACAATATTTCTCACTACTTCCTTCTATGCTAAATGAGGGGGGTGGCCTCTCTATTTATAGAACTTCCAGGCTTATCCATCTTATCTCTAAGATAGGATAAGAAATCCACTCTGACGAATCATATTCCATACCTTAACTCTTATCTGTACATGTAAGCTTATCTGTTAAGATAAGATAAACCTTATCATTTTACATGGGTTCCACATTTTTAGACTTTTTACAAATAAAATACACAAAATATTTATGACCTCACTCCTTTTCTTTATTACCAATATAATATTTCTAATTCCTAATCATGTAGACCCTACTTCTCTAATTACCCAAACTTTGACATTTTAACATTACCGGACCACTTACGACAAATATTTACTTTTTACAACATTCCTATTGTACTTTGACTGTTACCGTACTCCACATTATTAGCGGCACCGTACTGACGGCGCCCTTATCTTCTATCAGATGCTACTACTAATTATACTTAACAACATCATATTCCTAATACATACATTAATGAAATAGAAATTACGGAGGAAAATTTTAGTGTCGACAGCCCCACGGTCTTCTGACCGTGGTATGTAATAAGGTGCAGATCCCAAAATTAGTGGGCCAGTATACACTGCCCCCAGTAATATCTCTCACCACTGTAAATACCATGAACTAATGGCAGCAATCCTCTCGGGAACGAAGTGCCTATCTTATCAGTGAGTAGGAACCCACTGATAAGCGACATGATATAGAGAGGTCCCCGATGCAATGTCAAGTCAGAGATACACTCGTGTAAGGCTACAGTCATCCCATCATGTGGGATATCATCGACCCTGAATAGAGCACTACACGCTACACTGATCAACCCTGCATCCGACTATACTCAATCAATGTACCCATCATGGGCATGCGTAAAATCCACTAAACATCCTTGATAGTCACTATCATCTCCCCTATGGGTAGTCTAAAACACTGGCTCTCGCTATGCCATCACTTGGCTAGCGTAGTCAGGAGGCCATGATCTAGTACAATATAAGGCATCTGAGCCACGGGACCCAACCCCACTGCCTCCACTAGTATCGCCATAGCTCGATGGTCACGCCAGCACATGATGCCCTCTAACTCATCAATCCAGGAGAGACGCTCCCACATATGCAATACTAGTAGTCGTCTCTGCACAATAACATACCACTCATTAGTTTCTAGCATTTCCTCTAAAAATCTATCTCATTCTTTTAGGGTTAACTCAAAAATCCTAAAAATTCTTCCAAGTGTCACGTTTTTGGACACTTTCTTGTCTTTTTCTACCTATCTAAGGCTCCTGCACGCCCTTTTGGGCATGTGCACCATGTTTCTGGTGCCTGCACTTATGTGCATGTGTTTTATGATGCGTGCACCCTCTTTCAAGTGTCAGCACCCCATTTTTGGCATGTGCGCTACCCAATTGGTGTTTTTACATGGACATGTGTGCTTCTACATATGTGCACTTGCCTATCCATGCCTGCGCCATGCTTTTTACGTGTGCACCCCTTTCCCGGCATGTTTGTGTGTGCGCACATGTGCTCGTGTGTGTGCGTGCACATGTATGTGTGTTTTATTTTTTACCATGCATGTGCACACATTGACTTGGAACTTGTGCCCTCAGATGGATGCATGTGCCCCCAAAATGGCGCATGCACACCCTATCCCACACCTACACCTGCATGTAGGAGCGCCTACGCCTAAATGACCTAATTAATGCATTAACGACAAATTTTTAAAAGCAAGGTTGCGATACTCACAAACGTCTCGGTCTCATACTATTATTCATATGGTTTTTGAGTGAAGAAAGAACTAATTAATTGCCGTCTTTTGGCCATTGTAATTTGCTTCCACTCATCACTGTCAACCTCCCACACATGTTTTCTCAGTTTATTTTTTTCGTTTTACATCATTTTAGCTCTGACTGGGGTTCCCGGGCTTGTATTAGGGCACCCACAGGTGCTGTAGTCCCATTTGGGGCACCCTGATCCTTTTCCCACTTTCTGCCACTTTTTGGGCACTTTCTAGCCATTTGAGTAGTTTATATTTCTTATGGTTGGCCTCTTTGGGGTTAATTACGAAATTAGATTAAGAGAACCATCTAAATATAAATTTATGACACCATAATGAGGGACCAAGCACTAAGCACTACTGTCATCACCTAATGTCGCATCCATCAAAGGCTTTATTTGTATCCATCTAGTTCCATCACAAGGCACAAGGTTGGTTCATCTACATCACATTGCATATGAGGGAAGCTTATTCTGTTCCATCCACCATTCTATTACATTTGTACACATAGTTTTTTCTCTCTACTTTCACAAAGTGTGAATGACACAAGAGAACCTAAGGAATGATTGCACACGCAAGCACATAAAAATACATCATGTCTTAGATGTAGTGCAACACTCAGTAAGTCCACTATTGTGGCAGTTGAGGATAGTCTGACCCCTTCATTTACATTTTTCTTTTTTTTTAGAGTTTGATGCTTGTTTTGGGGTTTTGCATGTCTCTCCTTTCATCATTGATCATTGCCGACATTCGACATAGAGAAGCAAATTACACAGTTTGGTTTCTATACCTTCTGCATAAACCAGGGTGCCCAAAACTCAAAATAGGGCACCCATAAGCACCCTGATCCTCTCCCAGGTGCCCCTATCTAGCCAAACATCTCAGACCTGTTCTTTCTGTGACCTTTGCATGTTCATTCCTACTTCCATAATATTCATATTATTTTATGACATAGTCCATATCAGCCTCCTGATAATGTAAGTAATTTCCTTACTCTTCTTGCATATTAGGGTTTCTATTTTCATTAGTCTAGTTACTTGGGTCACTTTCTATATTTATTTATTACTTTTATTTAATGTTATTTACTGTTGTTCCTAGTTTAGATTAGCTAACATTATTCCACATTTTAGTTATCATTTTGGTGAACCCAACATCTTTCGCGCTTTGGATCCTCATCTTTCTTCTATCATGGGTCGTAAAGCTCCTCAAGTTCCTTTGTTTATTTTCTTAAAATGTATCATGACTGTCAAGTTGTTCTACAAAGAGAACTAGACTCTATATGTCATCCTAAAGATACACCACAAAATGAAATAAGTCCTATCTTTCACCTTCTATCTGATGACTTTAGTTCTCGTGCTCCTCCATCTAATCAACTCTTATTGGACTCAATTCAAGATCTACATGCTTTATTTCTAGACAAATTTAAGGCAGTGAAATCCATGATTACATCTCTCAAATTTGAAATTCAACAACTTAAGGATGTTTCCTAAGCGCATGTTTTTTCTCCTTCTACATCTCATTCACATTCTATGAATTCTACATGTGCTCATATTAGTGAGCCCCAAGTTATACCATTACCAAAACCCTTTGTCTTCGATTACAATGTTAAGCAACATAGCCTTCTTAATGAGCTCCTTAGTCGTCACTTGATTACTTTACTGCCTACTCATTCTTACCCTCCTTATCGGATAAAAAAATATCAAGGTTGTCCATATTGCAATTATCATCGAATCAGTGGACATAATGACAATGAATACCGTTATTTACAACGAAGAATCAAACATCTTGAGCATTAGGACTTTATCTCATTCGCTGCACAACATTTGGTTGCATGCTCATCTATAAATGTTGCATCTCAATGGGGTCCTAAATCTCCTCTTTCTACATCTAATGAGCATAATATTATCACTTCTGAGGTACCTTCTTTGGTTAGTCAAACTCCGCCTATTCAATCCACTCCACCTCCTCTCAAGTATGGTTCCACTTCTCTTCCACTCAAGATATTTACAACATTACCACATCAATCTAAGCAACCTCCTTTAAAATTCAGTTCTACTTGGCCTCCTATCAAGCCTTTGGCAACATCATCCACACCACAAAAGCTACCACCATTCAAGATACCTCCCCATCCTACACCACTTCAACAACCAATTGTTTTTGTCAAAGCAACTATCCCTTCTACTGTTGGTCAAGACACATAAGAAATTCCACCAGTGCATGGTCATACCATTACTTTTTCCCACCATGCTTCCACCGCTTCATGTAAACTTGGTGTTTGGTAGGAAACTCTTGTCACCCTACCCTCCTGATGACACACTCATATTTGTATGGTTCCTATATGACTGTTGATGAATCTGTTACAATAAAGAACCTAGTCTTATCTTAGATTAACATATCTATCTATTACATGATCATTCATTCATACATACATATACAATCATCTATCCCTCGTCACACATACTATGCGATATTTCATTATTCATCCCATCATTGAATCAATCTTACAAAATCTATGATACTTCACCACCTTCATACATCACTTCTCTATTTGTTGTTTAACATATTTATAGGACAATGCATGCATAAGCACATACTTGGGGCATAACATCTAACCCATCCCCCTCCTCATATTAGCATCAATACATCTCTCATACTTGCATAGTCATACATCAATCTCCTAGCTTATACATACTCATCACACATTTTAGCATCGTCATTACCTGATGACACACTCTTGTGCTTAGTTCACAGTCGAATGTTGAGGGATATCTACACAAATGAAGTCCAGACACTGCATAATAGGTATTACACATTGCGTCTCTTCACACATCCTACGCTACATCTCACACTTTGCATACTGCATTTGGAATTTAATCTACATCTTTCGAGTCTTGACTTTGACACATCTACATATTCTACACACTATACTAGCATTCATCATACATGTGTCACACTTTTATCGTCTACGAGTCTAGCATTATATCCTACTCATAATACATACTACATAACACACATCTCACACTATTAAACTATTTACACACATTGCGTTACATACCACTCATCAAAAATTACACATTTTCACTCTTCACATGGTTGTATCTTATCATTACGCATCATACATCTTCATCTACGTGTTGCACTCACTACCCTATGATGCAATTTTGCTCCTTGGTACCTACTTGACTCTCGAGGGTTTACAAATAAAATGGACCTTATCATATTTACACCTTCATCATTCGACCTTTGTATCATGCGGCATTACTAGGTTAATGACATACACTTTAGACTAAATGGTCACCTATTCCCGCATCTTTTAGTGGTACATGCTTAAGGCTACATCACCGTTCCCTCTATTCATCTAGTAGTGATATACACCTTAGGCTACATCATCACTCTTTCGATCATCTTATCATGATATACACTTTGGCTATAAGGGTTACACACACATCATTTCTGGGTCACATATCATCACAACACGTTAGACACAACAAACATTACGATCATTTCCCGATGATGCACTCTTGTTTACAGTTCATTCTTGACTACTGGGGGGCATACTAAATGAACCTCACTCTATACATATCTATTCACTTGGGGGGCATGGGCCTCCTATTATTCCATCTTACAGTCCATTTCACCCATGCACAACATGTTGCATATCTTGGTTGTTTTTTATTCTTGTTTATATTTTCTTGTATATGGTCATCTTATTACACATGCTAGTTAGATCTATTGTATGTCATTTATCTAAACCATACACACATGTGCGTTCATGCTTTTCTTAGTTGTGATCGCATATACATGAATTTTGCATGCAATGCAAATGCTCACCTTCTACCCATCCTACATTGGTCATTGGGAGCATCCACATTCGTCTCCCATAGGTGTTATTATTTCATTTTATACTTATCGCTTTATATTACATGGTTATACATGCTTTTGACCTACTGGTTATCTTTCTAACATGCTAACGAGCGCTTCATGTGCAACATTTATTTGCATGATTGCTTGCTTCCATGGCTATTTGTTGTTTATACTTGTTTGTTTTATTTTCTATTGTATGCAAGCCTTGCGTTATGTTTGGTATGCATACTTGTTTGTTGTATGTAGTCATGATGGCCTTGCATGTCTTACAACATCATGAGTGATGTCCCATGTTTGCAACCCACTTTGTGTGGCTTACTTTTTCTTCTTGCATGTTTACATTACTATATTGCTTGGTAGCTTATACACTATCTGCATAGTTTGCACTTGTTTTCTACATGCATGATTGCTCATACTAACACTTGTTTCTAGCCACTTGTTTTCATCGTGCCTTGGTTTATAGCAAGTAGATTCCTTTCCCCCTACAGGGAAGAGTTACAGAGTTCATGTGGTTGGTACTCTTTTGGGGCCACATTCTCCTATCAGCAATGTCACATGCGCCCCCAAATAGGGGGGCATCATTTGGGGTTTACATACTATACAATGCTTTTACATTGGTTTAGTTCAGTTAAGTTTTCACCCTTGGAATTGTGGGTTATACAACGATTGGGTTCAGACCAGTCTACGAACCACATACACAACGAATTTTACAAGACATGGTAGTACTTAACATTTTGGGGAGTACTTACAGGTTAGAGGATACAGTGGGCTTCCTCTCTAAACTACTTCAGCCATGTGGTGTCAGATCACCTAAAAAATTAGGCAATAAAGAGATCTATTTATACATGTTCAGGGAAGTATTTAAAGGCTAGAGCATACAAAAAAATTCATACCTATATTTCTTTGGCCTATGGTGTGGGATTGCACCAAAAAATCCCAAGACATGATATCCTTTCCTACACCCTTTCTCTCATCACTGATCAGGTGCACATGTTCTATTTTTCATTTTCATATTTTACATTTACATACATATACATGCATATTTTACATGTTTTTTTACATATATACATGCGTATTTAACTTCTTGATCATCTTCTCCTAGAAGTTCTGACCGTATAAAAATAAAGTAGTCAACAATGATGCCAACAACAACATTTTTTAGTAGTACACACCATACGAACCATACTAGTACATCACACACATCAAAAACTACACATGTGTTTCCACCCTAGATTCACTCTCATCACTTTGTTTTGATCTTTTTCATCTTTATTTTCTATTCTCCATCATCTTTTTTTCACTCTAAGATTTTTTTATTCCTTTGGTGCATTTTCTATATCACTCTACATGGACATCAGGTACACATTGTATCTACTTTATGTTACCGAGTGTTCCTCTCACCAACATAAAATGGGGGAAAATGTAGACACTAAATCATGCACTTTAGATATTATTTACTCCCGGTGTCATACTACTATTCATATGGTTTTTGAGTGAAGAAATTACTAATTAACCCCCATATTTTGTCCATTTTACTTTGCTTTCTGTTGTTACTTCCGACCTTCAGCACATACTTTCCTAGTATGTTTTTTTAGTTTTGCATTATTTCAGCCTTGACTTGGGTATCTAGGCTTGTATTGCGGTGCCCACAGGCACCCTGGTCTCATTCGAGGCACCTTGATCCTTTTCCCACTTTCCCGTAATTTTTGGGAACTTTCTATTCATTTAAACATTTCATATTTCTTGTGGTTGGCCTTTTCGGGGTTAATTTTAAAATTAGAACAAGAGAACCATATAAATATAAATTTATGAGACCATAATGAGGGACTAAGCACTAAGCAATATTATCATCACCTAATGTTGAATCCATCAAAGGCTTCATTTACATCCATCTAGCTCCATCACTAGGCACAAGGTTGGTTCATCTACATCATATTGTATCGGAGGGAAGTTTATTCTATTCCATCCAACCTTCTACTAAATTTTCTACATATATTTATTGCTCGCTACTTTCACAAAGTGTGACTAGCACAAGAGCACATAGGGAATGATTTCACACACATGCACATAGAGCTACATCGGTTCTGAGATGTAGTGCATTTCTCAGTTAGTAAGTCCACCAGTTGCAACTGAGGACACTCCAACACCTTCATTTGCATTTTTCTTTTTTAGGGTTTGGTGCTTGTTTTGGGATTTTACAGGTCTATCTTCCATGAGTGATCATTAATGGCATTTGACACAGAGAATTGAATTACATGTAATAGAAAACAAGGGCTTCACTCTTCCAACCCTGTAATTTGGGTTTCTAGACCTTCTGTATAGATCAAGGTGCTCAAAACTTAGACTAGGGCGACCACAGGTGCCCTGATCCTCTCCTAGGTGCCCTAGTCAAGCTAAATAACTCAGATCTATCATTTTTAAGACCTCTACATGTTTGTTCCTAATTCCAGAATATTCAGTTCATTTTATGATATAGTACATATCATCCTCCAGATCAGCTAAGTCATTTCCTTACTCTTCTTGTGCATTAGGGTTTCTATTTTCATTAGCCTAGTTGTTTGGGTCACTTTATATATTTATTTACTACTTTTATTTATCGTTATTTATTGTTGTTCCTAGTTAGATTAAATATCATTATTTCCACATTTTAGTTAATCAAAATCCCACCTCGAGCACCTTATCCCTTTCAATGCACATTCTCTTACCTTTTTTATCCCACATGTATCAATGGAAGGTGGTTAAGTTGTTTTAAAATGTAGGCGTTGACAATGTTTAAGTTGCCAAAATGCTACTTTTGGTGCCAAATGAATTGTGTAGGGGGTATGGTGGATATCGTCAAGGCTATATGTGGTTACCATGTAGACATTTAAGCATAAGTGTGGACAATGTAGCTAATATGGGGACAACTTAGGATTCCATGTGGAAAATATGTGGAGTGTTAAGGTTTAAGTGTGGTAAGGTGGGAATAGACATGTACCCAAAGCTTCCATATCACCCATGATCTTATCCTACCACATGTCAACACCAGAGTACATGACACAATGTGATATAAAAACTATAGTATAATTAGGAAAATTAAAACTATACTAATATACCATAGCAGTCAGGTCCCCTTTCGAAATAAGATTGGACCTCATAGTTGAAAACCAAAATTTTTTCACAATTATTGAAGACCACAGGGTAAGACCAATAACATCCACGATCAAATTTTTTCCTTGATCGACTATGAAATATGAAAATAGACCCTATGTACGAGTCGGGGTACCACAAACCTATATTTTACCAATTGACTTGTTTGACCACATGAAATTTTACCAGTGATACCTGAAGCATTCAATGTTCATTTCATGTGTTCTAAAAGGTGTTGGAAAACTATCAAAGTGTTCTTTTGTATTGTAATGGTTTAAGGACAACTAGGGAACTTCTGACTACCCAGAATGTCCTCTAGATCACACCTCTCCAATAATACATTTTAGGTCCCCAAAATTCCAAGAACCCATTGAATCTTCTAAATGGATCTCTCCATCTTATCAATATACAAATACTAAAATATAATATAGAAGTTTAAATTGCAAATATTGAAATACTTATTACAGAAATGGATTAGTATGAAATGAAAACTAAATTCTCTATCAACAAGTTTACAACTAAATGCTTGTGATTCTGCCAATACTGCAAATGCTTAAATCAAATTATTATGATACGGAAAACCAAATTCCAATAATATTCAGGGGTCCACTAAACCTCCAAAAACTAATAACTTTACAAAATATTACTGAAATCGATCAATATGAAATAAATGACCAAATACTAAACATAGACGAGTGTCCATTGATCCTATGAAATGTAAAGTAATGTAAATGATCAGTATGAAATAGATCACCAAAATCAAATAATAGGTGAGTGTCCATTGACACTATAAAATATGTCAACTCTACAAAATATCACTGAAATATATCTAAATGAAATAAATGACTACATGCCAAACATAGGCAAGTGTCCATTAATCTAGTGAAGTTGCAAAGTGCTATCAAGTAGATTAGTATGAAATAGAATACCAAATGCCAAAAATAGATCAGTGTTTACTGACCCTGCAAAAAATTTCAACTCTGCAAAAAATCACTTAAATTGAGAAATACAAAATAGATGACTAAATTCCAAACATAGGTGAGTGTTCATTAATCTGGGGAAGTTGCAAAGTACTTTCAAGTAGATTAGTATGAAATAGACTACAAAATTCCAACAATTTGTGGTGCCTATTGACAATTATCTTTGCAGATGAATTACCAAATTCATGGGAAATCTTAGAGATGTGGGACTTTCCCCTTAAGATAACCTCCAGGTTTTAAAAAAGTTGGCTCTTCTATGATATGTGTTTAGATAAGGGTTAGAGAGAAAACAAAACAATATATAGATCCTATCTAAGGTGATGCGTAAAATATTTACTGAAAAGCATAGAGATATTGATGAAATAGCTACTAGATTAGTCGTAAGGAATTTAACATCATCAAATATTCTAGAGATATCTCAAACTATCAAAGGTAGGATGAAACTCAAACAAAATCACATGAAAATGAACAGATTTATGTAGAAAAAATCTTAGGTCGTGTAGCACAATAGTTGTTTAAACATTCCTCTAGAACTAAATAAAAATAAATAAGAGGAAACATAGGACACATAATATTGTGAACTTGCAGGTGCATAGAATGAGAACTTTTATTTATATAGAAAAAATTACATAAGGTCAAAATCACATAGATTATAGTATCTCTTTACAACAAAGCCTTGTTAAGGCCAATGAACATAATATACCAAACCTAAATTCCCTCTTTTCTAATGTTCTGGAACTTCTTTTTCTATCTCTCCCCTTCCCTTTTCACTGCCACCAAAGCATTCATTTATAGACCCTGCGGCACTTGCTTCAACATTCCTACAATCAAGATTTCCACTGTTTGCATTTAGATTTTACCTACAAAATATTTGATCTTTCTAGAAAAATCTCAACTACATGCTTTAGGGACTGAGATCGCATTCAATCTACCAAACCTCAAGCCGTACGCTTCCTTGATTTTTCCTTTTGACAATGGTGGCATCTTTGTATAACACGTGGAGATCATTTTTTTCTTTGTGGCCTTTCCTTTCCTCTCTCCTTTTGAATTTTTGTTTGGGTGACATATGGAGGCCTACGCATCCTTCTCATCAACTTTGAATTTTCATCCCACCTGGGTTTCTTAGCTGTGCTTTGGCCACGTGGTTAATTCTTTTTTATTGAGGGCTTCCAATTCTTTGTGACTTATTTAAAATGCGTCAAAGGGACACGTGGATACCCTCCACATTCAGTTCCATACTTAGGCAAAATTCAGTCCTGACAAAAAATAAAAGAATACAAAAAAGGAAAAAAGGGGTCGGTCCAACAAAAGGTAGCAGCAATGGAAGAGCCTCGAAAAACATAGAAATTATTCTACAGTTATGACGAATCACCAAGGTACTTTATGCCAATCATGGAATAATCTGGTAATCCTTTTGCAAAATTACAAAATGTTTCTCAAGAAGATGCCACTCAAAGATGATTCATATCATCCTGGTATCCAACCCATTCTGCCTCTGTCGAGTATGTCCTTTATTGTAGATCTTGAAAGGATCTATCTAGCTCAATGATCTCCTTGTGAGAGAATGTTTCGATATCCTACACCATTGTATGCAAATGAAACTCCGGTTTTAAAATTGGCTTCAGAATGGCCTCCACATCGGCTACACTAAAATCTTTTTTTAAAGATCAAAAGACAATCTTATCTTTTTGCTTGGTCATGATTAGCTACTAAATCTGGTCCTCTAATAGGATAGTGGAGTCATCAGGAAAGGGAGAGGGGAAGCCAAATTGAACTAATTCTTTGATGTGCTCCTTCCTCTCTTTGATCCCTAATTAGAGATGGGTCAAGAGATTTTGGCACTTGATAGCGGCCTTGTTGCAAATTATAATCACATTGATCTTCACTGTAACCATCTGCCTATCTGTAATACCAGCCCCTTGTAGGGTGGAATCTGAAGATTCATATAATATCTTAAACTAGCATATGTGATTTAGGGACCTTGGCAAATACAACATTACTGATGGTTGAGTCTGAGGACTCCATGTTACCACACAGGCTTTATGCATTTGATATGAAGCTAAGTGTGATCCTTAATTTTGTTGCCTTGGTGGAAATTATCTTGAAGTAGGAGGTGTATATGACTTGCACCAATGTGACAATTCCCCCTTTCTGGGGTTATTGAGCAAGTTTCTGGGTCAAATCCTTAACTGCATCCTCTGTTATATTGTACTTTTTCTGCAGGATACTCTTCTCTTCTTCTGAGGCATGTAGCCTCTCCTAGAGCGTATGAACCTTTTCTTTCTTGGAATCATCCTCTTGCTGAAGAAGATTCTTCTTTTGATCGAGAGAACTGGCTGTAACCTTGGATGTTGCTAGCTCAATTCTCAATCTCTTGGTCTCTACTTAGCAAGATATGAGATCTTATTGTGGAGCTGAATCTTTTAACTCCTTATGGATTTGTTCAATTTATTTTCCCTTACCTTTGATTTTGGCATTCATGCGGGCCACATTTTTTTTTTGTAGGAGGCTAGCCTCGGTTTTCTTAATCTTACTGCTAAGTTTCAGATAATCCATGATAACCACCATAGTTGTTTCACTCATCAACTCGACATTATCTTGAGGTCAAAAAAATTTCTGGTCCACCACAACAGCTTTAATGGTAAAATAATTTGATTTTTTTTCATGTAAATGTGTAACAACGAAATTCAAATTTTCTGAGCATGATAACCATACCCTACCTAAAAATTTTACCTAAAAAACATTATGAGCCCTCCTTCCTATCACTCTAATCTCTGATTGAGTCCTATCCCTTATCTCTAAAGTGATCTGAAGTGTCGTGTCAGTGTTTTTAGGTGATTTATGTATATCCATTCATTCCTTGTTCTTCCCAAGTTAGATCTACCAAGACAAGCTTCTCAACAAGTTTGGGAAAGGTTGTTCTCAAGACTTCTCAAGGATGACATACACCCCTCAGAGTAGAACAGAGAGCCAAATCCCATCAATAAGGCGTATCATAGATCCAAGATAATTTTTCAATCATTTTTTGAATTATTTGGAAGATTTCACAGGTTTTGGAACAAGTTCATCAAAAGTGAGTATTGGAGGCCTAAGCAGCGCATAGTGCAAAAACAACCTCTAAGCTTCGAGAGGTGATTTCGGGAGATCCAAAAGGAGTTAGGATAAAAAAAATACATCATCAAAAATTTAATTCCAAGCCCTAAAATATGGTGAAATAATATTTTTCACATCATCTTGGAGAAATAGGTTTATAACTGGTATTTTCATACATATCTAGCGAGCCAGATAAAAAATCCTATTTTTTAGGGATCAAATGGAGGAATAAATAATTTATACCCACATCATTGGATTTAGAAGTCAATTTTCAGTCAATATCAAATAAAATTTCATTAAAAAACTCATCCTAGAACTCAAGATATGGTCCCAACAAGTTGCTCCTCAGTACACAGTCTCCAACAGTTAGCCATTTTCTAAGTGAAAAACCCATCCAATCAGAATGTGGTGTAATTTCTACACCAAGTGCACAAAATATTTTTTTTAATATGTGCAGTAAAATTCTCCACCCTTCCATTTAATCCCTTGGTCCCCCATGTGACCTAGTCATAGCCCTTAGAGAGCAAGTCAAAATAAGTACCTGATCTTTGGAAAACAATTTCAAGAGCTTTGTAAAGAGTTAGGAGAAAAAAAATACTCATTGGAAATATAATATAATCCTCTGCAAGTTGGAATCATCATATTTTTCATAAACCCTAAGTGATTTTCATGGGACCTCATTCTTCATAGGGACACCTGACATTCCTGCTAAAAATGGGGAAGTTTAAAGAATTTTCAGGTTGAATAAAGATATGATACTATCACCATTGTGTTAAAAGGAAATTTTCCATGAAAATTAATATATGGAAGCACCAAAAATGACGTCTGGGTGCTTAATTTATGTTCCCAACAAGTTACTCCATAAGGTGAAGGAGTTAGCCATTCTTTTGGTGAGATTTTGGACTAATAAGAATGTGGCGCACTTTTTTACACCAAGTGCACCAAAGATTTGGTGAAATAGGTATAAGAAAATGTGCCACCCTTCCATTTATTCCCCTAAACCTCAATGTAAGCCCCTCTAAGCCCTTGTGCACACTTTCCTAGCCCCCTCTCCGGCTAACCAGCATCCACCAAGTGGCCGAATGGCGATGGGGCACACTTTTTTGCACAAAGTGAACCAAATATTTGGTTTAATAGGTGCAGTAAGTGCGACACTTTCCAAATCATGATATTTGTGCAAATTTTCTAACTACCGTGTTGTCATGGCTACTTCTCTTTTTCCCTTCACGTACGCACAGGAAATTTTCAACTACTAGAATCCTTCCCCTTCTCCATTGTTGCTGCATCCAAACCTTTCATAGCATTCTCACCATCATTTATCCATCATTCCTCATTGCTACAACAATAGAATATTAAATTTCAAGCCAAAACCATGTGCGTCTATTGTTAGAAACCCTCATTATGGCGAAATCGAATAAATGTTCAGATCTTATGATCCAAAGCACAGATTGAGATGAAACCTTTTGCATACTTTCTAATTTTCAAAGAACGTCAAGCAGAAATTCATAGAAGATCAAATGATTCCCTGGTTTATTTTCTATAGTAAAAATTTCATTGTGTGCCTTAGCTTCTATTCATAAGACTTCCCATCTATCTGGCAGTCGGATGAAGCTGAAATTGTGAGCATAAACTCCAAATAAAAAACCTATCCCAATGGAATTGTTTACATTGTAATTGAAGATGAAATTAAAACCTAAAAAAAATCTCCGCAACTTCATTAATGACTTCTCTAGTATCTCTATGTCAGAAACCCGTGCCGGGTGATATTTCGTTATATTATTTCTGAGCTTTCCAGTGAGCGAAATGTAGTGAAATTTGGAGCATGTGATCATGATGAAGAGCTAAACCCAAAAAATTTGTTCCTGTCACAAACCAAGGAATTTTTCACCACTTACTAAAAATATAAAATTCTATGCTTCTCCACATGCTATAAATGGAAAGTCCCCCCGAATTGCAAGTTTGATCATCTAGCACAGTCAAGAAAGATTGCACAATGAAAAAGCAAGACAAAAAAGAATATTTTCCCAAAATAGCAGGTCCCCAAAAAGCAACCTGCTAAAAATAGAAATATGCTAAAATTAGATATACCTTGGAAATAGAAGAGGATGGAATGTTCCAGAAGGTTTAGAAGGAAAAATATGGTGATGTGTCCCAAAATAGCAAGTCATGATCTCATATTCTAAAAATAGAAAGTTTCAGTGTTGGGGCCAAAAAGTTACATGTGGCCTCACTCTCACTTATCTTTCTACTTTTTGGACTCTACATAATGTTGTAAGATGGTTTCATGGGTCAAATGGAAGAACATGAACTTCACAGAGGTCCTGGAAGCATCATCCTCAATGAAATGGTATGCAGAGGTAAAATAGGACATCACAAGGCACAACATGTGAATCCATCTTTATCACTCAAGGAGTGGGGTGATCCAAAGTGGGTTAGTCAGAGAGAGTTCAATGAGTCAAGGAGTTCAGAAAACAAGTTTCAAGGAGGTTCATCATGGACATTATACGTGTTCATCCCGAGCTTGCATTGGTAAATCTCAAAATAGTGTTTTTGAACACTCATTATGTGGTCCAGGGTGTCTGTGCATCATGCAGAGGTTGTGATCATCATCGACAATATCTTCATTGAAGGTAGAAGTATCCATACTCATGCTTTAGAGCATTTCTTCCTTTCTCTCCTTCTTCATTCTTTCTCCTCTTCTCTCCCCCTTCTTTCTAATTCTTCGTTGTGAGAAATCATGACATTTGTCTTATTCATTAAAGTGACTATAGTCATAAAATGTAATAAGTTTCCCTTATTTTATAAAAGGGCACTTAATTTTATTCAAGAATGTCAAAAGTCACGAATGGAAAAGGAAAATGAAAGGTCTCCATGGGTGGTAGATGAAGATTCATTCTAATTCTATATAATGTAATGACACCCTCATTCTTAAGGGTTTTCAATTTTGTATACTCATGAGAGATCACTACTTGTGAAGAAACAAAGGAGATAGTTATTTCTTCTAGTCCCTTTCTCTATGTTCTTCTACTTCTAACTATGCACAATTTTGTAAAAGCATCAATAAAGAAAGAATGAGTTCCATGCCTTTTTAGATGAGGAGGTTTTAGAAAATTTGAGTTCTCAATCTTAATTCATCTTGTTTCCACTTGCAAAATTGTTTTCTTCTAAGTATATGTGTCTTGGAATTTTCTAGTTAACAATTGTAGGAATCTGATTTTCTACCTGCAACATTAATCCCCCTCTCTTTTTCTCACTCCCTTTCCCACTCTCCTAGCAAATTCTTCCCTTACAATTTCTTGGAAGCTTGTTCTGCAGGGTTAGTGGAGTGTCTCTGTTAGATCCTCGGCCATCATAGAAACCAAAAATTTCAATTTCATGCATGCATAATAAGTGGAGTTGCACCACCCAAGCAGGGGGACCTAGAGTCCTAGATATGTTTGCAAGAAATCAACAAATTTGTCCCTCGATAAATTTTCTCGCCAATAGTTTTTTGCACCCACCGTGGGGAAGATTTAGCAGCATTTGCACCAAAAATATGACCGCAAGTTTCAATAGTTCTAAAAAATCAAATATTGAAAAAACAAAACAAAAAATCATGAAATCTCATTGCCAAAATATACATTACCGATTTCTTCACGTGACCTTTCATATTCCACAGTGTCTTTTCATATTCCCATCACAAAATTTTCTCAAAACTAGATCTAAGAAGATATACCAAGTTTAAAAGGTTAAGAGGTGTTGTTGATTCCAATTTCAAAGATTTTTAAAATTATAAAAACCAAATCAAAGATAATCCTTACTATTTTTCTCAAGCCTCATCCCCTTCTGAGTCATCAACTAGTTCACTAGGAAATCCCATCCAAACTTCTGTTAATATTACCCCTTCAAATTCTCCCATTTTTCGACCACTATTTAGCGTTGAGTTCCTGAAGGAAGAATTTGAATAAGAAGAGTAGAAACAAAAACAACAATGGTAGATGAAGCAGAAAGACCTCAACCCATTATATCATGGGGAATAAATATAGGCTCACTCGCTCTTGAACCACCTCTTCACGATCTACCGATAGATTCCCATAAAAAATTTCCAAAGTTCGAAGGCCATGGCACAAAAATTCATAAAGAACACATTGCCACTATCACCACATTATGCGTAATTCTTGGATTCTAACATTAAGACTTTTTCGTAAGGTTGTTCATGGAATCTCTCCAATAAAAGGTAGCAGAATGGTTCTACCTCCTTCCTGTCTAATCCATTACTTGTTGGAATGACATAAAGAATGCCTTTGAGGAAATATTTAAATCAACCGAAGACTATCAAGACCTCTTGGTGTAGTTGGCTCAAATGAAGAAAGGAGAAAGTGAAACTATGAGAGACTTCGTAGCTCGTTTTGAATGGTTGCTTCACAGGATACTAGAAGAAGATTTGTCGTCTAAAAATAATATCAAGATATTATTCATCAATGCTCAATCACTAGTGGTAGGATTTTTCCTACGAATAGTTCAACCAAGGAACATTGTAGAAGCACAAAGGATGGCCATTGAACTTGATGATGATCTCATCCTCTCTAGAAAGATCAAGAATCCATCAAAGGGAAAGGCCCAATGACCTAGGGATGAGAGAACCAATCCATCACTGTAAAAATTGGCAAATGAGATGGCATATTTGAAGAGGGAATTCTTTAAACGAGTTTCTTCACTAAGAAACAACACAAATAAAATTATAGGAACACCTTGAAGAATTTCCTTGGAGGCCCCACCCGTGAACACAAATTGAAGGATTCAAGAAATTTAAGTAGATCTTGAACAATAAAGTGAAGGTGATAATATCCTATAATTTTATGAGGTTGAGAATGATACACAATTCAAATTCTATGAATATTCTAGAGGAGATGAATATGATGAAGAAGATGTACCCAACTTCTCATGTGTGGTATTCACTCATTCTCATTCTGAGAAAGAATCCTCTTCCTCCACTGCTACTAAAACAAAAAGAGTGATGATTCTCCTATGGTGACTCCGCAAAAAAAAAAAAAATCAGTCGAGGATCTCCATTCCCACCCTCCATGGAGTCCAAATTGTCAAATCTTGATCATATAGCAAGTAAGAAGGCTCCCGCAATTCCAAATAAGTCTTCTGATGCCTCTTCCAATTCTATTTCTAATTCTTCTCCTATAAAATCTAGTACTTTGAAAGCTCTTAATGAAATTTTCAAAATTCCCTCCATTCCTCAAGCATCAAACCCTACTTCCAAACCTACCTCAACTCCAAAATCAGTCCCTTCATTCCCCTTTTCCATATCTACTCCCTTTGATTTCATAGAATATGTGAATAGAACCAAGGTGCAGATTACTGAAATTGAATATCATATACGTTGACTGACCCTGAATAATTTGAGAGAATTTTTCAATACATCATAAGTGGTAATTTAACACCCAATGTTGTAACTCCTAGTTCTAAAGTAGAATTACCAAACCCAACTACACCTCCCTCACAGAACATGCTTTCTTTGAGTGCATCCAATGCTGATAAGGTTGAACCTTTCTATGTATCCCTTCTCATTGGATAATATGTATTGAAAAACTACATAATATATTTTGGTGCCTCTGATAATGTGATGCTTATAAAGGTCGCCAAGTCTCTCAAAATCACCATGAATCTACCCAGTGGATCTTGTTACTCCCTAGAGTCAAAAGAGGTCCCACTTGTAAGAAAGATCAAATATGCATAGGTGTATCTCACCAAATTTCCAAATAAGAAGGTTCAAGTGATGATTTTGGTAGCATACATTCCAACTTCATTTGGAATTTTGCTAAGCAGGGGGTTTTTTCAGTAGTTGGGGGGTAAAATTCAAATGAATTGGTCTTCCAAAACCATACCAATGAAGGGAGATGGAGAAATTGTTTCTAAAAAAGAAGGTGAGGTACAGGGTGCGAAATTCTAGAAGTTTAAAAACCAACATCTTGTATCAAGACAACATGAGGATGAATATTTTCATAATGACTAAAGAAGAAGATGATATTCCCATCCTGATAGGGTCAGACATGCCTTCCAAGAGAGGTATGGACCTTGAAAAATCATTGACTAAATTCAAGTTACAAGAGGGCAAACCCAAATTACTAGATGACACAAACCATGAAGAAGAGGAAATGGTTAATGTTGAATATCAAATGGAGAAACCAGCTTATGTGCTTAACCATGAAGATGAGATGTTCTCATTCCCATTTAGAGATGAAGATGATCTCATCCATTCCATTCATGGAGGGACAAGACCAGCTTGTGATGATCCTGCAATAGGCTTGAAAGAATTGTCTGTATAGGAACTACTTAAAGCCATGGAAGAAAAAGAAGATCCTGAGCTCAGTATTGAACTCCTGATCAAAGCCATGAATCTATAAGAAAAGCATGAATCTTATTTGGAAGCCTCAACTAGTGTGAAGCTTGGACATGTTGAAATAAAGCAAGAGGAGAAATCTGATGTCCCTCCTGAGAAAATAGTTGATGGATGCAAAGATGAAATAGAGGTATTTTATTTCCCATTTTAAGACGAAGACTCTTTCCATGATGAAGAAAGTGAAGCAAGGAGTTTTGAGGCCCTTGAATCTGAGGCCCACCTTGTCAAAGGAGTGATAGAATCCATCAAATCCAAAGATGATGAAGTAACCCCTCCTGATAGTTTCCTTGAGATTCAAAATGAATATTCTTTGAAGGTGTACAAAGATGGGCTGCAGGAAGTAACAAAAGAGAACTCTGTGCAATAAATCTTAGATGCAATAGAAAGTGCGGAAGATCCCGAGATAATTCTTGATCTCTTAGCTCGTGTCATGGCCATACAGGACAAGTATGAGGTTACTTCTAATCCTCCATTCAATCTTCAAGTACCTCATATTGGAGTAGAGATAAAATATAATTCTAATGTTTCTCATAGAAAATAGATCAATGAGCATGAACCTAGAAAAGAAAAGAACTCAGAATATTCAAACAATTGGAATGAAAATCAGTATTGGGACAACGATGGGATGTTCAATGAAGAATCAACTATGTGGATAAACATGGAATGCAACTGGCACTATGAAACTAATTTCAAAGGGAATAAAGGCAATGGAATTTCTAAGTGAAGGCATGAGCATCAAGAAGATCATGTAGACTCACTCCTACCAAGTACACAGGAAATCATGAAAGCACCTAGATTTCATAAATAGTTAAGGAGAGGAGGCTACTTTCTCGAACCGTTCAATGGCTTTGCATAACAACATCACTAAATTTTTCCCACTCAGAGGTAACCTATGAGAAGAGAAGAATGCTATAGTGAAATTGGGTTGTCCCACGTCTTGTATTATAGGTGATTTAGGTTTGTTTCCCCTTTCCATTTTGTGTGAGTTTTTCCCTTTATTGTGTGGTGTGTTTCCTTTCAGTTGTGTGGTTCTGTATGTGTTGTTCCTTTCTAGCTATCTCTTGCAAGTGTTGTGTATTCTACAAGGCCCAATGGATAAGGTACTAGTAAATGTATGTGTGGAGATTATGGAGTTCTCATGTTCATTATACTCAATCCATGACATTTCCCTAAGCTAGAGCCAACTATTTTCATGTAAATTTGTAACAAGGAAGTTCATAATTTCTGAGCATGACAACCATACCATACCCAAAAAATTTACCTAAAGAAAACTCTTATCCCTCCTTCCTATCACCCTAATCTTTGATTCATTCATATTCCTTCTCTCTAAAGTGGTCTGAACTATCGTGTCATTGTGTTTTATGTGATTTAGGGATATCTAGCCATTCCATGTTCTTCCCAAGTTAGATCTACCAAGACAAGCTTCTCAACAAGCTTGGGAAGGGTTGTTCTCAAGACTTCTCAAGGCCGATGTACACCCCTCATAGTAGAACTAAGAGAAAAAACCCATCAAGAAGCTATATCAGAGATCTAAGAACATTTTTCAATCAATTTTAGAAGGTTTCACAAGTTTTGGAGCAAGTTCAACAAAAATGAGTCTTAGAGGCCTCAGCAGTGCTAGTGCAAAAACAACCCCTGAGCTTTGGGAGGTGATTCCGCGAGATCTGAAAGGATTTAGGAGAAAAAAATAACATCTTTTGAAAGGGATTTCCAAGACCTAAAATATGGTGAAATCATATTTTTCACATCACCTCGGCGCAATAGGTTTATAGCTGGTTTTTTCCATGCATAACTAGCGAGCCAGATCAGATATAAAAAATTTTAGGTATCAAATGGAGGAATAAAGACCTAATATCATGACCATTGGATTAAGAATTCCATTTCGAGTCAATATCATATAAAATTTCATTAAATAACTCCTCCTGGAACTCACGATATGGTCCCAACAAGTTGCTCCCCAATGCACAGTCTCCAACAGTTAGCCATTTTCTGAGTCAAAAACCCATCTAATCAAAAAGTGGCAAAATGTTTTGTAAAAATTTCACCACATATTTGGTGCAATAGGTGAAATAAAATTCACCACCCTTCCATTCAGTCCCTTGGTCCCCCATGTGACCCTATCTCAACCTTAGGGAGAAGGCAGTCAAAATCAGTACCTGATCTTCGGCAGATGATTTCAAGAGATTTTTAAAGATTTAGGAGGAAATAAAATACTCATTGGAAATATAAGATAATTCTCTACAAGTTTTAATTATCATAGTTTTCATAAACCCTTGGCACTTTTCGTGGGAGTTCATTCTTTGCAAGGACAACTGGCAGTCCTAATCAAAATAGGGAAATTTTAGGAATTTTTAGGCTAAATAAATCTATGATACTATCACCATTGTGTTCAAAAGGAATTTTCCATGAAACTTAATATATGGAAGCATCAAACAAGACACATGGGAGCTTAAGTTATGTGCCAGACAAGTTTCTCCAAAGGGTGAAGGAGTTAGCCATTTTTTTGGTGAAATTTTGGACCAATCAGAATGTGGCGCACATTTTTGCACCAAGAGCACCAAATCTTTGGTGCAATAGGTGCAAGAAAATGTGACACCCTTCCATTTATGCCCCTAAACCTCAATGTGATCCCCTCTAAGCCTCTTTTCACAATCTAAGCCACTATGCACACTTTCCCAGCCCCCTCTTCATCCAACCGAAATCCACCAAGTGGGCCAATGGAGATGGGGTGCACTTTTTAACACAAGTGCATCAAAGCTTTGGTGAAATAGGTGCAATAAATTCTGACACATTCAAAATCATGAATTTTGTGCAAATTTTCTAACTACAATGTTCTCATGGCTGCCTCTCTTTTTCCCTTCATGAATGCACAATGTTGGTGCTCAATTTAATCTCACCCTATTTGGTCAAAATTTCTCATTCCATATGGTTTGAAGTATTCTTTGTCTCCCTGTATTGATGCATGAAATATTTCTCCTTCATTTGGTTGCCATTTTCAGTCCTTTCCTTGGGTCGTGGATCACATTGATTCTTGGTTTTATTTACAGTCTTCTCTCTGCGGGGAAATTTTTTGTTGTTAGGCGTCTTCCACAATTGTGTCTTCTTTGTAAATCTTGTCCCAACATCCATGGATACGTGATCGTCTTTAACTGGACACGGCATGACGGGTCTATTTGGCGAACTTTTCATTTTTGTTACATTTGTAAAAAATGCCAAATTGGTCCAGAGGCCCCGATAGTTTCTAATTGGCTATTCAACAATGTGAAGCGGCAGAGCAATTTCTTACTTTGGCCTTGAAAGGTGTACACGTGTCATAAGTCGAGTCATTGCAGGAAGGTGGGCCATTTTTTTGTTTTGAGGCATTATGGTGAAAGGAATGGAAAATATAAAAGGAATGCCTAAGGCCCGCAAAAGGACACATGGCAGTTTTACAAGTCAAAGGTGGAGAGGTGGATCGTTGGAGCATTTTGAAGTTTTTGGCCTTTTTGTGAAAAGGAGAAAAGTTATGAAATTCATGATTCCGCTGGGGACCAAATAATGTCACATCTTTGAGTCAGTATTGAAAATTCAAAGCGGGTAGATGAGTAAAATTGTCCAAAAATGCACAATTTCTTTAAGTGATACAAAATGTGAAAAACACCCCCAAGCCCACTTCAACTCAGATATTTTCCATGTGGAGGGCCTGTGCTCATTTGAGGATCCACCTCTAGGTTTTACCTTTGGAGTTGCACTAAGGAGACACGTGGAGGTTTCCACTGGCTTTGCCTACGCTCAGACTTTTCAACGGCCGGTGCATCTTTGTTAGACCATAGACACGTGGAGAGCCTTCGCTCATTTGAGGATCCACCTCTAGGTCTTACCTTTGGAGTTGCACCAAAGAGACACGTGGAGGTTTCCACTTGATCTTCCCATACTTAAACTTTTCAAGTGTCCGGTACAGCTTTGTTAGACCATAGACACGTGGAGGGCCCGCACTCATTTGGGAACCTGTCTCGGGACTTCACCTTTGTAGTTGCGCTAAAGAGACACGTGGAGGCTTCCATTGGCTCCTCTTTTCACTTGGCCAACTCAAAATCATAGTGCATGTATGTGGTATAATCCATGCAAGGAAACTCATTTCTGAGATGCATGAATGTGAGTATCCATGCGAGGGCACTCATTTCTCAAGGTGTATTCTAAAAGGTGAAAGGGATTTCTTGTGAGATCAAGCCATATGGAGCCACTACAGAATTATTAAAAGGGCGATTTATTACACGAAAAAATAAAATAATGATTAAAAATACTGTCAAAAGTTATTATATGGCATCCCAGTCATAGTTAAAGGAATGATAAATGTGATCACTTCATGATTTATCCACCTGGCAGCTTTTGGGTGTAAATTTTCTAAACATCACTTTCTGGAACAAACTTGTAACAAACAAAGGATTCCTCTAATATTCTTCTTTAGGGGGGAACATTTGGGATGAGTGAGTGAGTGAAATTGTATAATGCAATGAGAATACTTTTACAAATGGTCGGGGGTTAACTTTTCTGAGAAAGTTTGAGAGAAACCATTTTCCCGAGAGATCGTGTGAGAGACCAATTCATTTTCTTGTGTTTTTGGATTCATTCACATCAAGGTGGTTGCAAGTGTACAACCATTGATAAGCTCTGATATTGTTGAGGAAACTTTCCCTTGCTAATGAATCTAATGAACCTTGAATGACTCTGTGTTGATCATGAGCATAATTGTGTTTGTTGTTATTTCAGAATGTTTTCAAATAGTTTTTCTTGTTCCTATTGCAATCTTATGTTAACATCTCTATGAGTCATAGAAGATCTCATCCGTGTGTTAGTATTGTGGCATTTTCAATTTAATTATGAGAAGAGATTTCATCTAGTAATGAAATAAATAATTTAAAATCACTTTACTTTCACTATGTTGATAAAGATTGTTTGTAAGCCTATGAGTGTATCTTACGCATGACGAACCAGGTATTTCTAACATTTAATTGAGTCTTTAACATGAGCCTTTTTGTTGAATTCTTGAAGAATATGTGAAACTATGCATCTTTGGGCCTCCATTGATATACACCTTCTGGTTGAAGGAATATTTTGGCTATTCTGAAGCATTTTGTCTGTGAATGTTCCAATTTTTTTAAAGTCTCTCAAATATTTGGTATAATCAACTTTATCTTTCTTAACTTCCCACCAAAAACTTCTCAAATTATGAATCCTACATGAACTACCCTTGTTTGTACTATGTATCCACAAATGAACAAATTCCATTTCCAAAGTATGCAGGGACAATCAGGATTCAATTTTTGTCTTTAGTAACCCGAAACTTGTCTAGGAAACATCTTCACTCTCTAGTGTGACAACTCGTGAAAGTTAGATTCTATTGTATTGATCATATTTTCTCAAGGTTCTCATTAAGATTGTGCAAAGAAGGATATCTTGATGTCCTTCACCAACATGGGTTAGAGAACGGGTCCTCTAACCCTAGTTGAAGGAAAAACCCAAAGTAGTGAGGGTAGATCAAACCCTCAATGAGGTGTTATCAATTTTTCCAATTCCTGAGTGACAAAGAGTCTTCTGAATCCCCTCTCGGACTGCAAAATGACTTATAATGTTTTTTCTATCTCTAAGCATCCTGCCAGTTTTGTGATGCTACTCAAACCTCACAAGAGAATCAATTTGGATACCAACACCCAAGTGGCATTGTTGTTAGGGATTATTTGAACACTAGGACCTATTTTTATGGAAACAAAATTGAGGTGACACCGTTTTCGGGGATTAGTTGAACACCGAGATCTATTTAAACAGCAACAACACCGAAGTGGCACCATTACCTGGGAATATTTTCTTTTCTAGGGATTATTTGAACTCTGAGACCTATTTTTGCGGCAACAACACCGAAGTGGCATCGTTTCCAGGGATTATTTGCATTGCGAAGGATTATTTGAACTCCAGGACCTATTTTTGTGACAACAACACCAAAGTGGCATCGTTGCCAGGGACTCTTTTTACAAAAGCATACACATGCCAACCCGAATAATGTTTCTTGCATGGTTTAAGTACAAATAAGTTGTTTAAATGTCATCCTTTGTTGATTTTTTTTTATATTTGTGCAAGATTACAACTTCATTGTGCAATATTTCTAGCTTCTAGTGGTTATTGCACTAAATTTGCATCAATAGTGATAAATGTGGGTAAAGGAAAGTCGGATCTATTACACTTTGTAGAAATTAAGCATTTATAGACAATTGGCAAGTTACTTATAGTGCATCTACACAACTAAGGCGAAAATACTTAGTGGCAACTCTGTTTTGAATTAAAATTTTCATGATTACTAGTGTCTTAACCTGTGTTAAGTTAAATTTGTCATCGATATTTACAAATTTGGAGGGAAGTAGGTATTTCTTCACTAGGGATCCTACTAATTTTTTTTTTCTAGAACTAGGAAAAGAAATTCGGAAGGAAAGCAAGTCTGAAAAGTGGTTGGAAATCAAGAATCAAAAAAGGAGATATCAGTTCTGAAAGGTGATCAATCTGTGGTTGAAGATTACCATACGTCTTCAAGTGATTCTAAACCAGGTTATATTTATATAAATTTGAGTTCTCCTACTAAAGAGGGGTCATCATTTGTGTCTGAAAAGCATGCCTCTCATTTTTCCCCAGTTTCTTTCAAGGTTGATAGGGGTTTCCAAGAAACTGCGTCAATATAGAATATCTATTTTGAAAGTTATATTCTTGTGCTCTAAAGACCCTTTGTTCCCTATCATTTTGATTATCTTGTAAATTCATCACCTCAAGGCAATATGGTCTGATTTCCACATAGACCTCCTTTTGTTGTCAACACTTTTGAACCTATAGATTTCAGAGCTATGGATGGATATCCTAATATGGTGCCACAAGATGTTAGAAATAGGTTGACAAAATTTCAAGGAAATAATGCCATCACATGTGACCACCATTTAATACTCTTTTTCAATATGATGGAATATTTTGAAGTTAAGTTTGAAGACTTGTATGTAAAAATTTTTATTCATACACTTTAGGAGGATGCACGCGACGGGTACAATTCTTTACCAGATAATTCAATATATTCATGGACCGAGATGAAAAATGTTTTTAGATTACATGATCAGGGGATAATTTTTGAAATTTCCCTAAACATTCCTAAATGGTGTCAGTGCAGAAGATCATCTTGAGAGCTTTCCAATGACTATGAGAACGCAGCAAACAGACATCGGGAGCTCTAGATATGTTCGGTCAAAGTTCAGACAGCGGGAAAGTCAACTCTGGTCAACTGGTCAATATTAGACCGATGGCACTGCGACACGTGGTGAAAAGGAAAAAGGGAGTTGTTTATTGGTCTTCGATCACCAGTATTCAACGAGCGTAAAAATGGTGCATGGGAACAAGAGGCTCAACTTTTATTACGGAGGGGAGCTCGGCCACCGTGTGGACTATGGTATTATCGCTGACGTGGTGGGTCCACAAGCCACCACATGGCTTGCCACCACTCGTCGAATTCACTCGATTTTCCTATTGGGAGATGACAAGTGGAATATATGCTATTTAGCGAGTTAATTATTTCTATGCCACATTGTATGGGTTGAAATTATATTATCTTGGTAAGTCCACTTTTCAAATTGCACATATATATATATTAATGTTTATACATTAGTGTAAACCGCCAACATGCCAAATGCTATGCTAAGCACGTGGAAGGGAGCATGTTTAATGGTATGCGTGGTGATCAAGGTGGTGAAGCGGTTGTTGGGCTCAAAGCCATGCATGGATGTTTCCACGTGAAGGATGGAGTGGGTAAGGGTTAATAAAACCTTACCCAAATTTAATGGCGCCAAATGTGGGATATTCCACTTAAATAAGCAAACTGCCCCACTTTACCTTAGCCGCTCAATGGGGATTTTATCCCATTAAAAATGCAAATCCACCATATTTGGGATATTTAATCCATTAAAATATGTAAATCCGCCAATATGGGTATTTGATCCCAAATTTCATGAACGGGTTTAGGCTAATTTTAGCCTAGGATTATATGAAAAGGCATTATTTAAGGGCCCTAAAATTGTATAAATAGGGTACCTAGTTCATTGTAATGGGCACACAAAAATACAGAGAAGCTCATTCCTAGAGCGCTGGAGGCGAAGTCCGAGCCAAGAGGAGAATGAGAAATTGTTGTGTGAAGACCTAAATTATTTAGGCATTATTATTTTTTATTATTATTGACCTATTATTTGTTAGGCAATAATAAATTAAATATTTGTGGCTAGGAGTTATTCAAACTACCTAGTCAGCCCATAGCGCCACACCAATTACTTGCAAATCTTGGATTTTCGACCGGAGTGCTAGCGTCGCATTGATAGCGTCGGGAAGGCCGATCGAAGATGAAGGAGATTGTACGCCAAGAAGGTGGAAGTCGGGTGCTATTTTTCACCCTTATCGTCTGAAGGTCTAGTTATTCTTCTAATCAAGTTTAAATAGTTTCCATTACGTTTTCTTGTGAAAGTACTATTGTAAGTTACAAGTTTTCACTAGTGGAACGGTTCGACCACGAACCCAGAGACGTAGGCAATTGCCGAACTCCGTAATCAATCTTTGTGAAATTTTCATTATTGTCTTGCATTATTTTAAATTGATTATTTAAAAGGAGTAAATTATCGACAAATAATTAAATCCTATATGGGTCCGAGATCAGGTAGTAATAACTTGATTATTTTCAGATCATTACAATATGGGGATGAGACAGATCCCAAATTCCTTTTATCTAAATTTGAAAATATAAAAAACAATCTAAATGAATCTGTCCATGATTTCAATACTCGGTTCAATAAGACCTTGAATAGGCTACCTGTAATCCTAAGGCCAAGTGATGTGTCACATTTGATAAAATATTCTGACGCTTTTGATAAAAAGGTTGCTTATTACTTGAGAGATAAGAACCTGAGAATATTGAGCCAGGAATTCACCATGGCCTTACAAATAGAAAATAATATTAAAGCAATTGGAAATCCTCCTTAGAGGGAAGGTGTTAAGTTGATCAATCCTAAAAATCCTCAGTTAGGCAAAGCTCTGGATCTAGAAGAGGTTGTAAAAAATTTGGATGGAGCAGTTAAAGAGATATCCTATAAACTGGATAGATAAAAAAAGGATAGGACAAAGTTCCCAGGGTCAACACAAGCCACATGGTCAAGATAGATTTGGAAATCATCCCAGAGGTGATCACAGACCAGATGATAGACGGAATGGGTCCATGGGATCAGGAAATAAACCCAGGGAGAATAGATTGGTTCCTGATCCTCTGACTACCAAGGTTGCTACTGTGAAGGAGGCCAATGTTATCGAGTGGTGTTATAGGTGTTTATTACCACAATCACCATGTGATGTAGATCAAGAAGTTGAGGAAGTAGATGGTGAAGAGACATATGATGATCTATGCATGATGGAGAGCCCAGTGAAAACACACCAGGGGGTAACCTCAACTGGATTTATAGTTGTCAGAACTACTGAAAACTTCTGGGATTGTGTTCACCGGGTATTTTCTCTTCCTCCTGTTAATAATTTTGAAATTTATATGGTGTAAGAATTTGGTCTGCCTAATCATGATTTTGAATACTTAAGGGCCTTGATGATTAAAAAGTATGATGGAGGGATCCCTTACGAAGAGGACAGAAAACTATTGATGAATGCAGTAGTTGCTCAGGAGAAATAATATAACACCAGAAGTAAGGTTGTCAAAGGGGGAGGGCAGCAAACCAAGCCAAAAGTTCAAGTTCTTACCAATATCCTGAAGGAAACCCCTAAGAGAGATACATCTGGCAAAGGCCTAATTTCCCCAAATAGAACTTGTACTCCTCATTATGCCCAAACTGTCAAAACCCCCATACTGTTAAATGAAATTGTAAACCTTCCTCCTAATACTACCCTACCCAAATATATTCCTTATGACATAACTCAAATCTTAAGCCAAGTAAAATTTATTGCTCCCATTTTTGAGTTACTCAGGGTCCTTGAGCATAGGAAAAGGGCATTCAAATATTTGGGATTTAAGGAAGAAAATATTACTCAGGGAAAAAGTGTTAATAATATAGAGGTTCCTCCCATTATTGCAGAATCAGAAATACCACAAGCATTGGAGGAACTGGGTGAATCATCTGAGGTGTATTTGGGAACTTCTCTAGTTGAATCTCAGCTTAATGTGGATCCATGTTTTACCACTTTGATTATTAAAGATAGGCTAGTACATAACTTCATGTTTGATTTAGGAGCCTCATGTAATGTAATGCCTCTTGAGGTCATGAATGAGTTAAATATGAAGGTAACAACAACTTTTGGGAAATGTACTACTATGGATTCAAGATAAGTGCCAGTAGTTTGGTATGTCAAGGGATTAGTAGTGTAGTTCGCAGATTTTCCAGGAAAGTGCTTAACCATGAATGTCGTTATTGTGGATTGTCCTGCCAAATGGGGGATGTTATTATTGAGAAAGTGGGCAGCTAGTGTGGGTAGAAGCGTAAGAATGGACACGTCATACACAACCATAGAAATTGAGGGGAACCTTGTGAGGTTTTACGGTGAGAAGAAAATGTTACATCTCATTGAGGACCCTAACAATGCTTCTTATGAAGTATTGTATGCAGACGTCAATGTCGACAACTTTGTGGGTTATTCTGATTTTAAGGAGCATAAAATTGACGAGTGCAAGTATCCCAAGAAGATTGGTTCTCCCTGGACTCTGATGTTTGATGGGGTTTGTTCTAAATCTAGTAAAAGCACAAAAGATAAACCTCAGAAAATATGGCTAGGTAGAAACTTGAATAAAGAAGAAAAACAAGCATATGTCCAGTTGTTAAAAAAGTATCAAGACTTCTTGGCTTGGTCATACTTAGAATGGTAGGCACTTGAAACATTTCCTTGATTGATTTCTCATAATCAAGACATGCATCATTGTACATTGTACAGTCTTTTATTTCTTTTTCATTTCTGCATTTTTCTATTTTGGTTCGTCCCGGTCCTTGGCGGCTAGTTTTTGTTGGTTTCTTAGTTCGATCTTCGGAGTATTGGTTATTGTTTTTCTTATTTGCAAGCTTGTTCTTGACTCCATTTCCCAATGGATTTTTTGGCACATGGTCTGTTGTTCTTGCAGAACTCACAGGGAGTGCCCATCCCCGAGTCAAAGCCGTTGTTAGTGCTCAATTTAATCTCGCCCTTTTTGGTCAAAATTTCTCAGTCCGCATGGTTTAAAGTATTCTTTGTCTCCCTGTATGGATGCGTGAAATATTTCCCCTTCATTTGGTTTCCATTTTCAATCCTTTCCTTGGGCCATGGATCACATTGAGTCTTGGTTTTATTTACATTATTCTCTCTTTGGGGAAAACTTTTGTTGTTGGGCATCTTCCACGATTGCGTCTCCTTTGTAAATCTTGTCCCAGCATCTGTGGATACGTGGTAATATTTAATTAGATGCAGCACGGAGGGTCTATTTGGTGAACTTTTCATTTTTGTTACATTTATAAAACATTCCAAATTGGTCCCTCGGCCTCGATAGTTTCTAATTGGCTATTCAACAACGTGAAGTGGCATAGCAGTTTCTTCCTTTTGCCCCAAAAGGTGTACACGTTTCATAAGTCGAACCATTGGGGGAAGGCGGTCCCTTTTTGTATTTTTAGGCACTATGGCAAAAGGAATGAAAAATATAAAAGGAATGCCTAAGGCCCATAAAAGGACACGTGGTGGTTTGAAAAGTCAAAGGTGGAGAGGCAAATCGTCGGAACATTTTGAAGTTTTTGGCCTTTTTGTGAAAAGACGCAAAGTTATGAAATAAGCCGTGATTCTGCTGGGGACCAAATAATGTCACATGTTTGAGTCAGCATTGAAAATTCAAAGTGGGGAGGTGGGTCAAATTATCCAAAAATACACAATTTGTTTAAGTGATACAAAATGTGAAATGCACCCCCAAGCCCACTTCAACTCAGATCTTTTCCACGTAGAGGGCCTTCACTCATTTGAGGATCCACCTCTGGGTCTTACCTTTTGAGTTACGCCAAGGAGACACGTGGAGAGTTCCATTGGCTCTCCTCACGCTCATAATTTGCAATGGCTAGTGCAGCTTTGTTAGACAAAAGACACATAAAGAGCATGCACTTGTTTGAGGATCCGCCTCTAGGTCTTACCTTTGGAGTTACACCAAAGAGACATGTGGAGGTTTCCACTGGATCTTCCCATCCTTAGAATTTTCAAGTGTCTGGTGTAGCTTTATTAGACCATAGACACGTGGAGGGCCCACGCTCATTTGGGAACCTACCTCTGGACTTCACCTTTGTAGTTGTGCCAGGGAGACACATGGAGGCTTCTACTGGCTCCTCTTTTCACTTGGCCAACTCAAACTCACAGTGCAGGTATGTGGTATAATCCATGCGAGGACACTCACTTCTAAGAGGTGCGAATGCAAGTATCAATGCGAGGGAACTCATTTCTCAAGGTGTATTCTCAAAGGTGAAAAGGATTGCTTGTGAGATCAATCCATATGGAGCCACCTGAGAATTATTAAAAAGGGGATTTCTTGCATGAAAAAATAAAATAATGATTAAAAATACTGTCAAAAGCTATGATATGGCATCCTAGTCATAGTTGAGGGATTGAGAATCGTGATCAGTTCATGATTTATCCAATTAGCAACTTTTGGTGGTAAATTTGTTAAACATCACTTTCTAGAACAAACTTGTAACAAACAAAGGATTCCTTGAATATTCTTCTTTTAGGGGGAACATTTGGGATGGGTGAGTGAGTGAAATTTTATAAATGAAATTAGAATACTCTTGCAAATTTTTAGGGGTTAAATTTTCTAAGAAAGTTTGAGAGAAACCATTTTCCTGAGAGACCATTTCATTTTCTTGTGTTTTTGGATTCAATCACGTCAAGGTGGTTACAAGTGTACAACCATTGACAAGCTCTGAGATTGTTGAGGAAACGTTCCCTTACTAATGAATCTAATGAACCTTGAATGACTCTATGTTGATCATAAGCATAATTGTGTTTGTTGTTATTTCAGAATGTTTTCAAATATTTTTTCTTGTTCCTATTGCAATCTTATGTTAAAATCTCTCTGAGTCACACAAGATCTCATCTGTGTGTTAGTATTGTAGCATTTTCAATTTCATTATGAGAAGAGATTTCATCTGGTAATGAAATAAATAATTTAAAATCACTTTACTTTCACTATGTTGATAAAGATTGTTTATAATCCTATGAGTGTATCTTAGGCATGACGAACCAGGTATTTCTAACGTTTAATTAAGTCTTTAACACAATCCTTTGTGTTAAATTCTTGAAGAATGTGTGAAACTATGCATCTTTGGGCCTCCATTGATATACACCTTCTGGTTGAAGGAATATTTTGGCTATTCTGAAGCATTTTGTATGTTAATGTTCCAATTTCTTTAAAGCCTCTCAAATATCTGGTATAATCAACTTTATCTTACTTAACTTCCCACCAAAAACTTCTCAAATGATGAGTCCTACATGAACTACCCCTATTTGCATTGTGTACCACAAATGGACAAATTTCATTGCCAAAGTATGCAGGGACAACCAGGATTCAATTTTTGTCTTTAATAACCTGAACCTTATTTAGAAAACATCTCCACTCTCTAGTGTGACAACTCGTGAGAGTTAGATTGTGTTGTATTGATTGTATTTTCTCAAGGTTCTCATTAAGATTGTGTAAAGAATGATCTCTTGATGTCCTTCACCAACATGGGTTACAAAATGGGTCCTCTCACCCTGGTTAAAGGAAAAACCCAAAGTAGTGATGGTAGATCAAACCCTCAGTGAGGTTCTATCCATTTCTCCAATTCCTGAGTGACAAAGAGTTAGCTAAATCCTCTGCTCAGATATAAAATGACTTATAATGATTTGTCTGTCTCTAAGCATCCTTCCAGTTTTGTGATGTTGCTCAACCCTCACAAGAGAATCAATCTGGATACCAACACAGGAAATTTTCAACTGCCATAAATCCTTCTCCTTCTCTATTTTTGTTGCATCTAGACCTTCCATAGAATTCTCACCATCATTTATCCCTCATTCTTCACTGTTACATAAAGAGAAGAGAATATTTCAAGCCAAAACCATTCCCGTGTGTTGCTAGAAACCCTTGTTGGCGAAATCAAATAAATGTTCATATCTCATGATCCAGAGCAAGGATTGAGAAGAAACTATTAATGCACAGAATCACAGCACCCCTGGAGTCTGCAACTCGATGGGTTGAGACTCACAGTGTGATTACGTAACATGGAGCATCTCTCAAAGTGTGGGACTTTGCGAATCAAGAGGGATCTCTGGATGAAGGTTGGTTCCTATTCCTTTGTTCAGATGCACCGTTCAAATTATAGAGGGTCATTTTAAATCCTACTCTAAATTTCCAAGGAGACAGGGATAAGGGAGATGCAAGAAATAAAACCTAAACTAACAAGGGTGATGCACCAAAGGAATGTTGAAACACCTGCTTTGCAATAAACACAAACCATAAAAAATATAATACAATCACCATGCACAAATAACCAGGACTGCAATGAGAGATCAGAAAGGAGACAATGAATCCAAGAGAGGGTTGAAAATTAACCACACACATGAATTATCACTCCAAAAGTTGATACAGTGCATTATAATGTCCAAGAGGCAAAAACTTGCATTACAATTTGAATGGGAGGCTTGGACTCCAAAAATCCACTTACATGCAAGAGAAGAAGGGAGGGTACAAAGAATAAATGTCCAACATGAGAAAACTTCCCCTTTTTAAAATATATAGGAAGAGTAAAGAGAGAAGGGGAGAAGAATTCCCATCATAATTCAACCACCCTAGTAGGTGAGAAACCTAACAGCCTCTAGAAATTACAGACTGTATTTATTCTAGTCGTCGTAATTGAGATCATTTGAAATTCAGAATCCAGTTTTGAACTCAGGCTCTCACAATCTTTTAAGATCCAAGCATTTAAAAATCCTAGTGGGCTACATGATTCACCAAATCTTTTTCAACCTTCTTTGGGTTTGGAGTTTACCCGTGCTATATTTTCGTGGAGCCACGCACATTCTTAAGATTTCGCTGCCCTTTTTTCACTCCTAAAGTTGTGACGGTCTGACACTTAGTCTCACCCGTGGGCCTACTTTGTTTCTTTTTTTTTTGGCTAAGTCCCCCCCTAAATGGAAAACCAACTATGTCTTACCCTAGACATGTGGAGGGCTTGCACTTTTTTTGGACCTGCCTCTGAAGTTGATCTTTGAAGTTGTGTCGAGTCGACACATAGCACCTTCCACTACCTCTACCCTATTCAGACTTTTTAGTTGCCAGTTCTGCCTTTTTAGGATCTGAACACGTGGTAATCCTGCGCTCATTTGGGACTTTCCCTTTTTATTCTACCTTTGAAGTTACGTAGATGAGGCACATGGAGGCATCTGTAGGATTTTGGAATTTTCAATGGTTAGTGTCCCCTTTTCGGACCAGGGACACGTGGAGGGTTGGTGCTCATTTTGAAACCCACTCCATACTTTGCCTTTGAAGTTGCGGAAACAAGGCATGTGGAGGCTTCTAGTGACCCTTTTATACTTAGTTTATTTAGGCCTTCTACCTTTCTCGGTCCCTGACTACGTGGCGGGCTGGTGCTCTTTTGGGGAGCACCTTTAGATTAAACCCTTGAGGGTTCGCCGATGAGACACGTGGTGCCATCTGTTGGTTTGTTTCACTTTTAGACTTTTCAATGGCTGGAGAAACCTTTTCGAAATCTAGAAATGTGGCAAGTGTGTTGCTTGTTTGGGGACTCCTCCTTTATCGCACCTTTGACATTGTGTCATTGAGACACATGGAGGCTTTCGTTGGCCCTTTTATAATTAGCCAATTCAGGCCTCAAGTGAACAAATTTTATGCGCTTCTTTTGTGGGTCCCTCATTCTTGACTCCATGTGGAATTCCTGCATGTTTTTGATTTTCTTTGTTCCCTCTCACTCTTGGAATTACACCAAGCTGACACATAGTGCCTTCCACGAGTCCACTACTTTGCTTAGGGTTGAATCGTTCTGGATTACCATTATCAAGCCTGTTTGTAACTACATTGCTAGTTTTGAAATGTGGGCTCGCATGACTGAACCGACTATTCAATTTTCTTCTGTGTAGGGTTGTGTTTGATTAATTTTGCCTAAGAGGAAAAATTGGTTAGCAATTTGGCAACTAACAAGGTCACCTACCTACTAGGTGAAAATATCAGTTGCTTTGAAGTATCCATTAGGTGCAGTGTCATGAATTGATAGCCCGATACTGATCCTATTCCTAAAACCTTGAACCCGACTGCTTGCAACCTATTGGCCCTTAACTTGCTCCACCACTTGCACTCTCAATTTTCATAAGAAAATATTGAAGGTGAGATTTTTGAGAGTAGAAAAATTCTCTTGACCTAGAGCATTCACCTACTTTTGGAAATGAAGTGTAGGCACACATTCACCTTTAGAGGCACATTGAACTGCACAATGATTCAACCTAGGAGCAATGAGACCTATGCCAAAGCACTTAGGGAAATTGAAACCTACACTTCAACAAGACAATGTGCATATGCACTTAGAGGAATTAAAATCCTAGGCTAATATTTACAATGGTGAAACCTTTTCGTTTCAGTAACAACGTTTAAGATAGATTCCGTTAACCGGAATCGGAAGCTCTTCTCCATCTAACGTAGAAAATTGGAAGGCATTATTACTCTTACATCCTGTGACCATGTAGGGGCCACTCCAAATAGCATCGAATTTAGAATGCCTCCCTGGCTTTGCCCAATCTACATCCCACTTCAGGACTAGGTCCCCTTCCTGAAAGGTCCTTGCTCTTGCTTTCTTGTCAAACCACCTCTTGACTAAGGCTTGATCTTTTTCTATCATTTGAACTGAATGTTCTCTGATTTATTCCAATTCTATCAGCTCTGCATACCTAGCCTCCATTGGTTCAAACTCAGATAATTCCAACTGCTTCATGAGCTCCAATGTGGGAAGCTCTAATGATATAAGCAACACTTCCTCCTTCTCATAGACCAGTTTGTAAGGGGAATTACCTATAGATCTCTTTGGTGTGATCCTGTCAGACCATAATGCTGATTTTATCTTTGTATGCCATATCCTTTTATTTTCATCTAGAGTCCTTCTGATGATTCTTAGCAAATTCTTGTTTGTGGACTCTTCCTACCCATTACCCTGTCGATAATAATTTGAAGAGATACTCAAGTAGATCTCATTCTTAACAGCCCATTCTATGATCTTAGAGCCTAAGAATGTCAAGGAATTGTCTAATATGATAGTGGTCAGTACTCTGAACCTAGTCACTATCCCTTCATAAAATTCTAATATGTTAGACTTGTTTTCTTATTTGTGTGCTATTGCCTCAGTCCACTTAGTGAAATAGTCTGTTGTCATGAGAATCCATTTGTGGCCTTGGCTTGAGTTTGGATTGATGACCCCAATGAAGTCCAATCCCCATTGTATGAATGGTTGGTCAACTGAAATTGGGTGCAATGAGAGTGTTGCTAATCTTTCCTTGCCTATGAAGAATGCACATTTTTTACACTTCTTGATCCAAGTGTAACAGTCACTGAACACTTTCAGCGAATAATATCCCACGTTCATTATCTTGAGAGTTGTTACTCATGGAGAAAAATGACCTCCGGCTTCTCCATTGTGAAACTCCTGTAACACCTTCTCGATTTGACTTTTTCTGATGCATCTTAGTAGAACACTATTAATGTCCCTTTTGAACAAAACACCATTAACAAGCACATATGGAATAGCTTGTAATCTAAATTATCTCCTCTTTTCTTTGCTCATTTCTGGAGGGCATAGGCCTGTTTATAAGAAGTGCATCATATTCTGAGTCCAACAAGGAATAGACACATTATCATTTTCTTGTTCTTGACCATCTTGTAGTACCAAGATAGCTCCATTTCCATTATTTGTATCAACTTGTTGACTCGAGGCTAGCTGTTCACATAGTCCTTTTCCACAAACCATTTTAGTGACCTAAATTTCAATGTCATATTCCATGACATGCATGTTTCTCATTCACATCCTTATTCAAAAGGAAGTCCATGAATCCCACATGAGAAACTAACAACTAGATCCTATTGTTTGAGACTAGGTATTTGAACTTCTTTAAGCTCCTTATCACCGCAAGGACATGTTTCTCAATGAAGGAGTATCTCACTTCATATTCCTCCAATCCTTGACTGAAGAAGGCAACTAGTTGTTCAGACCCCCCTTTGTTTTGTTGCACTAGGATTGCAGAAATTGTGTCCCCACCACCAAAGGCATAAAGCATGAAGTCCTTGGAGAAGTCTGGATTGATGAGAGTTGGAGCTTGGTATATGGCTTCTTTGATGGCTTCAAAACTTTATTTTCCCTCAGCTTGTCCACCTAAATTCCATGCTCTTCTTCAACATCATTGTTATTGGCTTCACAAGAGTAGTAAAATTTGGCACAAACCTGTAGACAAAATTGATTCTTCCTAGAAAACTCTGAAGAGCCTTCTTATGACTTGGCAAGGGAAATGCTTGAATTGCTTCAACTCTTTCTGGGTCGATCATCAATCCTTCCTTTGACACAATATGGCCTAGGATTTTTCCTTCGTGAGCTAGGAATATGCATTTTTTGGGATTCAATGATACCCCAAATCTCCTACATCTTTGAAATACCTATCTTAGATGGAAAAGGTGATCCACTACATTTTTGGAGAACACAGTGATATCATCAAGATATATCAGTACTATTTTATTGATCAACCCCTTGAATGCCATGTCCATTTCCCTCTAGAAGGTGGCCCCAGCATTAGAAAATCCAAATGACATCTTCTTGTAGGCATAGGTGCCCCACTTAGTGGTGAAAGCCATTTTGAATTGGTCATCTTCTTTCACCATTATCTGATTATACCCTGAGTATCCATCCAGGAGAGAAAATATTTCTGAGTTGGATACTACCTGTAAGATTTGTTCCATTGAAGGGAGTGGGTAGTGGTCTTTGAGAGATGCTCTATTCAAGTCTTGAAAGTCCACACACAACCAAATTTCTCCATTCTTCTTCCTGACTGGTACCAAGTTTGCAACCCAACTTGAATGCTTGATTGGGAATATGATGCTTTCCTCTATCAGTTTGTTCATCTCTTTCTTCATTAGAGGCTCAATGTGTGGGTTGACTGGTCTTTGTTTCTACCTGATGGGCTTAGCCTCTAGATCCAGTTCTATTGTATGTTGTGCCAACTTTGGATTGAATCCTCACAGGTCTTCATAACTCCAGGAGAAAACATCTGGAAATTCTTGGAAAAGTTGTATGAATTCATATCTCTCTTGCTCAGTGGTCACCTTGCCAATTTGGAGTGTCTTTCCTTCCCCAAAAAAAATAGGTTCTGAATCATCTCCCTTGACCTTAATGTTTTCTTTCTCTTTATGAAACTGGTCATTAGGATTGAATATTGACTCCAGTGTCACCAAACCTTTGGGAAGCTTGTTGGTCCACAACTGCACTACTTGATCCCCATACTACTGCTCTAATTTATCTTGATTCCTAGCTGAGAATTCAGCCTCTTCTTGCAAGAAATTTATGATCTGTTGATCATTTTCAAACACCTTCCAGCTTGTGTTATTGTCTGGAACTGCTGGCCTTATAATCACATGGATATGTGGTTGTGTTTTTCCTCTTTTGATACTATCAACCACATCAAATGTTTCTCCAACTGCTGCAAGCCTATCTGTAGCTTCATTCTTTTTCCTTGGTATGGACACAATGTTGAAAGCTTCAAAGTCTTCAATTAGGTCCCATACCCTATTTTTTGTAGCTCTTGAGTAGGTCATTCTTTGCAGCGTGTTGCCCTCTGACTTGATTCACAATTATCTCACTATCACCAAATACTTGTAAGTTCTTAATGCATCTCTTTCTTTCCCAATGCAATCCGTGAATTAAGGATTCATACTCAGTCATGTTATTTGAGAAAACAAACTGGAAATGGAAATTTGAGTAGTATTTCATACCTTGTGGTGAAATGAGCATAGCTCCTCCTCTTGCACCTTGTCTACTCCTTGAACCATCAAAAAATAATTGCCATACTTTGTTATCATCTTTGTGATATGGCTTGGTGATGCTAGGGAGAGGATGATTCTCTTCATGCAAACAATAGACTCCTAGCTCAGATTCTTCCATTTCTTTGTAAGGGTCAAATTCATGTCTCTTTTTTTCTCATTCATCAAGAGTAAAGTTTGGAATACTTCTGACCTTGGTATCTACCTCATAGGTGTTTGGGTAATCCGCTTGATCAAATACTAAACAATTTGCATTAATTAGACTTGGTACATCAGGCTCTATGTGAAATTTTGCAATGGGCTCAGATCTGATTGTGGCCTTAGCCCCATACCTTATTCTAAACAACATGTGTGACCAATCAGCAGACAAATAGCCCCCAACTTTGGCAGTGAAGTATCTTGACAAACACAATGCAAAGAGCGGTGGAAAGTCTATGACTGACCACATCTTACAGACACCATGTGACATTTGGGTAGGCATGCATGTAATGTGAGGCTGAAATATTTTGATTACTCCAACTATTATTACTATTGCTGTCCCATCCAAGTTACACCACACCTTTGGAGCATTGTCTTAATACTTGAAGACCTAACTGGTCTAGCTATTTGTCTTTGGCATGACTAAGCTACTTGCTCCCAAATCAATCATGCAATTATGTTCAAATTATCTCATATGATCACTAAGATATAGAATGGAGGGGGCTTAAAATTTTTACCTTGATGGCCTCCTCAATAAGATGGTTCCTTGTCGATGAGCTACATTAATAAGTACCTTGTCTTGTTGATTGGGTGGCTGATTTTATGCTGACCCATTTATCCATAGTAGCTTGCAATAGATATTTTTTTCTTGGGATAGCTAATGACTCCCACATTGATATGTTAACATTTGTTTTCTTCATCTACTCAATGATGTTGAATGGAGATGAGTTATCTCTTTGCTTCCCCTTTCCTGGCACATTCTTCTCTTGCAGATGGGTTGTTATAACTGGCACTTGATTCTCTCTAGAAATTGGATTGGGACTCACCCTACACATTAAGATTTGTACTTTGATTGCAAACACCTTCCAGAGTAATAGAGGGTTGTGGATTATTTGAATTTGATGACTAAATTTCTCCAATATTCAATCCCTTGGACTGAGTATTGGCTGCTATACTTTGAGAAGGGGGCTTGTTTCACAACCACAAAAATATTCAAGTCTGTCAATTGACAAGTGTGATCTCATTCAGAGGTACTTCTTGATGAGTTGATTCCTGCTTCTTATTTCATTCTTGACTTGGTTTCTTAAGACACACCGATGTTTTGTACCATCAAATCCTTGATTCAATGCACCATTGACAACACATTGATTTATTGTGAGGTAGTTTACAAAGGTAACACCAGTCGTACTCCTATGCCATGTTGTTTTATGTTGGAACCAAGGCCCTCGATGTTGATGTCCACGTTTGGATCATATGGTCGGAATGGCCTAGTAGCTTGAGGTTTTCCTTAGCTCTGATTTTGATTTCCAACCTAAGTATGGTGGTCTATTTTGTTGGTATGAGGGGTCTAGCTTGATACTAATTTACAGGTTGATATGGCCTAGAAATTTGAGCTTGCTATCTTTTAATAGTCACTAGCTCATTTCCTAGGTTTTGCAATTGCTTCATAATTTATTGTAGATCTTTTGAGGTGCTTGAAGAATTAGAAGCCTCACTATTGCTTTGATTCCTAGGGGCTAGAATGGGATTCAACTCTGGTATTTGGCTAGTTGTAGGAGCATCCTATTTCTGGATATAGAGGCATAGGTGGCCTAGGTGCAAGTTTACCAGCCTGAATTCAACAAGTTTTTAGCTCTAATAGCAATTTTATAGGTTGTGGGTATAGTTATACCTTCCATTGATTTAATCATCATGGCAATATCAGAATTTAAATCTTGTAAGGAATTATAGAAAAGCACTTTCAGTCTGTTGGTCTCATGGCCACCGGAATCCTTTCCCACGTCCTTTGAAATCTAAAGTTGAATTTGTTCAGTTGTTCATTAAGAGCTCTCTTGATGGTTGTCAGTTGTTCCAACAAGGATAGATTGTCCCCCTTTTCTCCAAATTGATTATGAAGAGCTTACACAGATGATCCCAATTATGGATAGACCCTATTCGTTAGAATCCTAAACCATTGTAAGGCTTTACCTTTAAAGGAGGATGCCAATAACTTAACACCGATGTCTATTTCATTTATTTCATGGATTGCATAGGCATTTGCAATGTGTTGGATGTGGTCAATCGGAGTTGTCTGGTTCTCTCTAGTGAAATATTGAACATTCTTCAATGCTGCAACTGGAACTAGATTTTGTGCATTGAGGGCCAGTGGGCTACTGCCAGTGAAGTTGACATAAGGATTTGGGTATGCACCATCCTAATTGGTTAAAGGATTCTAGTTGATTGAAAAAAGGATGCCTATTAGGCGGAGGTGCATTGACAATGTCCTACTTCAGTGGATATGGAGACCTTTGAGATCTTCTTCCCCTACTTTGATCTATCTAGTGGATAAATGTAGATAGAAAAATAGCCCCTCTTCTCTGGTTCTTGACCTTTTCTGGATTCTTCTCATGAATTCTGTCAGGCATGGACTGCTGAAACTCAGTGGATTCTACCTTTTTTCTGGAGTCGTCAGATGTGTAATTTCAGAGCTTCTTACAATCTGGGAAATCACAACAAGTGCACATCAATCTTGTTGTAATAGAAAAAATGAAGACTTTTGGTCCCACCGGGGTGTGCCAAAACTATTGATGTAGAATCATAGCACCCCTGAATGTTTGTAACTTGATGGATTGAGACTCATTTAGTTTGATTGCATAACATGGAGCATCTCTCAAAGTGTGGGAATTTGTGAATCAAGAGAGCTCTTCTGGATGAAGGTCAGTTCCTATTCCTCTATTTAGGTGCAAACATTCATGCTTGCAGAGGATCATACTCTAAAACCTACTCTAAGTTGCTAAGGAGGTAAGGGTTAAGGGAGATGCAAAAAATAAAACCTAGATCTAACAGAGGGTGATGCACCAAAGGAATGTCGAACTACCTACTTTTCTATTAAACACAAACCATTAAAAATGTAATACAATCTAACATGCACAGATAAATAATATTGAAATGAGAGATCAAAAAGGAGATAATGAATGCAATAGAGGATTGAAAATCATCCACAGACATGCATTATCACTCCAAAAGTTGATACAATGCATTACAATGGCCAAGAGGCACAAACTTGCATTACAATTTCAATGGGAGGCTTGGCCTCCACAAATCCACTTACGGGAAAGAGAAGAAGGGAGGGTGTAGAGCAGAAATGTCCAACGTTAGAAAATTTCCCCTCCTTACAATATATAGGAAGTATAGAGAGAGAAAGGGGAGAATAATTCCCATCATACTTCAATCAACTTGGTAGGTGAGAAACCTAACAGCCTCTAAAAATGGTGGATTGTATTTATTCCATTCGTAGTTGAGATCATCTAAAGGTCAAAATTTGGTGCCCAACGCGGGCTCTCACAATCTTTCAAGATCCAAGCATTTAAAAATCTTGGTGGGCTACATGATTTTCCAAATCTTTTCCAAACTACTTTGGGTTTGGAATTTACCCATGTGAGATTTTTCGTGGAGCCCCACACGTTCTTAAGATTTCGTTTCCTTTTTTTCACTCCTGAAGTTGTGACGGTTGGACACTTAGTCTCACCCGCAGCCCTGTATTTTTTCTTTGTGTTTTGGCTAGGTCCCCACCCTTAACTAGTGGAGAACCTATGTCTGACCCTAGACACCTGGAGGGCTTACACTTTTTTGGGACCTACCTCCGGAGTTGATCTTTGAAGTTGTGCCGAGTCGACACGAGCACCTTCTGCTGGCTCTGCCCTTTTCAGAATTGTCAACGGTCGGTTGTGCCTTTTCGGGATCTAAACACGTTGTAAGCCTACGCTCATTTGGGACCTACCCTTTTGATTCTACCTTTGAAGTTGTGTGGACAAGGCATGTGGAGGCCTCCATAGGATTTTAAAATTTTCAACGGCCGGTGTCCCCTTTTCAGACCTGGGACACGTGTTGGGATGGCACTCATTTGGGAACCCGCTCTAGATTTTTCCTTTGAAGTTGCATGGACAAGACACGTGGAGGCTTCCACTGACCCTTTTGTAATTAGCCCATTCGGGCCTACTACCTTTCTTAGTCCCTGACTACGTGGCGATTTGGTACTATTTTGGGGACCACCTTTAGATTAGACCCTTGAGGGTACGTCGATGAGACACGTGGTGCCATCCGTTGCTCTATTTCGAGTTTGGAATTTTCAACAGCCGGTGAAACCTTTACAAAATCTAAATATGTAGCAAGCTTGTGCTCATTTGGGGACTCCTCCTCTATCACACCTTTGGCATTGTGCCATTGAGACACGTGGAGGCTTCCGCTGGCCCTTTTATACCTCAACTGATTCAACGGCCTCGAGTGAATCCACCTTTTATGGGCTTCTAACCATGTGGCAGGGCCAGCACTTTTTTGAGTCTCACAATTTGGAATCACACCTTTAAAGTGTTGTTGATGTGGCACGTGGAGGCTTCCGTTCACTCCTTTATAATTATCCAATTTGTGCACTCGAGCTAACATGTTGTGCTTTCTCCATTTTTTATCTGATGATTTTACTGATCCCCTTTAACATTGTTCTGGCCTGCCATTGTCCTGACCTTGTCTCCTAACCATTTTCGAGTCTTCCTAGCCCCTTTCATTTGGGATCGAATATGAGCTCGCAGGACTGAACTGACCCTTTGATTTTCTCCTGTGCAGGGTCGTGTTTGATTAATTTTTCCTAAGAGGAAAAATTGGTCAACAATTTGGTGACTCACGGACTTTTTTGTGGCTTCTATGGACTTTTTGTGGCTTTTTTTGCGACTTATGTAGACTTTTCTGCATCTTTTTCCAGTAACTCCTTATAATTTTCTTAGATTGGGGAGTTAGGAAGAATGAATTAGAGTGCCTCAAAGCCACATTTTCCTGATTTTACTCAATTTTCTCAAATTTGGCCTAGAATTTAACTTCTTTCCCTCTAAAAACCCCAGGCTCAACCATGAAGCTTTGTCAACTATACAAGTTTTTTTTTTCTCCAGTTGTCCATTTTATCAAACGGGGTAAAAATGGATAACAATTTGGTGACTTACGGGGACATATGCCTACTACATGAAGTGATCAGTGGGCTTGAAGTATCCCTTAGGCATGCAGTCAATCCTGATAAATGTAAATCTAATCTGAAATTCTGAAATCTGGTCCCTGAGCCACTTGAAACACTGCAGGAACTAGAGCTGATCTCACCAAGCGCTACCTTCAATGTAATGTGCACGAGAAACAAAACACCACAACACACTATGTATGAAAGAGAAATATCATACATTCCCCAAGTGGAACATTAAAAGTGTGCAAAAGAACTTATTTTGCTGAAATAAAACCTACCTACTGTACGCTAATTGAAATAAAGGGAACTCAAACAAATCCTACAACTGGCAGGGAGAAGTAGCTTCCCTTTCTCAAAATAAGCATGTCCATGTATGTGATTTGGAGCTGAACATGAATTTTATTATGAGTGAAAAACTAACAAGAGGATGACTCTCCACCCAAATCATCAAGGTATCAACTGGAAAGAAGAAAAATACCTCTTTTAGTTGCTCTATATTTGGATTAAAGAGGCATTGCAACTGATCCTTAGTACTCTGAAACTCATCCTCATGCTCAGGAGCGAGCATGATTGGTGGAAACTCCTCTTTTGGCTCCAATGAAGCCAAGTATTTGATTGGACATGGTCTCATCCATGAATTTTTCCCATTGCTCTAAAATTAAACTCTAAAAATGGAGTCTTCTTGTGGACCTTCCGGAAAAAAGAGGTTGCTTACATGTTGATTTTTACTTTATAGTGCTCCTGAAAGCAACTTATCCTCTGCCTTGATGACTGGTGTTGAAATGGTGTCATCAATGTTTCTTTCCTCCTCCTGAGAAGAACATAGAAGATTAGGATCCTCCAACCTTAGTTCCAAAGGGTTGTTATGAAGTGCAGGATGATTTCCTTGAGTGCTTTCCTCCATGGTAGTCAACCCTTGATATTGGAGAATGAATGATGAGGCAGCGAAGGTGGTAATCTCTATAGGATCCTCTCTATCATAGTAGTCCTTTGAATCAGATAGATAATCTATCTCCTTATTTTCCTGATGCATGTGTTTGACCTCTTCCATAGTTTCCTCTTGATCTGCAACTCACTCACCATGGTTCCCCTCATTCTCGAACATGAAGTTTGAAAGATAAAACTCTTCTTTGAAATTATATCTCAAACGGGTGAAGTGGGAGGAATAACTGGAGGTTCTTCTATGGCCTTCTTTGTGTTTGAAGCCTCTAAAACTATATGGTTCACCTCCACAGCTGAAATACACTCCTCCTCTTTTGGATTTGGAGTAGTTGCTTCTTCCCTTGCTTGGACTGATTGTGTAGCTTGAATTGGATCAACATCCTCTTCAAATAAAGTTCCATGATGGAAACTTCATTCAGAGCATATGGACTGCTAATCTTCTTGTTCCATTACTGCTACAAAATCAGCCTTAGCCACCACTAGCTCTTCAACTTTGACCTCTTCCATAGGCTTAACCAACAAGGGAATCTTTTCAATTCAAAATCTAAGAGCTAAGCTCACCAAGCTTCTAATCATTTATTCTTTTCGTAGCTCTTCTTCTTGTTTCTCTCCTTGACTGGATCTTAGAGTCTCTTCTCAACATGGAATTGAGAGAGTAGGAGGAGTGGTGGGTAGGGTCTCCATTATTTTTTTCTTTATTTATGGTGGAGGGGAAGGTATTACTTTTGGCTCTTGTGGAAGGGACTTGGATTTGGAAAGGAAAAGGGCATAGAAATTAAGATGGGATGGGATACTAGGAGATTGGGAAGGGAATTCAACAATAGAAGAAGTAGATGGGAATCTTGGAAATTAAAGACCATGTTGAGATGATGTTGTTGGGAAATGGAGATAAAATTACTAGATGATGGTGTAGGACTTACGCATTGACAAGGTTTGTTAGCACCAAGCTCATAGGCCTCTATTTCCTCGATCCACTGTGCGAGTTGGGGCAGCATTTCAACCATGAATTCAAGCTTCTCCTGCAGGTTGTAGTGTCTTGGAAAAGGGCCTTCCCATGGAAAAGTTTCCCTACAACCAATTTTAAAATCCTTCATTTGTGTTGTAGCCCTGGATTGAACCATGTTAGCCTCCATTCTTTGAATCTTCCCCAGTAAATCAACATTTTTTGTATATCCGTTATCATCATATGTGTACCCTTGCTCTTGATAAGCTCCATAGCCAAAATGGTTTTGACACTAATCATATGGGTAAGAACGATGGTTTTGAATCTAATCATAATGCTGATTTGGAGGAGTTGAGAAATACATTGGAGGTGGACTGCACTACTATTGCTGTAAGTGTGAATTCCAAGTTGGGAATGAAGTCATGATTGCACAATTTCATGAATGGTAGAAGATGAAAGATATGGAAAGAAGAATGGATGGAAAGAATGTCTGCAACTTAGAGAATGGGTTGTTTGGATCAATGGAGCCATCAGTTGTGCTTAGAATGTGCATCTAAAGGATTGAAATTTCATCAAGAATACAACAACTTGAAAAAATGCAGTGGTAAGGTTCTTCAAACCTATCCTACTGAGCATTCTAGAAGTGTTATCACCGAATCACAACACCCTATAGTTTTCACTACTGTGTGTGCTTAAGCTCACAGTGTGATCGGATAACATTGGTAATTCCTCCAAGTTGTGGGACTTGCTACTTGAGATAGACCTCCAGAGAAAGTTGGTTCTTACTCTTAAACTACCTGCCACAATCTACTCCAATGCAGGAAAAACTATAAAATCCTAATCTAACTTTCCAAGGGACTAGGGAGAGAGAGTGCATGAAAACAAAGCCTACACTAAAGTGGTGATACACTAGAAAAGGAGGGTTGTTGATCACAATCTCAACTACCTAAAGTGAAGAGGGGTAAGTAATGGAGAGGATGGACAAGATGCATCATAGACCAAAGATAAATTTCACAACCTACAATAAACATCAGAGATATGTATACTATACCCTGCAATGGTGAGAGGCAAGAAGAGACAATAAAATAAGAGAAGGATGGACAAAATGCATCACGAAACAGATTTTATTGCTCCATGAGTTCACACAGTACATCATTAGTGGGAAAGGGGCAAGAAAATTTCATTACAAAGAAATGAGAGGAGGCTTAAGCTCTAGATTCAACCGTAGGGAAGAAAGAAAGAGGAGGCAGGAGAGAAAAAATGACCAACTCCTTAACAAATGAGCCGAAGATTACAATTTATAGAATTGAGAAGGAGAGAGAGAATTACAATCCCAGATTTATATTTTAAACCACTTGTAAGTTTTCATAAATGGGTGAAATGATGTTCTATTACTTGCAAAAGGCTCCCCATACTATCCCATGAGTTTTAGTAGTGAAAAATGTCATCCTGTGCTCCATTGAATGCATCCAAACTACCAAATAAAACACTCTTATGAACCTGGGCATGTTTTCTACAAAATATCCATCTATTTTTCATCAAATTCCAAATTTCTTTAATATTTTTCATCGGGCTTGGAAAAATGATTCCAACGGTACCAATTTTGTCCATTTTTGTTGAGAATTACAGAAGTTATGGCCTTATGAGTGTGGGTAGCTCTTCTGGGGTCTTATTTGCACTATTTTCCTTTGAATGCGGGTGTTTTGGCTATATTGTATCCTCACGTCCCAGCTGTCCCAGACAAAAACCAATGATCCACCTACAAGCCTCCTTTTGTGAAAAAATCAGAAAAATCAAATCCTCGGTGAACTCGTGTCCCACGTGTACCTTCCTTTGACCAGGTCATCGGGGCCATTGACTGCCGCTTCACCTGCATCCCTTCGACCCGCCTCAAAATCAAACAAGTCGGGTTTTCAGGTTCCAAATATCACACGTGTACTTATGCTTCCTGGACCGCTTCAACTTGAATTTTCCACACAACAAAGGAATGTGGCCATTTCAGCTCTGCGGGTCCCATATGTCCCAATGTCCTGTGGACCACACGAGACAAATTTATCTTATTTTGCCAATTTCCTTTTAACTGCAGCTTCCACGGATTTTTGTGGCACTTGTTTTGTGGATTTTTCCACGGAAATTTTTACAGCTTCCATGGACTTTTCTACGAAATTTTTAGCGGCTTCATCAGACTTTTTCTATGGCTTCCATGGAATTTTCTACAACTTTTTATGTGGCTTCACCAGACTTTTCTGTGACTTTTTATACAGATTTCACGGAATTTTTTGTGGACTTTTCTACAGCTTTTTTCACTAACTCAGAATTTTCTTGGATTGGGGAGTTAGGGAGAATGAAGTAGAGTGCCTCAAAGCCACATTTTCCTGATTTTACTCAATTTTCTCAAATTTGGCCGAGAATTGAACTCATTTCCCTCTGAAAACCCCAGGCTCAACCATGAAGCTCTATCAACTGCCCAAGTTTGTTTTTCTCCAGTTGTCTAGTTTACCAAAAGGGGTAAAAATGGATAATAGTCACCATGGGGGGTAGATGAAGATTCATTCTAATTTTATATAATGTAATGACAGCCACATTCTTAAGGGTTTTCAATTTTTTATATTCATGAGAGATCACTACTTGTGAAGAAAGAAAAGAGAAAGCTATTTCTTCTAGTCCCTTTCTCTATGTTCTTCTACTTCTAACTATGCACAATTATTTCAAAGAATCAATCAATAAATAAGGAGTTTCATGCCTTTTATTGATGAGGAGGTTGTAGAAACTTTGAGTTCTCAATCTTAACTTGTTTTGTTGCCACTTGCGAAATTGTTTGCTTCTAAGTATATATGTGTTGGAATTTTCTTGTTAAAGGTTGTAGGAATCTGATTTCCTACATGTAACATTAATCCCCCTCTCTTTTTCTCACTCCCTTTCCCCCTCTCCTAAAAAATTAATCCCTTACATTTCCTTATAATTTTTTACAGTAGGGTTAGTGGATTGTCTCTATTGGATCCTCGGCCATCATGGCCACCAAAGATTTCAATTTCATGCACGCGTAATAAGTGGAGATTCACCACCCAAGTAGATGGACCTAGAGTCTCGGAGACGTTGGCAATAATTCCACAAATTTTTCCCCTAAAAATATTTTTCACCAACACATCTCTATTTGCTCCATGGGATTTTGGACATTAGGTGCCATGTGGCGATGTTTAGGGAGATTTTTTAATGGTCATATAATGGTTGCATCTACCTCATTGACACTACTATCATTTCTCTCTTCTTGTGCTTCTCCCTTATTTTATCTCAGACTGCTTTGGCCATCTCTTCTTGATTCAAACGCTCAAAGGGGGAAGGGACTATCTCGCCTGTAAATGAGAACCCTGATGGGAGGACATAGGGAACTGTAACTAGTTACAGGGGATGATAAGTTACCAGAGCCAAAGAAGGCACCACCATAACTCAAGGAGAGAAATTGGTAATGGTGGCGGGTGGCGGAGGAAGAAGAGAGGAACCAGGAGGAGTAAGAGTCAGGTTTGGGGTGATTAAAATAGGAGTGCCTCCGGCTGAGGAAATGAATGGATGAGGAGAAGGTTATGGATGAATAGGAGGAGGTGAAGGGGCAAAGGAAGCAGAGACCTCAACCAATTTTAATTTCTTCCTTAGAGGACTCACTTGGATAGAACACCCATTGGTTGTCACTGAGAGCGATACTGATGGTTGTGTCGAGATGAGCCCTTGGACCGGTCCCAACAATGGTTGTGATATTGACTTCTCACCCTAAGGGTCTTATGATGTTTGAATTGTGGGTGTGTAGCCTGAGGGATCCTATTGAGATATTGATGGTATGGGCCATGGTGGCATTTTTTGTTCAGAGGGGCCACAGGATTTCTCTGTATGGCACTTGGTCTATTTTTTGGTGACCTCCACTTATTCCTCACTTTTTGAATAAGACCCGTGCTTAGCATCCCATAATTCTTCCCATTGCTCATTAGTGGATATGGCCTCAAAATTGAGGTTTGTTTTCCTAATCTCTTACCTATATTTTCTAATAGGCTTTAATGTTTTCTACATTTCAGTCCTTGTTCTATATGGCTGCTCTCAACCCCTTATTCATAGTTATAGAAGGGTCATATTTGTACTAGACTTGATCAAACGACTCCCATATTGGAGTTGGGATGTCTCTCAACTCGACATAAATTTCTGAAGTCTCTTCCCGAGGAGACCTCCTATCTTCAAAAATGTTCTATTTTCATACTAGCAAGAATCCAGGACTCTATTTTGGGACAGGGTGTCAGTCATCCACCCATCCAGGTCATATCTCCATGTGTCCTGGATGAAGGTGAATCCATAAGAAGCCAACTTATGTGTGAGGAGATTCTCCACCTTGTGTTTAATTATAGTAACTCCTCCCCTACTCAATGGGAGGTCAAACAATGCCTTCTTTATATGGTCAGATCTGAACTCTACATCAAGGAGTGCCAACAGTCTTATTACCTCCAAAGCCACCATGTGCACTATGAGGACTCTTGGGAGCGCGAAGGATTCATCCTTGAATCTATAAAACATGATCATTGAATGAGCTGCCCCAAAGAAAATGTCACAGGGATACAGGGGGTCTGCCAGCATGGTCCAGACTGAATCATTTATTCTATTATCAACCCCTTCTAGGTTAAATTCAAGTAGAAGAGGTGTAAAAAAATAGTTTTCAAACTCATATTCCTATGAGGAGTGGGAAAACACATGATTCCACGCAGATGTTGGTATGACCTTTTGAGGGTTCACCTCTGTGTCCCAAAATTCCAGGTTTATATATTGATTGAGGAATTCGGTGTTTGGGTATATAATGACGTGGAAAAAATAGGAGGATTACCATACGGTGGAGTTAAAAGAGAATAGGGCCAACAGCTCGCAAATGGAGTCCAAAATGACCTCAATGAATTCAAACTGAGACACCTATTCTTTCTTTATAGATCTCATCCAAAAAAGGTCCATAAATTTCCACTCATGGATATTTGTGTCCATGTCCTGGAAAAAAATGAATGCCAACATGGAGCAGGCATCCTAAGAATCTCTCATGAACATTTTTAGTGGGGTTGGGAATCCTGGTGTTCTAGAGCTACTCAAAATTTCTTTCCACAATTCCCTATTAATTAATGTGGCCTTGTTCCGGCATTCATCCCAGCCACTTTGGAGTTTGGTTATGTCATAGAAGTTGGTTGATTGGTCATAGGAAAGGGCTTAAATATGCTTGATGGTCTGTGGTGTAATCACCACCTACATGTTCTTTCCCTTGATGGTTTTGGAATTAGGGTTGAAACTTTATGTGCACATCTACACGCGCTCTAGATATGGGTGCACTAGGGGCACCATGTATTGGGAAAGTGTTGTGGTCCAAATCCTAGAGCCAGAAGACTCTGAATCCCCCAAATTCAAGAATATAGCATGGGTAGATTCCCTCAGAGCGTTTGGTTTCCTGGAAAGGATGGGATCATAGACCTTGTCTTCAAAATTTATTACCATAGAATCATTGCTGAATTGTGTTGCCTTATCAGGGAATCTCATCCATGTGTGTAGAGAACAATGCATAAAATGTTTCCCTATGTAAGACTTTGGCTGTGGTAGGGAACTGAAATTTTTCATGACTATCTTAAAACTTGAGAAAGCCTTGGATTTGACCTAGGGAATTAGGAACTAAAGAGAGAGACTCTTGGCGCTTGAAATGAAGCTTTGGTGAATCCAAAACTTCCCTTAAATAGCCTTCTCGACTCATGTAAATTAAATTCCAAATTTCTTGTTTCCCAAGAGATTTTAAATTAATTCTCCGATCCTTTTCATCAAGTATTCCAAAAATGTGTTGGATCATTTACTTCACGGAAATATAGGAAGGTAAAATTCCTTTCAAATTTTCAAAAGGAGGAAAAAGGGGTCTCCATAATAGACACATGCCTAAAGACACTTATTCGAAGGGGTGATAATGCAAAAAAAAACAAAAGCCACAAATAAGGAAGGGACTATACATATGATACAAAATCTACTATATTTAAAATATTTGATGGAAAGGCTTAAGGTGGATCCCATTCACTAGAATTTCCAAGGGATCACCTTCCATAGTATCAAGCTCAGAAGCATTGTGCTTCTTGCATGCAGGGATCTTGAATGGTCCTATCTAGACAGAATCAAATTTTCCATGATTGTCAAGTTTGGCAGCCCTTGCGTCCCACTTCAAAACTAAAGTGTTAACTCAAAAATTGGGTTTTGAAGTCTTCTGGTCAAACCAAGTATTGAAAACTTGCTGATGACTAATCATTGATTCATGGGCTATCTCACATTTTTCTTGAAGTTCTATTAATTCCACAAGTCTTAACTACATTGCTCCATGTTCCTTGATCTCAATTTGCTTTAACAATTGTAATGTTGTGAGCTCCACACTAATAGGCATTACTATGCTTTTATCATAGACCAATTCATATCGTGAGGCCTTTAGGATCTATTTGGGTTTGATCCGGTTAGTCCATAAGGTCATCTTGACATACTCATGCCACGATCTCTTATGTTCATCCCCCATTGTTTTTATAAGTCTTATCAAATTCTTGTTGGTATATTCTACCAAATCGTTACCCTGCGGGTAGTAGTTGGAAGATGTTTTTAGATAGATTTCATGCCTCATTATGAAGTCAGACAATTTGGCACCCATAAAAGCCTTTGAATTATTTGATTTGATCGTGGGGGGGATCCAAAGTGGATAGTGATGTCGTGGAAAAGTTCCAAGATCATATTCTTTGTGGCTTCCTTCAACGGAACCGCCTTTTTCCATCTAGTGAAATAATTGGTGGCTATGAGAATCCACCTGTGACCCATGTTTGAAATTAGATTAACCATTTTGATGAAATTTAGACCCTATTGCGTGAATGGTTCCTCAACAAGAATAGGGTTAAGAGGTAATGTGGAATTTCTTTGGTAGCCCGTGTAGAATTGGAAAATTTTGCACTTGCTCACCATCACATAGCAATTCACAAACAAACTAGGAAAAAAGTATCCTTCTTGTAGGAATGTTATGGTTGTGGTTTTGGCCACAATGTGGCCTCCTGAGCTTCCATGATGTAACTCATGTAAGAACTTTTTGTCCTCTTCCTTTTCTAGGCATCTGAGCAGGACCCCATCAAAGTTCCTTTTAAAAGGAAATTATCAATTATGATAAATTTGAATCCCTATTGTCAGTAATATATTCTCTTTTTAAGAGGAAGGTGACTTGTATACTCACCCATCTACATGAAATGCATCCTACCCAATACCAAGTCTTCAAATTCGTTCTCTTGATTGTGGAGAACCATCTCAGATTCTTCATTTATTGGGGTTATTAGATCTTGTGTGAGATATTGGCATATACCTCTTCCTCTTACCAGTTTCATGGGTTTTATTTTAACATCATACTCTAAGATCTTAGTGATCTAGTTATCAATTTTATCCATTATCTCACCTTTTGTGATGTATTCTTTGACACTGGAGTGTGCCACTATGAATGTGATCTTATTATTGGTAATGAGGTGTCTGAATTTATTCAAGCCTTTGATAATGTTGTAAGCCCATTTCTCCACAAATTTGTATCTTTTCTCATAATCATGGAGAGTTTTTGAAAAGAAAGAAATTGGATGTTCCTCTCCTTATGACTCTCCTTTCTTTGTTAGCACGGATTTTATACTATGCTCGCTCCCATATACGTACATAATGAAATATTTGGAGAATTTTATGTTATGTAACACTGGAGTGGAGGTAATTTATCTTTTTATTTTCTCGAAGGCTTAATGACCTTCGTTGGTCCATTTGAATTTTAGATCCTTTTTAACATTAGTTTGATCGGGCGTATCATTCTAGAAAATTCTAAAATGAATCTACTGAAAAAGTTACTCTTTCCTAGGAAATATTATATTTTCTTCTTGTTGACAGGTAGAGACAATTCAAAAATGGCCCTGAATCTTTCTAGATCAATTGAGATTCCAAATTTTGAAATAATGTGTCTCAGGAATTTGCCTTGCAATACTCCAAAAACAAACTTCTTCGAAATCAGAGAGATTCAGATTTCCTGACACTTCTTGAATATAGCTTCTAGGACATTGAAATGATCCTCCACTACTTTAGTAATCACTATGAGGTCATCCAAGTATATCAGTATTACCTTGTTAATCATATCTCAAAACGCAGCATCCATGGCTCTTTCAAAAGTTGACTCGACATTGGTGAGCCCGAATAACACCTTAACATATGCAAAGGTTCCCCATTTTATTGTAAAGGTGGTTTTATGTTGGTCTTCCTCCACAAGCCATATTTGATTGTAACCCAAAAAACCATCAAGCAGAGAAAATATTTATGAACCTGCTATTATTTGTAGTATCTATTCCATGGAAGTTAAGGGGTAATGATCCTTAAAGGACACTTTATTCAGATCTCTGAAATCCACGTAGATTCTAATTTCACCATTTTTCTTCCTTACTGGTACCAAGTTGGACACCCATGTGGAATGATTGATTGGAAATATTATTTTAGCCTCTAGGATCTTTTTGATCTCTTCAGCCATGAGAGATTCTATCTTTGGATTCAAAATTCTCTGCTTCTAATGCATAGGTTTTGTTCCTTCTTCTAAATCAATAGTATGTTGGATGATGTCCCTGTTGTAACCATACAGGTCTTCATAGGCCCACGTTATCACCTTATCATACTTATGGCATAGGGAAACAATTTTTTCTCTTTCTTTCTAAGTGACTAATTTCCCAACCTTTAAATTTATTCCATTATCTACTTATATCTCAACATATTCTTCCTTAAATGCCACAAACTTTCTCTTATCGATATTAGCATCGTCAGAGTTGAAAAGATTTTCCAACGGTATTAGTCCTTTTAGAAGCTTGTTTGTCTTGAGCTGTAGGACTTGATCTCCATATGCTTCTTCGATCTTGGGTTGAATTTGATCCATAAAATCTTTAGATTATTTTAAGAAGAACAATATTTGTTGGTCACTTTTGAAGACTTGCCAATAGATGCACATTATTAGGTATGGCCGTGAAAATGATAAATCTCACTACATTTTTTTTTTCCAATAGATCCTTGGTTGGGTCGAACTGTGATCTGATCTAGGTCATTCTATCTTCTTTTATTTTTTGGCCCCGATGGATAACCTTAATGTTAAAGGCCTCAAAGTATCCAATAAGATCCCATACCCTATGATGATAGGACCTCATCCTTGGATTTTTTGCTGTAGCAGTACTTCCAACTTGTGTCACTACTAACTCAGAGTCCCCAAAGAATCTCAGTTATTGTACACCTTCTTTTCATGCCAATATCAAACGATGAACTAAAGCCTCCTATTCTTCTTCATTACCAGTGTAAGTGAAGTGGAAGCAAAACTCCTGGAGTATCTTCCTTTTGCTTGGTGAATATAGGCATATTCTATCTCTTGAGTCGTTCCTACTTTTAGCTCCATCAAAATGTAGAGTCCACATTTTTGAATCCTTTGTGGGAATATTTTCATTTTTACTATTTTCCCTCATAATCTTTGGAATGTTGGGATTTTCATCAAAGATCACATAAGTACCTAACCAAGTGGAGTAAAAATTTCCGAAGGGGTCTCTAGGTGATAGGTCAACTAAATAGTTTCCACTTTAATGGTCACCATCATCTATATATGATTCTTCTTGTCAGTTGATCATGGTGTCTGAGGCCTTAAAACCCGAGGCCACTTGATCCATTATATGTTCCTCAGTGAGGGGTTTCTATAACACCTTCATTTTGGATCCATACTTAGTTCTCATAATCAGGAAAGACAAATCAAGGGACATGTAGCCTCCAATTTTGGTTATGAAATCATGGGATAAACATAATTTGAAAACCGAGGGAACATCAAACACCACTATATCCTATGGAACGATTACATTAGAGTAGGAATAGAGATGTAATGGGAGACCTCTAATGACACCAATGGTTTGAATTAATTTCAATCTAGTTACACAACTCCTTATATTAGGGGCTCATATTTGATTCCCAAAGCATCTGTTATTGCTTTAGGCATGACTATAGTGCTTGTGTTAGAGTCTATCATAGATTTATGTAGTAATTTTTTACCAATTATAAGACTTGTGAAGAAGGGTTAGGGTCTTAGTTTACTTACCTCTCATTTCTGGTTCATCATCACTGAATATTCTTGAGCTTGAGTTGTTCTAAGTTGATCTTTCCCCTTCCTAGTCATAGTCAGGACACCACTGGATTTCAACACTTCTTGAATAAATTCCTTTTGCTCCAAAATTCCCAAGATATCTTACAAGGATACATTGGATGGTGCCATTTTAAGTTTCTTGTCTACGTTCATTAGCCCGAGTGGTTGTGCTTTGGATACTTGCTAGTATTTTACCCTCTCATCCATTGGATGGAAGGTACCTTGATTATAATCAATTGTTGGAGTCTCTTGTCTGGATGTGGGCAGAGGGAAGTGAATGTTGGAGATTCTTTCCTTGCTCCATTCGTTTCCAGAGAAACAGGGATTGCAACTTCTGTCATCCACCTCTTGGAGGGAGTGTTGTAATTTTATTGTACTAGGTTAGAATTGGATACTTCATTTGTGAATAAAAACTCTTCTCCTTTGATATAAGAGAAAAGAGCATGTTCAGGTGCAATCTCAACCTCTTGTTCTAGGGAAATCCCTGGCATTTGCACAACTAAGGCCACATTTTAAACTCCTGAGGATTAGTAAGATTTGAAAGTACTGACATCATATCCTTCTGTCACTCTTTTATCTTCAAATTTTTGTTATAGATTCCCTTGGGGGAAATTTCTTGTCATATGAGGATTATTATGAGGGAAACACCAAGTGTTAGGATCTTCTACAAAAAAAATTCTTGGGATCATCTCTCTCCCCTTATTGGGTGGGAGGTTCTGGAGTGGTGTTGGGACTAGGATGATTTGGTTAAATGGTTGTGCCACTAGATGTCTCTAGGAATTTTGATATTGTAGAGGATAAGTGGTTTCACTCCCTTGGTATCCTTGATAATTCTCTATAGGGTATGCTTTTTGACTCCTCTTAAGATTAACTATCTCATTAGAGAAATTACTAAGGAAATTGTTTACTTCCTCCATCTGTGAAGAAGATGATAATGTTGCTATAGGAGTGGTGGCTCCTTGAGAGGATGGATATTTGTATATGGATGTAGGAGTTTGGGAAGAGCTTGAGTTTTGTGCCTAAGGAATGGGGGCTATCTCGGGATATACTGGAAAGGAGATGTTTAGGGGAAGTTTACTAGCATTTATCAAATTATTTTCATCCTAGACCGCAATATCATATGCTTGTGGAAAAGAATAGCCAACTAACAACTAAATAATGACAAAGATATCTGAGTTTAGAGACTTTAGATAAAAGAAAATATCCATACCTATAGGCAACCTAGCTAGGGATGGAATCCTTTTCCATGTCTTATGAAATTTGGTATTGAAATCAGTCATAGGCTCTTATGGAGCTTTCTTGATATCGATAAGTTTTCGTAGGAGTGAAGATCTATCTTTATTTTTGTTAAATATTGTGAAAAATACATTTCCCAATTGATCCCAGGTACTGATAGAGTTAGGATTCAAGGATCTATTCTAGTCTAGATATTTTCCCTTAAATGAGGTAGCTAGTAACCTTAAGGCAACATCTCGCTCCGTGATGTAATGTACTATGCATACCTCCAAAACATCTTCAAGATGTTCCTCCGAAGTCTTTAAGTCTTCACCACTAAACTTAGGCAGTGCCTTTAGCACATTTGTTGCGATGGGAATCCATGTTTCCGGATGCACTGGAAAGATGAGCAGACTTCTTTGATTCCATGAGATGAATTGTATTGGAGGAGGAGGCGGTTGATGATCCATTATGATAGGTTTGAGAACTCTGGTGCATTATAAGAAGGGCCTACTAGGTGGAGGCATTGAAAGAGTTCAATTTAGAGGAGATGAAGATTTTTGAATTTTTCTACCTCTTCTACCTTTTCCTAGGGATAACTGCATATATTCAAATGTGCCTTTTTCTCTTGATGTCAACCTTATTTGAATCCTTCTCATGAACTAGAGAGGATTATACCACCAATACTATTGAAACTAGTAGATATTATTAATGGAGTCATTAGATGTGTAGCTATAGAGCCTCCAAAGGCTATAAATTACTATGTCACACACCAAACCTAGCAATATTTGAAGTTTAAGATTTCACTTCTTGTCCCACTGGGCATGCTAAGAAAACTATTGATGATTATATTTACAGATGAATCACCAAATTCATGGAAAATATTAGAGATGTGAGGCTTTCCCCCTAAGATAACCTCCAGGTTTTATAGAAGTTAGCTCTTCTCTGATTTGTGTTGAGATAAGGGTTAGAGAGAAAACAAAACAATATGTAAATCCTATCTAAGTTGATGCATCAAATCTTTACTGAAAAGCACAAAAATTATAATTTAATAGCTACTAGATTAGTCGTAGAGCATTCAATGTGATCAAATATTCCATAGACATCTCAAACTATCAAAGGCAGGATAAAACTCAAATATAATCACATGCAAATGAACATATTTATGTAGAAAAATATAAGGCAGTGTAGCACAATATATATTTAAACATTCCTCTAGAACTGAATAAAAGCAAGCAGGAGGAAACACAAGACAAAAAATATTGTGAAATTACAGGTGCAAAAAACAAGAACTCTTTTTTATATAGAAAATAGTACATAAGGCCAAAATGGCATAGATTTTAGTATGTCTTTACAACAAAGCCTTGCTAAGGCCAATGAACACAATAGACTAAACCTAAATTCCCTCTTTTCTAATGTTCTGGAACTTCTTTGTCTATCTCTCCCCCTCCTTTTTTACTACCACCAAAACATTCCTTCATAGACCCCGCGACTCTTGCTTCAATGTGTTTGCAATCAATATTTTCATCGTACGCATTTATTTTTTACCTATGAAATCTTTTATCTTTGAAGAAAAATCTTAACTGCATGCTTTGAGGACCGAGATCCCACTCAATCCGTTGAATCTCGAGACCTTCGGTTCCTTGGTTGGTCCTTTTGACGATGGTGGCCTCTTTGTATGACACATGGAGATCGCATGCTTCTTTGGGGCCTTTCCTTTCCTCTCTCCTTTTGAAGTTGTGTTTGGGTGACATGTGGAGACCTAAGCATATTTTTCATCAACTTTGACTTTTCAACCCACCTAGGCTGCTTAGTTACGCTTTGGCCACATGGTCGATTCTCGTTAATTGAAGGCTTATGATTCTTTGTGAATTCTTTAAAATATGCCGAAGGGACACATGGATACCCTCTGCATTCAGTTCTATACTTAGGAGAAATTTAGGCCCGAAGAAAAAAATAAAATAATACTGAAAGGAAAAAAGGGGTTGTGGCGACAAAAGGTGGAAACAATGGAAGATCCCCCCGAAAAAAGTAGAAATTACTCTATAGTGTCCACTGACCCAATGAAACTATCAATCATGAAAAAATATCACTATAAATATCATTGCAAAATATCATGGAAATGATTTAGAAATTAAACTGCATAATTCCTATAAAGAGGTGACAATTAGACTGAATTCCTAAAATTGCATAGGACAAATCAACTTCACTAGCAGTGAAGATAAAAATATCTACCCAATGTGAAATTGGTGATAGATCCAAACTACCTACCAAATGTCACAATCTGAATCGGTGAAACTACCATCACTGCAAAATATCACCAGGTGTAACTACAAACCAATTTATTAGTGTAATAACTATACACGCTATTTGTAACCACATATGATAGTTACAAAAAAATTCCTGAATATGAGGGTCTTAAAAATATCTACAATTATCATTCATGGATACAAAATATTATGTAAATTAATTACAATATAAATGGTTCCCAAATGGGTCTTACAAGCATCCATATTTTACACAATAAAAATGACAACAAATAAACTAAAAATATAAGTATCCTAAATTATACATCTAAATATGCACATGAACCTGTGTAAATTGTTGTTTAAATGACGATGGAAGCTTTCAACCATAAATGTGAGAAGAAAAGATAAGGATGATAAACTTCTCACTTAGATCTTGCCTACTGGTGACACCATTATCCAAATTCAAAGCCAAAATCATATGGTAAAAATATCCTTTCTACATATAACAGAAATCCCACAAAAGTATGTTTCGCAAAAAAAGTATGCATGCTAATCAAAAATTTCATCCATGCAACTAAAAACTATCAAAAAAATTCAGTTTTACGAATACAAGGGTTGGTCCTTCTTCCTGGTTCAACAACTTTAATAAAAGGCTACACCAAATCAATCCTACTGTGTAATGAAGTAATGATGAAACCCCATGTTTTCCAATAGTTCTAAAATAGTTCCAAAACAAGGCATATCTTATCCAAAAGGCCATACAAAGGTTATCCAAACATGGATATGAAAACCAAAGCTATCCATTTCTCATATCCAAAAAATGGTGGAATACTTTTACCTTCATTGAGAAACTAAGAATTTTGCACCCTATTGAGAAAAGGTTAACAAATCATTGAATTTTAAACTTTTAGATTGCATCCTGCAATGCTTAAGAATAGTTGTGAATCTAAAATCAAATGATAACCAATTAATACCCAAATGAAATGAGTGCAAAATAATGTCATTTCCCTGAATAATGTCCTAATGCCATTTCCATATCTTTAAATGGAATGGTCTTTTCACTTGTTCCTAATCATATGACATAGGTAAAAACAACAAATACAACTATCATACTAGAAAAAGTAAGCTTCACGATATGGTTTTCTCACCAAAAACATTGTGACCAAATGCTAACTAATTCAATTCCATTCCCATATCTTCATCACCCTACAATCAAGATCAAGAGAGATCCATATGTCCCTCTCATCACATGGTTTCCTTTTTCTACAAACAACTTGTACTCCCAATAATTACACATTAACAAATGGAATATCAACAAGCCCAAAAGTATACACAAAATGAATTTTTAAAAAAACTGTAAATATTATATCAAAAGTGCAATAAAAAGTTAATCCAACATTCTACCAGCTCTAATACAAAAATATACATCATAAATTGTAGTAGACCCCCTACTATTGAATAGTCTAAAAATGGATACTAATTAAAAACATTTCGTTAAGGTGCAATCCTATAACTTTATTAATACCTTTTTAAAAATAGAATCATGAATGGTTTCCAAATCTGATCACATACACCCAAAACTTAAAGAAATCAGATCTTAAAATCCACTTCTAATTGTGCATCCAAATATGATCAACTTACCATTTTTCTATTTTTTGATTAAATTTCGTTAAAGATTAAATTATATCCAAAATGATCAAATATTAAATCATTATTATGGAAAAATAGAATGTGATGAATAAATCGTAACACCAAAACTTATAATGTAGTTCACTGATTCGGCTATGTCTCTTAGTTTACTTAAACGATGAAATGATTCATTTTTAAATATATTGCAAGTTCATTATGAAAAATTGCAACATAAAAGGAATCTAAAACCTACAAGAAATTTTCTCAACAGACCTTTCAAGGAATTTGAATTCAATCAGTAATCTCCACCACCTTCCTTTGGCACTTGCAAAATCATTTTCCCCATGTTCTACATCAAAAGTTGTGAAAGAATGCTTCAAACGACATCAAACAAACACCAAACATGAAACTAAAAGGATCAAGTTGATTGTATTGAAATTATGAACATATCTCTTGTTTTGTCAAACTCCTAAAAGTGCCATCTGGTTGCTCCAAAATGATCAAATGTAAAAATTGTCCATTAAAAGACTTTACATAGTCCTTGGGCAAGTTATGTTCAAATACCAAAATTCCCTTTATCTAATTTTTCCTTAGTTAAGGAAGAACGGCTAGAACCCTTATTGTTTTGGATGAGGTGATAGGTTAGAATCCCTTCTCAAGTGCTTTATCCCTTTCAAAGCACACTCTCTTATATTTTTTTATCCCACATGTATGGGTGGTGGGAGGTTAAGTTGTTTTAAAAGGTAGGTGGTGGCAATGTTTAAGTGTCCAATGGGCCACTTTTAGTGCCAAATGAATTGCATAAGGGGTATGGTGGATAGTTTTAAGGCTGTATTTGGCTAGCATGTGGGAACTTAGGCATACGTGTGGACAATGTGGTTAATGTGTGGACAACTTAGGCTTCCATGTGGAAAATATGTGGAGAGCTGAGGTTTAAGTGTGGCAAGGTGAAAATTATTATGCAGCTAAATCTTCCACATCACCCATGTTCCTATCCTGCCATGTGTCAGTACCAGAATACACGGAAAAATGTGATATTAAAACTACAGTGTAATTGGGAAAATTAAAATTACACTAATGTATCAGGATGGTGGGTCCCCTTCTGAAACAAGAGTGGACCTCATAGTTAAAAACTAAACTTTTTGCATGCCTGTTGAAGATCAGAGGGTAAGACCAGTAATATCCATGATCACATTTTTTCATTGATAAACTCTGAAATACACAAATAGACTCTGTGCATGAGTCAGGATGATGTAGACCCGTGTTTTCCTTGTTGACTAGTTTGACTAGTGATACCAGGGGCATACGATGTTCTTTTCATGCGTTCCAATAATTGTTGGAAATATATCATGGTTCTCTTTCATACTCTAATGGTTAATGGATGATTAGAAAACTTCTCAACACCAAAAATTTCCTGAGGGTCAACAACCAATCCCCTCAGTTTTGCAAGAAACATTATTTACCAAAAGAACAGAAATGTCGGCAAGGGTTTGATAAGAAGAAACCCAACCTCCATACAGACACATATGATGTGTAGCACCAACATATAACAACCATTCATCATGATAAGAGCAAATAATACAAAAAAATATAACTTCTTTAGTCATACCTTCACTTGTTTCTAATTGAATTACTTCGTTGGTGACATCTTCCTTCTTTCTTGATTCATTTATCATTCAGAAATTCTTTTTAAGATGCCATAGTTTTTGGCAATGATAACACCTTGGCTTAATCTTCCCTCTTTGTGACTTAGATCTAGATGTGTCTTTTGAGCTTTGACCTCTTTCTTTAAACCTGCCTCTAGTAAACATGGCTTTAGGTGTAGAGGCCTCTCCACTAGATTTTCTCCTCATTTCCTCAACCATCAATGCTCCCATAACAGAATCATAGTCAAGGTCATCTGTAGTACTAAAACTAATAGAAGTTATTATATGATCCCCAAAATTTGGTAAAGTACATAATAAGTTGAATGCCTTGTGTTCATACTCCACTTTCACACCAATACTAGTCAAGTGACATAACATAGTATTGATAATATTTAAATAAAAAAAAAATTCATACCTTCTTTCAAACTACAATTTGTATACAAATGTATCTTTAGGTAAATAGGATTTCTTGCAGATTTTGTCATGTAAAGACTTTCTAATTTGGTCCATAAGTCTGTCATTGTCTTTCTTCTTCCATAATATTTAAAAGAAGATCATTTGTTACACACAATTGTATTGTACTGAGAGATGTTGTATCTAGATCTTCCTAGTCATCATCATTGATCCCTATAGGTTTCTTTACCTTTCCATCCAAGGCTTTGTGTAGTCTCTCTTGAAACATTACATCATGTGCTTTGAGTTTTCACATCTCAAAGTTGTTCTTTTCCATTAAACTTCTCCACCTCAAAATTTGCACTTGACACTTAGAATCCGTTTGATGTAATAGCAACACCAAATACATAATAGTTACTGCAAATCTAGAAAATGTCACTTTGATACCACTTCTTAGGAAACTATAGAATTTGTAGCAATGAATATAAATAAACTTGATTAACAAAACAACTATTTACATAGATAGAGATAAGAAAAATATACAAATCACCAAACATGCAAGAGATGAACACCAGATTTACTTGGTAAAACCTCATCTGAGTGCTTAGGGAAACATCCACGGTATAAGATATAAAGCTTTTATTAACTCAAGATAAAAAAATTACATGTGAACTTGTTATGAGATACTTTAGATCTCCACAAAAGTAAATAAACCTAATTGGTGAAGTAAAATTAGGATTCATCCTCCTAAAAATAGAGTGGAAAATGGTATTAGAATTTTCCTTCTTGAAAATAGAATTTGGTTGAATTCCTCTTTCTAGAAGTAAGGGATTGACTGCTTAATTTTTTCTTCGAGGCTCCAACCCCGATCGCTCATTAGGGGGGCTTCATATCATGTCTCCACCTACTCTAGACCCCCTTGTGATATGAGTGGGAGGGGGGTAAGCCCCCTCACAACCCCTTCTATAAGTGAGCTACAAACCGCACCGCAAAGGGACCCAATATTTAAATTTGTTGTCACATATATAACAATGAATGTGTGAACACATGTTATGTCTTCTGAATAATGTAAAATATTGAAGATTCAATTTTTTGAAAATCGGTGAGACATATTTGCTTCTATAATAGTTAAAGATTTTGTTTTATGGGTTACGTTTTTAGATTTAATGTCCCCTACATTCCAATCTAGTTATTGAATTGGTTGGAGTCTCATAAGTGTACTCTTTGATAGACTTGCAATATGTCTCTCCTATATTTACATTTCACCACAAAAAAACATATCCAAAGTTTAACAAGAATATGTGAGAAATGTTGAGTTGTGGAGCTCAATTACTTCATTTTAGCATGCAATTGGAACTTGCTAGAAATCACAGTAACCGGCATCGGTTAAGGGCAGACCAGTATTGGTTAAGGGAAGACCGGCATTGGTCAGGGAAGACTGGCATCGGTCAAGGGAAAGAAGGAACCAGTGACGGTTAGGCAGAACCGGCATTGGTTACCTGTGCGGTGAAATTTTAATTACCTCTCGAGAATTATATCTATTTTTAGCATTAAAATATATTTATTAATTGTAATTGCATGGCTAAGTGCCCTAAGGCTAAAAACAACTATATGAAGTTAAATTTAGGGTTTAGAAGTAAGATTTTGGATCATAATTACAAGATAATTATGTGAGAGAGAATTCTTGGTGAAAAAAAGAAGAAAATATTGAAGGAAGAAAGTATGGAACATCTGAGAGATGTGGAAGATTGTAAATCTTCATTGTATATCTTGTCAAAGCTTTAGATAATAGATTGGCTTGTTTCTTGTAAAGAACGTAGCCCACAGCGTGGGTGGAACCACGTTAAATTTGGTTGTGATTTTATGTCTCTTTTTGTATATTTGTTTGGGTGACATGTGGAGACCTAAGCATATTTTTCATCAACTTTGACTTTTCAACCCACCTAGGCTGCTTAGTTACGCTTTGGCCACATGGTCGATTCTCGTTAATTGAAGGCTTATGATTCTTTGTGACTTCTTTAAAATATGCTAAAGGTACACATGGATACTCTCCGTGTTCAGTTCTATACTTAGGAGAAATTCAGGCTCGAAAAAAAACAAAAGAATACCGAAAGGAAAAAAGGGGTCATGGCGACAAAAGGTGGAAACAATGGAAGATCCCTGACAAAAGTAGAAATTATTCTATAGTGTCCACTACCCCAATGAAACTATCAATCATGAAAAAATATCACTATAAATATCATTGCAAAATATCATGGAAATGATTTAGAAATTAAACTGCATAATTCCTATAAAGAGGTGACAATTAGACTGAATTCCTAAAATTGCATAGGACAAATCAACTTCACTAGCAGTGAAGATAAAAATATCTACCCAATGTGAAATTGGTGATAGATCCAAACTACCTACCAAATGTCACAATCTGAATTGGTGAAACTACCATCACTGCAAAATATCACTAGTGTAACTACAAACCAATTTATTAGTGTAATAACTATACACGCTATTTGTAACCACATATGATAGTTACAAAAAAAATCCTGAATATGAGGGTCTTAAAAATATATGCAATTATTATTTGTGGATACAAAAAATTATGTAAATTAATTACAATATAAATGGTGCCCAAATGGGTCTTACAAGCATCCATATTTTACACAATAAACATGACAACAAATAAACTAAAAACATAAGTATCCTAAATTATACATCTGAATATGCACATGAACCTGTGTAAATTGTTGTCTAAATGACAATGGAATCTTTCAACCATAAATGTGAGAAGAAAAGATAAGGATGATAAACCTCTCACTTGGATCATCCCTACTGGTGACACCATTATCCAAATTCAAAGCCAAAATCATATGGTAAAAATATCCTTTCTACATACAACAGAAATCCCACAAAAGTATGTTTTGGAAAAAAAATGCATACTAATCAAAAATTTCATCCATGCAACTAAAAACTATCAAAAAAATTAGTTTTATGAATACAAGGGTTGGTCCTTCTTCCCGGTTCAACAACTTTAATAAAAGGCTACACCAAATCAATCCTACTGTGTAATGAGGTAATGATGAAACCCCATGTTTTCCAATAGTTCTGAAACAGTTCCAAAACAAGGTGTATCTTATCCAAAAGGCCATGCAAAGGTTATCCAAACATGGATATGAAAACCAAAACTATCCATTTCTCATATCCAAAAAATGGTGGAATACTTTTACCTTCATTCAGAAACTGAGAATTTTGCACCCTATTGAGAAAAGGTTAATAAATCATTGAATTTTAAATAACTTTAAGATTGCATCCTGCAATGCTTGAGAATAGTTGTGAATATAAAACAAAATGATAACCAATTAATACCCAAATGAAATGAGTGCAAAAACAATGTAAATTTCCATGAATAATGTCCTAATGCCATCACCATATCTTAAAATGGAATGGCATTTTCACTTGTTCCTAATCATAGGACATAGGTAAAAACAACAAATACAACTATCATACTAGAAAAAGTAAGCTTCACGATATGGTTTTCTCACCAAAATATTGTGACCAAATGCTAACTAATTCAATTCCATTCCCATATCTTCATCACCCTACAAGGAAGATCAAGAGAGATCCATATGTCCCTCTCATCACATGGTTTCCTTTTTCTACAAACAACTTGTACTCCCAATAATTACACATTGCAAATGGAATATCAACAAGCCCAAACGTATACACAAAATGAATTAAAAAAACTATAAATATTATATCAAAAATGCAATAAGAAGTTAATCCGGCATTCTACCAGCTCTAATACAAAAATATACATCATAAATTGTAGTATACCCCCTACTATTGAATAGTCTAAAAATGGATACTAATTAAAAACATTTCGTTAAGGTGCAATCCTATAACTTTATTAATACCTTTTTAAAAATAGAATCATGAATGGTTTCCAAATCTGATCACATACACCCAAAACTTAAAGAAATCAGATCTTAAAATCCACTTCTAATTGTGCATCCAAATATGATCAACTTACCATTTTTCTATTTTTTGATTAAATTTCATTAAAGATTAAATTATATCCAAAATGATCAAATATTAAATCATTATTATGGAAAAATAGAATGTGATGAATAAATCGTAACACCAAAACTTATAATGTAGTTCACTGATTCGGCTATGTCTCTTAGTTTACTTAAACGATGAAATGATTCATTTTTAAATATATTGCAAGTTCATTATGAAAAATTGCAACATAAAAGGAATCTAAAACCTACAAGAAATTTTCTCAACAGACCTTTCAAGGAATTTGAATTCAATCAGTAATCTCCACCACCTTCCTTTGGCACTTGCAAAATCATTTTCCCCATGTTCTACATCAAAAGTTGTGAAAGAATGCTTCAAACGACATCAAACAAACACCAAACATGAAACTAAAAGGATCAAGTTGATTGTATTGAAATTATGAACATATCTCTTGTTTTGTCAAACTCCTAAAAGTGCCATCTGGTTGCTCCAAAATGATCAAATGTAAAAATTGTCCATTAAAAGACTTTACATAGTCCTTGGGCAAGTTATGTTCAAATACCAAAATTCCCTTTATCTAATTTTTCCTTAGTTAAGGAAGAACGGCTAGAACCCTTATTGTTTTGGATGAGGTGATAGGTTAGAATCCCTTCTCAAGTGCTTTATCCCTTTCAAAGCACACTCTCTTATATTTTTTATCCCAAATGTATGGGTGGCGGGTGGTTAAGTTGTTTTAAAATATAGGTGGTGGTAATGTTTAAGTGTCCAATGGGCCACTTTTAGTGCCAAATGAATTGCATAAGGGGTATGGTGGATAGTTTTAAGGCTGTATTTGGCTAGCATGTGGGCACTTAGGCATACATGTGGACAATGTGGTTAATGTGTGGACAACTTAGGCTTCCATGTGGTAAATATGTAGAGAGCTGAGGTTTAAGTGTGGCAAGGTGAAAATTATTATGCAGCTAAATCTTCCACATCACCCATGTTCCTATCCTGCCATGTGTCAGTACCAGAATACACGGAAAAATGTGATATTAAAACTACAGTGTAATTGGGAAAATTAAAATTACACTAATGTATCAGGATGGTGGGTCCCCTTCTGAAACAAGAGTGGACCTCATAGTTAAAAACTGAACTTTTTGCATGCCTGTTGAAGATCAGAGGGTAAGACCAGTAATATCCATGATCACATTTTTTCCTTGATAAACTCTGAAATACACAAATAGACTCTGTGCATGAGTCAAGATGATGTAGACCCCGTGTTTTCCTTGTTGACTATTTTGACTATGAACATTGACTAGTGATACCAGGGGCATACGATGTTCTTTTCATGCGTTCCAATAATTGTTGGAAATATATCATGGTTCTCTTTCATACTCTAATGGTTAATGGATGATTAGAAAACTTCTCAACACCAAAAATTTCCTGAGGGTCAACAACCAATCCCCTCAGTTTTGCAAGAAACATTATTTACCAAAAGAACAGAAATGTCGGCAAGGGTTTGATAAGAAGAAACCCAACCTCCATACAGACACATATGATGTGTAGCACCAACATATAACAACCATTCATCATGATAAGAGCAAATAATACAAAAAAATATAACTTCTTTAGTCATACCTTCACTTGTTTCTAATTGAATTACTTCGTTGGTGACATCTTCCTTCTTTCTTGATTCATTTATCATTCAGAAATTCTTTTTAAGATGCCATAGTTTTTGGCAATGATAACACCTTGGCTTAATCTTCCCTCTTTGTGACTTAGATCTAGATGTGTCTTTTGAGCTTTGACCTCTTTCTTTAAACCTGCCTCTAGTAAACATGGCTTTAGGTGTAGAGGCCTCTCCACTAGATTTTCTCCTCATTTCCTCAACCATCAATGCTCCCATAACAGAATCATAGTCAAGGTCATCTGTAGTACTAAAACTAATAGAAGTTATTATATGATCCCCAAAATTTGGTAAAGTACATAATAAGTTGAATGCCTTGTGTTCATACTCCACTTTCACACCAATACTAGTCAAGTGACATAACATAGTATTGATAATATTTAAATAATCAACAATTTTCATACCTTCTTTCAAATACAATTTGTATACAAATGTATCTTTAGGTAAATAGGATTTCTTACAGATTTTGTCATGTAAAGACTTTCTAATCTGGTCCATAAGTTTGTCATTGTCTTTTCTTCCATAATATTTAAAAGAAGATCATTTGTTACACACAATTGTATTGTACTGAGAGATGTTGTATCTAGATCTTCCTAGTCATCATCATTGATCCCTATAGGTTTCTTTACCTTTCCATCCAAGGCTTTGTGTAGTCTCTCTTGAAACATTACATCATGTGCTTTGAGTTTTCACATCTCAAAGTTGTTCTTTCCATTAAACTTCTCCACCTCAAAATTTGCACTTGACACTTAGAATCCGTTTGATGTAATAGCAACACCAAATACATAATAGTTACTGCAAATCTAGAAAATGTCACTTTGATACCACTTCTTAGGAAACTATAGAATTTGCAGCAATGAATATAAATAAAGTTGATTAACAGAACAACTATTTACATAGATAGAGATAATAAAAATATACAAATCACCAAACATGCAAGAGATGAACACTAGATTTACCTGGTAAAACCTCATCTGAGTGCTTAGGGAAACATCCATGGTATAAGATATAAAGCTTTTATTAACTTAAGATAAACAAAATTACATGTGAACTCGTTATGAGATACTTTAGATCTCCACAAAAGTAAATACACCTAATTGGTGAAGTAAAATAAGGATTCATCCTCCTAAAAATAGAGTGGAAAAATGGCACTAGAATTTTCCTTCTTGAAAATAGAATTCGGTTGAATTCCTCTTTCTATAAGTAAGGGATTGATTGCTTAATTTTTTCTTCAAGGCTCCACCCCTGATCGCCCACTAGGGGGGCTTCATATCATGTCTCCACCTTCTCTAGACCCCCTTGCGATATGAGTGGAAGGGGGGTAAGCCCCCTCACAACCCCTTCTATGAGTGAGCTACAAACCATGCTGTAAAGGGACCCAATATTTAACTTTGTTGTCACATATCTAACAATGAATGTGTGAACACATGTTTTGTCTTTTGAATAATGTAAAATATTGAAGATTCAATTTTTTGAAAATTGGTGAGACATATTTGCTTCTATAATAGTCAAATATTTTGTTATATGGGTTACTTTTTTAGATTTAATGTCCCCTACATTCCAATCTAGTTATTGAATTGGTTGGAGTCTCATAAGTGTACTCTTTGATAGACTTGCAATATGTCTCTCCTATATTTACATTTCACCACAAAAAAACATATCCAAAGTTTAACAAGAATATGTGAGAAATGTTGAGTTGTGGAGCTCAATTACTTCATTTTAGCATGCAATTGGAACTTGCTGGAAAACACAATAACTGACATTGGTTAAGGGCAGACCAGCATCGGTCAAGGGAAGACCGGCATTGGTCAAAGGGCAAGTAGGAACCCGTGATGGTTAGGTAGAACCGGCATCAGTTACCTATGCGAAGAAGTTTTAATTAACTCTCAAGAATTATATCTATTTTTAGCATTAAAATAGATTTATTAATTGTAATTGCATGGCTAAGTGCCCTAAGGCTAAAAATGACTATATGAAGTTAAAATTAGGGTTTATAAGTAAGGAGTGTGGATCATAATTACAAGATAATTATGTGAGAGAGAATTCTTGGTGAACAAGAAGAAGAAAATATTGAAGGAAGAAAGTACTGTACATCTAAGAGGTGTGGAAGATTGTAAATCTTCATCGTATATCTTGTCAAAGCTTTGGATAATAGATTGTCTTGTTTCTTGGTGGACGTAGCCCACACTGGGTGAACCACGTTAAATATAGTGTTGATTTATGTCTCTTGTTTTGTATATTTCTTCTGGTAGAATATCCACTTTTATTTGCATGTATGCTTAGATCTGATATATTGTCTGTACAACCGGTGTGCTAACCCCAACAACTGGTATCAGAGCTTTGTTTGAGGGTTTTGTGTGTTGACAGATTTACTCACAAAGAGTTTTCTGATTGAGTGGGAGCTACAGCAATGGCAGAAGATAATAAATACAAGGTAGAGAAATTTGACGGCTGAAATTATCAATTATGGAAGATGCAGATTGAGGATTATCTGTATCAAAGAGATTTGTACTTACCATTGGATGAGAAGTTTAGACCTACGAAGATGACTGATGAAGAATGGAAGATTCTTGATAGAAAGGATTTGGGATCTATAAGATTGATCCTAGAAGCATTCGTGGCTTCGAATATTACAGAAGTGGCTTCTACAATAGACTTAATGAAATCTCTTGCTAATTTATATGAAAAACCTAGTGCTTCAAATAAAGTTTATTTGATGAAGAAACTATTTAGTTCTAAGATGCATGAAGGTGAATCTACCTCTAGTCATTTGAATGATTTCTAATCTATAGTAAATCAGTTAAAATCAGTTTCTATACCATTTGATGATGAAGTAAAATCCCTCGTATTCTTATGTTCTTTCCTGATAGTTGGGATAACTTGGTAATGGTTGTTAGTAATACAACATCTGCTAATAATATTTTGAAGTTTGATGATGTGGTTAGTATAATCTTGAATGAAGAAATTTACAGGAAGAGTACAGAGGAATCATCATCTAGAAATGCTTTGAATGTAGAAAGTAGGGGTAGGTAGAAGGAGAGATCCAAGAGTAAGAGTAATGGGAAATCAAAGTCAAGGGATAGCAGATCTAAATCCAGAAGTAAGGGAATTACTTGTTGGAAATGTGGAAAGAAAGGACATGCAAACAAAGATTGTTGGTCAAAGGATAAAGAGAATCAACAACCAGACAAAGGTAAAGAGGTGAATCTTGCTTCATCAGAGGTAATGCAAGATGCTCTTATTCTTTCTTTAGATAATAGAATTGAATCATGGGTTTTAGATTCAGGAGCTTCTTTCCATGCAAACCCTAATAAGGGTTATTTTAGAAATTATGTCTAGGGAAATTTTGGGCATGTTTATTTGGGTGATGATGAACCTTGCAGTATTACTGGTAAAGGGGAAGTTCATCTAAAATTGTAGAATGGAAATACATGGGTATTGAAAGATGTGAGGCATGTGCCAAGCCTCAGGAGGAATCTTATTTCTGTAGGGCAACTAGGTGAATCTGGTTGCATGGTTACTTTTACAGGAGACTCTTGGAAAGTCACCAAGGGTGCTTTTGTTGTGGCAAGAGGTAAGAAGGTAGGAACATTATATTTATCTACCTGTATTACTGATTCCTTTTCTGCATTATCTACTTTAGATTCAGATGCATGCATGTGGCATAATCGGTTGGGTCATATGAGTCAAAAAGGAATGTAGATCTTAAAGGCTAAGGGTAAGTTATCAAATTTGAAATATTTAGATCTTGATTTTTGTGAGCATTGTATCTTTAGAAAGAAAAAGAGAGTGAGATTTCTCAAAGTTGGGGCAACTAAGAAGGAGCAGAAATTGGATCTTGTACACTCAGATGTGTGGGGACCAGCTCAGGTAGCTTCTCATGGAGGATCCTAGTATTATGTTACTTTCATTGATGATGCTACAAGAAAGGTATGGGTTTATTGTATTAAATGTAAATCTGATGTTTTTGAGACTTTTAAAAGATGGAAAGCCCTTGTTGAGAATGAATCAAATTCTAAGTTAAAGTTCCTTAGATCTGAAAATGGTGGTGAATATTATAGCAAGGATTTCAATGATTATTGTTTCAGTGAATGAGATATGTAGAGAAAGAATGGTTCCAAGAACACCACAAGAGAATGGTGTTGTAGAAAGAATGAATAGGGCCATCATGGAATGTGCTAGAAGTATGAGGATACATTCTAGATTGCCCTTGCAATTTTGGGTAGAAGCAGTTGATACAATGGTTTATTTGATTAACCATGGGCCTTCAAGTTCACTAGATGGAGGAATACCAGAGGAAGCTTAAATCAGAAAAGAGGTAGATCTTTCTTTTCTTAAATTTTTTGGTTCAAAAAGCTTTTGTGCATGTTGATAAGGAAAATAGGAAAAAGTTAGATGCAAAATCCAAGAGGTGCACTTTCATTGGTTATGGATCTGGTGATTTCAGTTTCTGTTTTTGGGATTTAGAGAATTCTAAAATTATTAGGAGTCGTGATGTTGAATGGAATGAAAAGAGAATGTACAGGGATCAAATTTTGGTACCCAAGGATGAGAAAATTGAGAAGTTTATTGATGAAAATGAACTCTCAGGTTTTAAAGAAACACCTACAGAAATACACAGTAACCATGGTCGGTTAGTCCCTGACCATGACATCGGTCAGATGAACTGCTGATGGTTACAGAGGATCAGAACCGGCATCGGTTAGTAGAATCGATGTTGATTAGAGGTGACCAGCGTCGGTCACTGTCAGAAGTGGATACTAATGTTCAGGAGGCCCAGATTGAGCCTCTGGTACCCTAAACTCCTGTGAGAAGGTCACAAAGGGTAAGTAAACTTCCAGAAATATTTACACCTTCTCTATTTTATTTATTATTGACTGATAGTGGTGAACCAGAGAGATTTGAAGAAGCAATGCAGGATAAGACTCACATTCAGTGGGAGCATGTCATGGATGAGGAGATGAAATCCTTGGAACAAAATCAGACTTGGGATTTGGTTAAGTTGCCAGCAAGTAAGAGAACATTGTAGAACAAGTGGATTTACAGAATTAAGAAGAAGAGGGTGGACAGAAAAGGTACAAGGCAAGGCTTGTAGTAAAGGGATTTGCATAGAAAGTAGGTATTGACTTTGGTGAAATATTTTCTCCTATTGTTAAGATGACTTCTATTCGTACTGTATTGAGTTTAGTTGCAGTAGAATATTTGCATTTAGAGAAACTAGATGTGAAGACGGATTTCCTTCATGGTGATTTGGATGAATAAATTTATATGCAGCAGTCACTTGGGTATGAAGTCAAGGGTAAGGAGAAACTAGTGTGTAGGTTGAAAAAGAGCCTATATGGGCTCAAGCAAGCTCCAAGGCAATGGTACATGAGGTTTGATAGTTTTATGCATGAGCATGGTTACTTGAGATGTGAATCTGACCATTGTGTTTATTTCAAGAAGCTTGAAAATGGGAGCTATATTATTTTTTTATTGTATGTGGATGATATGCTTATTGCAGGATCTAGTATGTAGGACATTGGTGAGCTTAAGAGAAAGCTAGCTCACACATTTTCTATGAAGGATTTAGGAGCTGCAAAAAGAATCCTTGGCATGCAAATACATAGAGACAGGAAAAACAAGAAATTGTATTTGTCTCAGGAGGATTATATCTACAAGGTGTTAGAAAGGTTCAACATGCAAGAATGCAAAACCTATTAGCACACCTATGGTTGGACACTTCAAATTGAGCAAATATCAATTTCCTTCATCACATGAGGAGGTCAAATACATGACAAGTGCCATATGTGTCTCATGTATGCTATGGTTTATACAGACCAGATTGCACAGGTAGTGGGAGTTGTGAGTAGATATATGGCTAATCCAGGTATTGGAAAGCAATCTGGATACTCAGGTATTTGAAAGGGACATCTAGCATACTATGCTATTTCATTACGTGGGCTATGGCTGGAGATCTGGATGGTAGGAGGAGCACTACTGGATATATTTTCACAGTAGGTGGAATGGAATTTAGCTGGATTTCAAGATTGCAGAAGGTTATGGCTTTGTCTACTACAGAGGTAGAGTATATTGGAGCTACAGAGGCTAGGAAGGAGATGATATGGATGAGTAGGTTCATGGAAGAGTTGGGAAAGGAGAAAAGTGATTGTAAACTGTTTAGTGATAGTCAGAGTGCAATTCATTTGGCAAAGAACTTAGCATTTCATTCAGATAACGAAACACATTTAGTTGAGGTATCACTTCATACGCGAGGTATTGGAGGATGGACAATGTTGAATCTAGAAAAGATTCATACGAGCAAGAACCCTGTAGATATGCTAATGAATCCATTAGTAAAGGAGAAGTTGGAGCTACACTCCACTTTTTTTGGTCTTCGAAGTTTGAGACTTGAAGAGGAAGAAACAAAGATAAGGAAGAATCCAAGAATGACGTTGTATAGGTATGGTGCAGTAATTAAACTCCAAGTGGGAGATTGTTAAGTTGTGGAGCTCAATTACTTCATTTTAGCATGCAATTGGAACTTTCTGGAAAACACAGTAACCGACATCAGTTAAGGGTAGACTAGAATCAGTCAAGGGAAGACCAACATCGGTCAAGGGCAAGTAGGAACAATGAGGGTTATGTAGAACCAGCATCAGTTACCTGTGCGACAAAGTTTTAATTAACTCTTGAGAATTATATCTATTTTTGGCATTAAAATAGATTTATTAATTGTAATTACATGGCTAAGTTCTCTAAGGATAAAAATGACTATATGAAGTTAAATTTAGGGTTTAGAAGTAAGAGTGTGGATCATAATTACAAGATAATTATGTGAGAGAGAATTCTTGGTAAAAAAAGAAGAAAATCTTGAAGGAAGAAAGTAGTGAACATCTGAGAGGTGTGAAAGATTGTAAATCTTCATTGTATATCTTGTTAAAGATTTGGATAATAGATTGGTTTGTTTCTTGGTGGACGTAGCCCACACTGGGTGAACCATGTTAAATATGGTGTTGATTTATGTCTCTTGTTTTGTATATTTCTTCTGGTATAATATCTGCTTTTATTTGCATGTATGCTTAGATTTGATATATTGTCTATACAACTGGTGAGCTAACCCCAACAAGAAAGAATGAAATGATGTGGTTTCATTGAAAAGCACTTCTTCTTCATCTCCAACGAATGTAATTACAATCATATAATAAGCTTTTCCTTCTCTTAGGATTCTTTAGCTTTGTCACATCCTTCCATTCTCATTACATTCATCCAACTCCATCGTTAGAATAAATAGAGGGAAACGCTGCCTTAAATACTCTATGTCACCTATCGTATGACAATACATTTCAATTGAAACAATACAATTTCATCTCATTTGACATGCTTACACCTCAAGTGCAATTTCTAATTACACCAAAGACATTTATCTAAATTGGAGTCGAGGTCAGTACATCATGAAATATAGTAGCTAGTGTAGATTCATTGGTCAATAATTGAAAATATTGTAGTCATTGGGTTTTTTTTGCATTATTTAACTTAAAATATAATCCACGAGGTCATACACTTAACCATGCTACAAATATCTTTGTTTTTTTCTACTCACACAATTTTTCTAGGCCACTATTTTTTGGTGTTAGTTATTTTCTAGCTACAACTTTCGCTGAGACGTTATCAGTGATAAATGAGTCACCCCTCCATATGGTTAAGAAAATATTATTCTTAAAATTGAAACTCTTTTTATTTTGTTTCCACTCAATACACTGTATGAAATATATTTTTCTACTGAGCTTTAGATACCTATATGTTGAAATATCTTCTCAAATTCGTCACCTATCAAAAATTAAAAAACTAATAGTGCAATGAATGGACCCACTTAGTGTATTATTCTTGATGTTGACATACACACCCAAAATCCTTTGAAGATTTTTTTTAAAAAAAATTGCTTTGTGCATTTATCTTCAACTAATAACTTAATTTATGATGTCCTAACCTTATTCAATAAAAGAATTTTTTCCAAACATGTTCCTCCTGAATGTATCATAGTGGAAAAGGTAAGTCTATTTAAATCATGGTCCCTCAATAACATTGGAAGAGCTTAGATTTAGAATCAATTTAGACATTTTAAACTTGTGTTGCCTTCTCTTCTAGGCCTATGCATTTGTGCAAACAAGTATGATTTCTGGAAGGAATATTAACAAGCTCATTCAAAACATCACAAGGATCTATCTGAGCTACTCTAATTGCCTTGTGAGATAATATCTATACTTCATGTTATTCTACTACGTGATCCCATTTGGTGCTTTAGATACCCGCACTTCCCTCCTTCCAGTTGGGCCAAAAAGAGAGTTTAGAGAAGGGTATAGGAAACCATGGAATCTTAATTGAAGGCATATTTTGTAGATGTATCTGCCAACACTGGGTGTGGAAAGACCCTCAAGGCCAATATTTTTTCTGCAACCTACCACTCACCACACAATAATAGAAACAACCCCACAATTAAAAAATCCTCTATTACATCAACAATACACAAATTGAAAAAATAAACACCATAACCTTCTAATGGCCATTTCCTTGATTATGTTCCTAGATAAGTAAGTCCATCATTATCCTTGTTGTAATTGAGGTACATTTGAACTTAGGTTATTACCTATCTTTAAACCAGTTAAACTACCATTCTGAGGTACAATATAGTGTTTTATTGTCAAAATTCAAAGGTATGTGTTCTTAAAGTGTCTAAATTGTTGGTTTAGACTAAATTATGGTATATGTTTCTTCACATCTTGCTACAAATGAATGAACAAGGGCCCTTCAATTATATATACCAAAAAATATATGCCAACAACAAATTATCTACAAACAATACTACATGATACCAGTTGTTGCCTTTGGGATGTGTTAGAGCTCAAATGTGCACCTATGGCTGAATCATAGACAATTCTGGGTTTGAGACAATATGGGACTATCTCCAAGTTGTGGGTCTGGAACTGATATAGTCCTCTGGAGAAGGTCAACTTCATCTACTTACTCCTAATACTAAATTACTCCAAAGGATTGAAATGTAACTATCTAGCTCTACTCTAACTTTTCAAGCGACCAGGGTGAGAAAGAGATGCATAAAACAAAAATCTTAATCTACAGAGGCGATGGCACCAGAAAATAAGGGTACGAACACTTTACCAAGAGAGAAAATGGAGGCAAACGATGATGAAGAGGATCGAAATTAAGACCACAAATTAAAATCACATCTCGAGTTCCACTTTCATCATGCAAAATAGACACAAAGTTCTGAAATAACATATAAAACACACCTGCAAAAGAATGAGAGGCAAGAGAGTGCAATAAAATGATAGATAAGGTAGAAATGAGCCACAAAACTAGGATTTTGTTGCTTAGAGATCATGCATAGATCATTACAAGATAGGAAGAAGATGCAAATCATTTACAGAACATGAATCAAAGACATGCGACCCTTAGAATACTTGTGTAACATAGAGTGATGCCCTTGCATTCCCAAAGTATACAACATTAAAACAAGGCATCACTTTAAAAAATATAGAAAATAGAAGGAGGAGAAATAAGAAGAAAGAGAGAGAAAATTTTGAATCCTCATTTCATGAGTTAACTATCTTTATTTAATTTCTGAGAATATCTTATTATTCCTTTGTAAAATGCGCCTCCCCACGTCACTTTCCTTGTTGAAGAAGGAAAGGCTTCCAAATGCATTTAATTTTGGTGGTTGATCCATTATGAGTAAACCTCTTACGTGTTGAAGACTCCTCTTTACTTCTCTCACCTACCATCTATTCGATCAAGAAAATACAATCTCAATTTATCAAGGAGGGAAAAATATTTTCTAATAATATCAGATTTACAAGATTAGATCATCAGTTTACAATTCACGTTCACTTTAGTGACCCGCGGAAACCTGTTATTTCCTTTGATACATGGATTAGTAACCACAAAACGGGAGTCTTCACGTGGTTTTACGCTTGCCACAGTATTTTATCTCTCATTCCATGAGTTTTGATAACTTCTCTAACCTCACCACATAAAATGCTATTTGGTTAAGCGCAACTCTATGTTGACCTCAAGTAGACTACCTATACTTCACCCCACTAGTTGGCTGAGGAACACCTTTCATTCCAAAGTTTGGACCATAACCCTGATGGTGTATAAGAGGGATTCCCGATAGCCTTATGAGTATCATGCCCTTTGAGCCTACGGATGCACTCTATGTCAATGAAAAACGTCTCCACGGCTTATATTTCAAAGACACGGTTTAAATTTCTAAAAAAATTCAGTAACCTAGGTTGCTATAATTCCCAAGGGGTACAAAAATAGGTGCAAAATTTTTAGCAACTTATAAGAATGGTCATCTAGCTTCCAATGAGAATATTAGTATGAAAATAAAACTTGAATTGGGAATGATGAAAATTTTGAAAGGTATTTAGAGATTGCTCTAGGGATTTCAATATCATGGAAACTGGTCTTTAATACCAACTTAATTTTACAATAACGTCTTATGCATTTATTCAAAACATGTCATGTGCAAAGAACTTAGGGAAAGGAACCTACACTACCAACATAACAATGCACCAAAGCACTTATTGGAATTGAAACTAATCTACTATGTACAAGACTGGATCAAATTTTAAATGTAGTCAAAATTTTGAGTCACGAATCCATAGGTGAATTGGATATTTCAATGCATTCCCATCTAATTAAACTGCCAGCAGAAATGAAAATCAGAGGTGATGTTTGGCATGCTTTTGATGATGCTAGTGGGTCACTCCACCATAGCATCAAAAACTGAAGTGTCTTCCTGCAAGGTTTAAACTCATTCCCTAAAATTATCCCATTTAAAACATTGGTCTCCAACCCTATAAATCATTTGATCTTTATGCACTTTTGCCTATCAAACCATTGCTTGATTGTTGAATTCTATTTATTGATTCATTCAAATCTCTTGAGTGCATTTTTGAATTCTTGAGCTCAATGAAAATCTGCTATGTGGATTTCCCTTTGAACGTGCACATCAAACCGTCCAATTTTTCAGCTAATCTGCAAGTGAATACAACACAAGAAAAAGGAACCGAGCTTCCTTTCCATATACCAGCTTGTATGGAGAAGTTCCAATTTGAAATTTTAAAAATGTTATCATGTCTGCCATAAATTACAACTTTCAACACCTACACTTGTTTGCCACTTCCTTTGGTTGATCGATCCAAATTGATTCTGTATGATTACTAATCAGAGGTCTTGTTGGTGGATTCCGGCCCAATCCATTACCTGTAATGGGTAATAATTAAGAATAAGTCTTCAAGATAGACCCCCCAATGTCCCAAAAATTGGCAAACATCATTTGAGCCTAGAAAATTCTTATGGTGAAGAGGATCAAATGATACATAGGCTAGTCTGAGGGATTAACCAAACTCTTGCTAATATTCTTCTCTCGGGGACCCAATGGCTATGCTTAGGTCAAATTAAGAATATTTTGCTTGTTAAGGAATACAAAGAGTCACTTTCAATCCATTTGTTTTATAGTCCCTATAACTAGTAATTAAAAGTTTGTGACTCATCAGTCATAAAAGGCGGCTTTAATTATCCCAATGAAATCAAGTGCCCCAAGATTAGAAATGGTTGATTCACCTGAATTAGATAAGGGGCACAGGCCGTCAATATTTCCTTTCATTGAAGAGGCACATTTTGTTACAACTTCCTATAATGGCATTTGCGAGCAATCCCTTAAAATTAAGCTTTATCCCTATGTTTATCATGATAATGGTTATATCTTTAATGTAGAGAAATGCCCATAAAGCCATCATGGAATGATTAGTGTTCGTGCACATTTAATCACCATTATCTAATACATAGTTTGAGAAACACTTTTCCTTCAATGATTTCAATTTTTGAATAACACGTGCACTAAGGAATGGATTAACAGCCTCATGTTTCCTTAATGTCTACATTGTTCAAACCCATAGGGTATAGCATCAGGATAGATAAAAATTTTCACGAGTATCAATCAATCCAAAGATTGCATACATTCAATATGTTGTAAACATCCTGTTACCACACAAATCACGTGGCATCATCATTGTAAATAGAATTCATTGATAAGGGCAGTCTCTTGAGATTCCACGACATCTTTAGCTAATTGTTCACATAGTGCTCTCCCTCTTACCAACTTTGTGACCATGATGAGTAGGTATCATATTTACATGAAAATATTTCTAAATCATATCCAACTCGTTTCTCAACTCATTCCATATTGACATTTTGACACTCAAATGCGACACTAAATAATGCAGTAACATTAAGGGTACTATTGAACCTCCAAGGCTCACTATGTGATGCATGTGCAAGTGTTTCTAAAATTAGCTAACCAAATCTAAAGAGAATTGAAACTAACACCTAATAGCTTCCTAAACAAAGCTAACTAAACATAGATCAATATGCTACCATCATGAGACTAAACATCAGAACATGATAGAACTTTGAAGGAAATCAAACTAACATGTTAAGCATTAACATTAATCTACTCTTTGAATTAATAGAAATGGACCTAATGTAGATCCTTAGCAATCAAAATGTTAATTGTTCTAATTGAACCCAAGGGTTTAAAATGAACCTAAGTCTCCAAGACATGGCTATCAAGCCATATTTGATTTTCTCCATATGATCCTTTAAAGCTTGGATGGATGAAATGCCTTCAAGAATGAAGATACCTAGCTCAACACTAATGGAAAAGGCTATTAAGTATGAAAATGTGCTATAGTTTATGCTCTTATGCATGCATTTAGGTGTAAGTGTAGAAAGGTAGAGGAGGGTTCTTTATATAACCCAAAGGTTTGAAGAAGCTTTGCATCCTATTATATGTGGGATAATAATAATCTAGGTTAGTTATGGATAAACATACTTTAGATGTTTGAGATAACTTTAGGAGAGACTTAATTTGTCATTAGTGGATTCATGTGGATAAAGGGGGGGTGTATTAATTAATCAAGATGATTAAGTAATATGTAGGTGTAAGCTTATAGAATCTTTTCAGATGGAAAAATTAGTATGATTTGGACGGGATTAGGAGGGATTTAAATCCAATTAAATAGATGATTTATTGATTAAATAGAAGAGAGTCTATTAATTAATTAATTAGAATAGATAGACGGTGTTGATTAACGAAAGCGTCATTAATTAACGGTAGGTCGTTGGACATCTTGAATGAAAAGGGTTAATTAATTAGTGTAATGTAATCAATTAATGGTGATAGAGAGAAGATGAGTGCATTATTGACGATATGTCGTCAATTTGTAGGGAAGGGGATAATTAGCTCAATTTAAGTATTTAAATTGCTCGATCCAAATTTTAGGTGTCTACATTTTCCCCTCTTTGGGGTGGCGTAAGCGATGCCACTTCAAAGATAGTAGACAAGTACAAACACATGAATTTTGAAGGGGATAGAAGAAAAATTAGTAGGAGTGAGAGGATGCCCCCTCAAGTTGTCGATGGGGTGATGAAATAGGTCGATCGATGATCGAAAAAGATGAAGGAAATGGGTAGAAGAATGAGGAGGGGTAGGATGCCCTAAGGTGAATTAAAAGAATAATGTTGAATGATATAGAAGAAAAATGAAGACGGGAAAAAAAGAACTAGCTTTCATCCAGTGTATTTAAACAACTTTTGTGTCATTATATTGCCAGTGATCTATATCATCGGTCCTTATTAAAAATATAAGCATATGACAAAAGTGTAGAATGACATGAAAAACCATAATATGAATAATTTTCCATTGCTGAAAACACCAACTCAATGCAACATACAGAATGTAATGCAATACGAGAAAGTAAAAAATCTCATGTAACAGGGGAAACAAGTACAAATGCAGATATTCAAACCAACAATGGTCAAGATGGTTGTACAAATGTTTTGTTAACAGTGTTGAAGAGATCCACAAGCTCATGATTAACGAAAAGGGTTAAAAATGATGCGCCGAGAAAGACTACATGTAAGGGAAAATGACATTGGACATGGCATCCACGAAAATCGTTTGTGTGTAACAAAATAGCACTAGGCAACGAACGTGCCCCAGAGTACAGACGAAGCAAGTAACTAGCTTTTTGAATGGTTGTGAATCCAGTGATCTGCGAGTCATATTAATCAGGGAATATGTGAGACAAACCAATAGGATATGGAGAAAATACCATGCGCATGACACAAGTTTCAGTCGTAATAAGCGAGTTACCATTTTTGTATGGTTTTTTACTTTTTAGAATTTTTGAAAAAATTTGCCCTGTTTCTGGATTTTTGATATATATATATATATTGTTTTTATTGGTTTTTCTTTCTGAATTGTGGTGAACAGTAGAAGAAGATAGTGAAGGGCGTAGGGGTAACAGAAAGTGCCTTAGGTGGAAGAATGGAAAAACAAACGACAAATAATGTCCTTGTTTAGTGGAAAAATTAAGAAAAAAATAATTATTTGACAAATATTTATTCACAAGAGTGTGGAGAAGAATAAAAATCTCTAGGGAGAAATAAAATTGTCTGAGGGAGAAGAAAGGGGTAGCGGACAGCAAAAGATGCCCCAATACAGTGAGAAATAAGAGAAAAATAATTATTTAATAAAAATAATTATTCCACAGCGGACAGAGGAGAAAACGATGATCGAAACGGGCCTCCTGTCCCTTCGGATAGTGAAAAACAGGTTAATATAGCCCACCAGGGGGGTAAAAACATCGCGACCAATTCATTTTAACTAAGCAGTTTAGAAAATTTATTGTGAGGCTCTGAAACTGAGGATAACCATGGTGATTGCACGAGACTGATTGAGGTGCGCAGATGCAGTCCGGGGGTACCAGTGGCATGCAGATGATGTCCCCTTTATGAGTATCAAAACCTTGCTCATTAATTTTGTCATTAATGCATTAAATTTGATTGTTTAGCCCTAGGAAGTCGCGTTAGTGTGCCTGCACCCAGGCAAAAGAATTGGTTAGGGTGCGGAGGTGCCTTTTTTGGGGCACAGACGTCTTTTTGGAGGCGCATGCACCAAATCACACATGTGCACATGCGCAAGCATATGAAACACACACCCACATGCACATGCACACACATGCACATGTGCACGTACGCACACACATGAGAAACGAGGCACACATGTGAAAAGCGTGGCGCAGACATGCAAAGGTGAGCGCACACACATAGGAGCACATGCGTACAAGTGCAAGCATCAAATGTGTTGTGCACATGCCAAAAAGGGCGCGTAGGTGCCCTAAACAGGCAGAAAAAGATAGGAAAGTGTCAGAAACATGACACTTAGAAGAATTTTAGGATTTTTGGGTTAACCCTAAAAGAGGAGATAGATTTTTAGAAGAAATGCTAGGAAGTAATTAGCGGTGTGTTATTTTGCAGAGACAACTACCAATTTTGCAGACACAAGAGCGACATACCTAGATTGCAGAGCTAGAGGGTAGTATGCACCGACACGACCGGCGAGCCATGGAAATTATTCTCGAGGCAGTAGGGCTAGGCCCTGTGTCTTAGATGCCCTATATCATACTGGACCACGGTCTACTGACTACACTAGTCGAGTGATGGCATAGCGAGAGTCAGTGTTTCAGATTACCTTTAGGAGAGATGACTGTTACCATTGAGGACATATGGCAAATCCTTCACATGCCGATGATGGGACACTATTGATCGAGTACAATTCTGATGCAGGAATTATTAGGAGCAGCTTGCAGTGCCCTGTTTGGTGTTGATGATATACCTCACGATGAGAGGATGGACCATAGCATTGCATGAGTGCATCTCCAACCCCACATCGCAATCGGGGGCCTCTCTACTTCATGGCTGTAATCAGTGGGTTCCTACTCATTGATAAGAACATGGGACCTCTTTCCTGAGAGGATTACTGCCTTTGGTTCATGGCATCTATAACGATGAGAGATATTGCTAGGGGGCAGTGCATACTGTGCCCACCTATACTGAGGACTTACATTTGATTACATACCACGTTCATAAGACCGTGGGTCCAACCTCATTATTACAGATATGGTCATGGGATCATATTGCGATGGGACACCATATGGGCCCTTTCCATGTCTAAGATCCAGAGGAGCCATCGTATATGGCATGGGTAGCAGCAGGTGGGGATGTGCATGGCCATCTTGGCAGCCTATTCAGATATAGGCAAGAGTTTGACAAGCTGGTAGACATAGACATCATCTGGTGACCATACAGGAATTTCCAATTGCCAGAGGATACCACAGAGCTCAGCATGTGCCTGGTGGAGCACTTTCTCATTGGCAGCCGCAGTTACATCATAGAGTTATATCAAGTAGACAGGTACCTATGACAGCTTGGCAGGGTACAAGGGGTCCCCCAGTAAGATATCTGGCATGCATGTAGGGATTCAAAGAGGTAGACCATGGGGCCTCGTATACTAGTGGCCTGAGCTAGGGTGAGTTTCACATAGGTGGTCCCATAGGTATAGGACCCAGTTCGACAAGTGAGGGATCCAGGGGCCATAGCTGACTATGCAGCCTGGTATGTGACAGTGTTACCCCGGCGTCTCACCATTCTAGAGGAGGCCTAGGCAGCAGGCATTTTCCCACCTGTAGAGATATGGCACAGTGCAGAGCATAGGGCGAGGGCAGTGGCATAGGGGCTAGACCCAGAGGATCCTTTTGATGGCATCCCACATGATGGATAGGGTGCCTCACAAGCACATGGACTGAGGCCGTAGGGCCCAGTACAGGTAGTAGTGCAGCCACCCAGAGGCAAGGTCTTCGAGTAGGCATAGTTGTCCAGAGCACCTCAGGGACCAGTCCCTGAGGCACACACAGCCTTCCAGCCAGTGGCACAAATAGCCATAGTACAGGTGTAGTTACAACAAGCCATAGCCGAGAGAGACACGCCCAGAGAAGAGAGAGATGAGGCTTGAGTCTGGTGTGTGACTATTGTAGCAAAGCGTGATGAGGCTTGAGCTCACATTGTTACCTTACTTTCAAAGCGGGATTAGGCTCAGGCCCAGGTTGGCCCAGGAGATGATAGAGTAGCATGGCGGAGCCAAATCTGGGAGACAGCGGTACATGCGGCTCAAATATTGAGCCTTCTTTATCAATCTCAATCATAGGTTCATATGGTTTTTACATAAAGAGACCATGTATATGCACATCACAGGCACTACTAGCATAGAGGGACCAAGATTGCACCGAGCTGTAGACTATGACTACAGAGAGAGACCGAGAGGTTTCTACCTCTAGACAAACCGAGGCAGACTTGGCCTGAGTGACAGGTGAGTAAGATACTACCTGTAGGCAACTCTTTCCTCCGGAGATGCCGACCTGATACGTGATGCCACTAGGCTTGGTGGTGAGGCCCTATTTTACAGGACTGATTATTACATAGTGGTTCCTCCAAAGCAGTGAGTAGCACTAGCACAGCTATCAGGGTTGAGTGCCTCAGGCTCTCGATCACGAAGATCAGGCCATTCAACAAGATCAGTGAGACAGCCCCTTCCAGAGCAGCCAATCAGACCAGTGCCATCCCAGCCTCAAGTGTTCCGTCAACCAGAGGACAGATCTGGGAGCCTCAACGAGGGTGAGATCTGTGATTGAGATCTTCATTTTTGTTGTACATATTCTTTATATGTATGCCTCTTATGAAGGCCGGTTTTTGATGTACAGCCTTGTATACATGTATTTTGATGATGCCTCATGATGAAGGCTTGATTCTTTTTTATACATGTAAATTTTTTATGGTACTGTGTATCGATGATGTATTATATTGAGTACTGATCTGGACAGTGTATATTTGTGTAGACATTTGTATCATCCTTGTACGCCTCAGCTGAAGGTATTTTTTGATATAGAGCACTGATTTGCATCCATTTTTGATATAGATGTATATTGACACACACGCACACACACACACACACACACCGCACACGCACACACACCATATATATATATATATATGAGGATTACTTTGTTTTGGCTCAGATACACATGGTTATGAGATGATGTACTTTATTGTTTTTGTGTCCTGATGTATGTGATATGAGTGGGATAATTTTATGATGTGAAATACCCTTTTCAGAAATTACTGTAGATTGATTCTCATTGCACGTTGCATGTTTTGATTCAGCACTTATGTATGTGTTGTGACATGAGTGGGCATTCTATGATGTGAAATACCCTTTTCAGAATTATTCTATGTTGATTCTCAGTGCACGTTGCATTTTTTGATTCAGCACTTATGGATGCATCATGACATGAGTGGGCATATTCTATGATGTAAAATACCCTTTTTAGAAATTATTCTATGTTGATTCTCAGTGCACATTGCATTTTTTGATTAAGCACTTATGGATGTGTTATCTGATTTTGTACTTTGTGTGTATTTGATTTCTGATGTTTGATGTATACATGTGCTGTGGATGTTAGATGATATATCCTTATATGATAGCAAATGCATTTCTCATGTGTTAGTTTTGATGCATATGGACGGGATGATATGATGATAGTGGTGTGGGGGAGATAGATTTTTTATCTTGCACAACCCCTCATTGTCCCCATTGATGATACGCTATGTGATGATTAGCTTAGCACTACATGCATGATGTAAAACCCTTAGCATTTTGTTTATATATGATGTATAGATGGATGTTAGATGTGATGATAATGATGGTAATGTGATGTGAATGATAAAAAAATAGAGCACATGTAATAACACAACCAAATGCTACCAAAGAACACCAGGAAAATAATACAATACACCATGATTCACCATGCTTTATTAACATGCAACAAACACAACCAAATGCTTAAGAAATAACATTATGAAAGTAACACATTACATCATGATTTCTTAATATTTACTAGCAATAATAAATCTAATCTAAGCAAGAAAAGATGAATCCTAACAAAGTACACCCAAGCAACAAAACAAACTGAAAGCAAGAAACACAAAAATAACCATACAAACAACAAACAAAGCAAGAAACAAGACAATGCAAGTAAATGTAAGTAAATGTTTTTGTAAGATTTATTTTCATGCAACAAGTTTCTATTTGTTTTGGTTGTTTTCAAACAATTTTCTATTGTTTTGGTTTAATGTGAATTTTTTTTCTATTGTTTAGTGTTTTCTAACAGTTTTCCAGAGCTATGTGCAGGTAACCAATGAAAGCGGTGGATGCCCCTAGCGTTAGATGAGGAATATAGCAAGGGTAGAAGCCACGCATTTATGAATAACGAAGGTGAAATTCATTGAATTTCCCACAATCGTAAGATGGGAAATAGCAAAAGACCATACCCCTCACAAATGAATAAAAGAAGGCAAAGTCGGATCAAGGCTAGATAGGATGGGGCGCTTAGAGAACCTCGAAGGTAGAACTAGGTCCAGGACCAAATAAAACTACCCTCTTGGATATAGAATGCTTGTGAACAAAAAATCCTCCTGAGGCACCAGAAATCGGTTTTCACCCTAAGACTTTCCAAAGTGCCACAATTGTGTGGTTTTCACTAGTGGACAACCTATTTTTCTCTTTTTCTCTTTTTCTGATCTTTTTTATTTTTTTATTTTTTTTTAACTTTCTTGTGCACCATGTTCAAAGCATATAACCACTTAAGATGCATGACGTTCATCGGGATCCCGGAGCTCATCACCATTGGGGTGAGACTAGTTTGTATGCCCTTGTGCCATAATTGGTGACTATGACATAGGGTCCCAACCAATGTGGTTCGAACTTCCCTTTCTTTTCTCGCTCTGCTATGGTGTTGAACTGGTTCTCCTTCATGAATAAATCACCAACCTCAAACTGATGAGGGATGATTCTCTTGTTGTAGTTTCTTGCAAACTCTATGTTGATACACTTTCAGGTGATTAAGAGCATGAATGTGCCTCTCATCCAGGAGCTCTAACTTAGTCAGTCTTGCCACTCGATAATCTTCATCCTTTTCAAGAGTAATCCTGAAGAGAAATTCTCAAGGATGGAAGTTAAATCTCTAAAGGGATGATAGATTCTGTCCTGAAACAGTAGGGAATATGGTGTCGCACCCGTAGGAGTGCGAATGGATTTTTGGTAAGCCCAAAGGGCTGGATGGATTTGTAGGTACCAGTTTCACGACCTATTTTGCTGACCATCTTCTCCATTATCCTTACCAAAGTCTTGTTTATTGCCTCAGCTTGTCCATTACCCTTGAGGGTAATATGGCGTGGACCATTTTAACCTAATTTGGAACCGTTGGCAAATACCTTTCACATTTTTGTTCTTAAATGACTTCCCATTATCTGTAACAATGGCTGCAGGAATACCATATCGACAAATAATGTGATTCATGATAAATTTAGAAATCTGGGCTCTTGTGACATAGGTTAAAGGGATAGCCTCCACCCATTTTGTAAAGTACTCTGTAGCTGTGATGATATGTGTATGACCATCAGATGAGGTAGGAGTAAGTTTTCCTATTAAGTCAAGTCCCCACTTGGAGAATGGCCATGGGGTAGTGATAGGTTGCAATGGTTGCGATGGAGCATGAATGAAATTTCCATAATTTTGGCAAAGCACACATTTTCTAACATAATTGCAACAATCAGTTTCCATGGTTGGCCAATAGTAACCTACTCTCAACAGTTTCTTAGCCAAAAACATTCCATTTGTATGTGCTCCACACACCCCTTCATGCACTTCCTTGATTGCTTGGATTGACTCCGTCACATCCAAACAACGTAAAATATTCCCATCGTTGCCATGACGATAAAGTGTACCTCCTAAAAGGGTGTAATGGGCTATCTGGCGAATCAGGATTTGCTTTTTAGAACATGAGATATCGGGTGGGAATGTGTTGTCCTTAAGATAGGTGAAAATGGGTTCTGTACCACGGGGAATTGGGACCAACAACCTCACAAGCTAGGTAAGATTCTGGCATGTCATACGCGGGCTGGCGTAGATTTTCTATGAAGAATGGCATATCATTATTCCCTGGCAGAATACGAAGCATAGACCCCACCATTGCCATGGCATCTACCGATTTGTTCTGCGCTCTTAGGATTTGCTCAAAGGTGATGTGCACAAAATACTCCTTTAGAGTTTCCACTAACTTTTTGTAAGGTATGAGCTTGTCATCCTTAACCTTATATTCATCATTAACCTGTGTGATGATTAACTTTGAATCACCTAAAACCTTGACATAATGAACATTCCACTTGATGGCCAGCTTCATCCCTGCAATGAGTGCCTCATATTCTGCAATGTTGTTTGTGCAAGGGAAGCCTAGGTGAAAATCCTGCGGTATAGAATCACCAGAAGGAGTAATAAGGACCACTCTTGCACCTGAACCATGAAACGTAAAGGACCCATCAAAATGTATCTGCCATATAATAGCTTCTTCAATGTAGAGCAAGGAGGCATCTAGCAGATCTAGATTCAAAGGTTTCGTGCTTTGCAAAGGTGCTTCTGCTAGCTGGTCTGCAAGTACTTGTCCTTTAACTGATTTTTGATGGACAAATTCTATGTCAAACTCACTGAGTAGAATGATCCAATTAGCCATTCTACCTGTGAGGGCGGGTTTGGACAATAAATACTTGAGTGGGTCAACCTTGGATATTAGCTTGGTCTTAGTGTTCAACAGATAATGGCAAAGTTTTTGAAAAGTAAAAAACAATGGCTAAGCAAACCTTTTCAATTTGAGGATAATTAAGCTCATAGGCAATGAGGGTGTGACTCAGATAGTACACCACTTTCTCCTTATGACCAAGGTCATATTGGGAGAGCAGCGCACCAATAGCAAATTGTGTAGTGGAAATATAGAGCAAGAGTGGTTCCCCAGGAGTGGGAGGCATGAGGACAGGTGGATTAGCCAAGTACTGTTTAAGCAAAGCAAAGGCTTGTTGTTGCTCAGGTCCCCAGATGAAAGTGACATCCTTTCTAAGTAAATGGGTGAATGAGTGACATTTATCTACAAGTTGGGAGATGAAGTGGCGAATGGCTTGAATTTTCCCCTGTAAGCTGCGCAGTTGCTTGATATTCTCAGGTGGAGGCATTTCAGTGATAGCAGACACTTTAGCAGGGTCTACCTCAATACCTCATCTTGACACAATGAAGCCCAATAGTTTCCCTGAGAGCACACTGAAGACACATTTCTTTGGATTCAGCCTAACTTTGTATTCACAGTAGGCGTTCAAAGATATGCCGCAAAATGATAGGATGATCCTCTCTTGTTTTGGACTTTCCCAAGGATATCATCTACGTAGTCCTCCATGATATCATGAATCATATCATGAAAAATTACTGTCATGGCCCGCTGATAAGTAGCTCCTACATTCTTAAGGAAAAATGGCATCACTTGATAGCAGAAGGTGCCCCAAAGAGTCGTGAAAGCTATTTTGTGTTGGTCTTCTTAAGCGATCTTGATTTGATTATATCCCGAAAATCCATCCATGAGTGATAGCATTTCATACCCTACTGTTGAGTCAACAATCATGTCAATGTTGGGCAGTGGAAAATCATCTTTAGGGAAAGCTTTATTGATGTCCCTAAAATCCATGTAGATTCGGATACCGATAGGTTTTTTCTGGACAGGAACAATGTTCGATATCCATTTAGAATAATCAATTGGCCTGATGAATCTGGCTGCAAGCAATCTTTCCAAATCTTCTTTAACCAACAGGGCCACTCTTGGGTGTAGCTTTTAGAGCTTCTATTTAATAGGCTTGGCGTCTGTATGCACGACTAGGTTTTGCACGACCAAAGTTAGATCTAAGCCAGGCATGTCTTTCTAAGACCATGCGAACACATCAATAAACTCTTGCAGTAGCATAGTGAACGTCTTTTGTTCTCTAGCCGAGAGTGATGCTCCCAATTTTACTATCTGGGGATCTTCTTCTGTACCAAGAATGACATCAATGGTTTCTTCGACTACAAATTTTGATAAGTCCTCCATACGCGTAGGATCAGGAGGAAGGTTGAGATCTTCATCCAAGGATGTCTCCATGAGATTTTCATCCTTGGCATGGTCACTTTGTTTGTCCTTTGATTTTCTTATTTGTTTGTCAGCCAGTGCCTCAAAGAGGTTTTCACTGTGCGACTTGGACTTTGATTTTTTCCGAGGCTTTTCTTTAGAAATTTTGCCCTCGCTTTTCTTTAAATTTTGCTGACCACGAAGTTCAGCCTCCTCGCCGAAGTAGGCGCAGGTATCTAAGTCGATAAAGAAACCTTTCTTGTGATCTCCAATGGGAATTGTATCCCTTATGCCCATGAATTCTATGATAGCCTCGTCATTCTTGAATAAATCTAGTGGCATGTGACGTTGTTGGTCCCATTCAACAAGGGAAGGGTAGACAAGGTCAAGGGTTGGTTCTGTGGGGGTTATGGTTAGGACAACATTGTTCATGAAAAGGTTCGTGGAGGCCAGATCCTCATATTGGCTACAATGGGAATCCGTATCGCTATCTAGATAGTCAGAGCTATCCTCGCGCTCAGAAAAAGTAGCGTCTTGATCATTGGGGTGTGCTCCATAAGGGCGAATCCCAATGTCGTATCTTTCTATTTTGAAATGTGGAAGAGGGACTGGTTCTCTTTGTCCTTGTTCATTCCTCCCACATCCTAGGCCTTTGTAGCCCATGGAGTACATCATTTTACTAGATTTTTCATATTCTGGGGTCGATAACAGGAAGGCTAAGTATCCTCAGGGACCCAAGTTGTAGGTGGATCAAGCAATTTCTCCTAAGCTAACAAGCCTCCAGGTAGGAACGACCCAATAGTGTGTTCCTCTCTAGGTCTTCTGAAGCGGTAGTTGGGTCGACCTCTAGTCTTGGGCGACAATGAGAGGTCTGAAACCAAGAGCGCTTGTTGTACATTATACTCCCCGCAACCATATTCAAGGATTTTCATCTCCCATGAATCAAATGGAGATGTTGAAGTAGACGTGCCATGAGCGCAAGAACTAAGAGAATCTGAATCCACCCGGGATTCCATGGCCTCAGACTGGAGAGGGACAGCTATATCTGTGGAGGGACATGCATATGTACCCTTTCGTGCAAAGCTATTGAGAGCTCTATAATGAGCAAAGGGCTCAGAATCTCCTTGTATTGTAACCATATGTCCCTCATGCTTCAACTTAATGCATTGATGAAATGTTGATGGCACGGCCTACATGGCATGAATCCATGGTCGGCCTAGAAGCATGTTATATGGAAGTTCCAAGTCTAGGACATGAAACTTTGTCTGATGGCAAGTGGGACCCACCTCCATGGGCAGCGTGATGGTACCTGTTGATTCCCTTTCTGCGTTGTCGTATGTGGTGATAGTGATAATATGGGACTCAAGATCTTCCTCCGTATGTCCCAACTGTTTGACCAACTTAAGTGTGCAAATGTTCAACCCAGATCCGTTATCCACAAGCACCCATTTGATTTTCCTGCGGGTGACAACTACCTCAATGTATAAGGGAAGATTATGTGTTGGATTCTCAGTAGGGATCTCCCTATGGTTGAAAGCAAGATGTTCACTTGGTAAAATGTTTTCCACCACGGCTTAAAGGTGTGTAGGATCAATTTCTAAAGGCACTCCTGACCCCTGAAGAGTTTGGTATAGAATGTCTTTATGCACATTGGATATCTTGAGAAGATCTAAGATCAAAATCTTAGCAGACGTCTTTTCAAGTTGTTCTAAAAGGTTATATTTACCAGTTTGTGGGGTTGACGGAGAAGGTTCCAGAATCACGAGGCGGGCACACCTTGTTACCGCAGCACAGTCCTTTCCCTTGATCCGGATGGTATTGACATGGTCAGCAGGAGAGTGAATACATCTGATAAGTGAATCATAATGATTGTTATCTCTTTTGGTGTACAAGTAATTCACAGCTTTATAAGTTTGGGATGACTCTCCCTGATCCGGCTTTGACTTTTTCAACTTATCATGCTTGGGGAATGGTTCTTTATATATCCCTATTTTCTCGTTAGGTGTTTGTGTTTTGCCTGGGTTATCCACCTCTATCTCACCATTGTCAATGAGGTCCTGAATATAATGACAAAGCCACAAACATTTTTCTGTCTTATGTCCTTTGACGTGATGCATCTCGCAATATTCATGCTCCTTGTACCATGAAGGTTTTGGAGCGTTGTCGTCAAATGGTTGCGTTGTAGGATAGGTCATCATGTGGGCCGCATCCAATTGTTTTAGTATGACTGACAAAGGTTCATTGAGAGAGGTGAATGTTCTTCGCTTTGGTGGTGGTTGAATTGGGCCCTTGGTCAGTTTAAAAGGTTGACCAGTTTGGACCGTTTGAACACGTTTGGAATCAGTGATTCCGTCTCACACCACATTTTTGATTTTATTGAAGATCTTCGGCTTTTCCGCATGTTTGACATTTTGGTTGTCTCTAGATTGGGTTTTGAGGACGCCTTTGGCAATGAGGGTTTTTTCTATTTGAATCCCTTTCTCGATAACCTCCTCAAAAGTATGAACACAATGCATTTGGAGGTGGAAAGCTATATCCGGGTTGAGATTGGGAACGAAAATACTAACCAACTATTTTTCAGGGAAAGCGCAAGGGAAGCGACTAGCTATCCCTCTCCACCATTGGAGGAAGCTGGCAAAAGTCTCATTAGGGCGTTGGTTGGCACCACATAAGTCTACCATTGTGACATCACTCTCTATGTTATATGAGAAGTGACACACGAATCTTTCTGCCAATTCTGGCCAGGTGAAAATTGATCCTCATGGTAAGCGTGTAAACCACTCCAAGGCTTGACCTCTGAGACTCTTGGGAAAAATTCTGATGAGGTAATTGTCACTATAAGACACCTCTTGACATGCCATGTAAAAATCTTTAACATGATCCCATGGATCTCCTTTCCCTTTATATTTGTCAAACTTTGGCATATCAAATTTCTTTGGAAAGGGTTGAAGGGTCATTGTCTTGTCAAAAGGATAGGGGCATAATTCTTCATATTGATATTTCCTGATGCTCCCTATATTGCTCTCTTGTAAGCTCGTGAGCGTCACTTTCATAGACTGCACTTCTTGTGTGAGCAATTGTTCTTTAGTGGGAGAAGCAAGGATGTAAACACGATGATACCCTATGTCTTTTTCTCCTTGGTTTTCTTGATGGAGTTCATTGATCTTAACCTTAGGCCTCAACTTTTGAATGTTCTTGTTTGCGTCTTTCTGTACATGGGAAGTAAGCAAAGCTAGTTGTCAGCTTAGGTTACTGATTTGTTGTTGGATTGTGGCTTGGTTTGTGGCTTCTTCTTCTAAAGGTTCCTCCTCCTCGTATTGTGGAGGTTCTTCACCCATCTCATGTTCTATCTTGTTTCTTCGTGGCACTTTGATAAAGGGTATTCTATGCCCTACCACTTTATCATTTTCTGCGTAAGAAGTGGAAGCATGTCCGTGTGTTAAAATATCTTCCATATTGATAAGGGGACGTTCTTCCTCAGTAGCGTCATTTGCAGGTAGTATTGTTTCATTCTTGGTGGGCAATTTGGCCCCTAGTTCTATAACCCATGCCAACACTCTATCTTTGTTTCTAAGAAGAAATTCATCTAGTAGAGTGGGGTTAAAATTGAAGTCTACGTGTGGAGATTATAATTCATTTCCACTATGATCGACCATCTCTTCTGTTTCCTTTTCTACAGAAAACAGTGGTCCTAGGTCATGTCCAATGAAGGGGTTTGACCCTTGTCTGTTAGAGGTTTCCCAAGCTTACGCTTGTTGTTCCTCATATGTCTGTTTCTTTAATCCTAGACATGTTTTAGGAGCCATGTTTTCGTGATAGTTTCACTAGGGTGAGTTGTAAATGTGTTCAAAGTTTAGTGACCACCCCTAAGTGAGATGTAAAATGTATTTGTTAAGAGTATGAATACGTCAACAATGTGAGAATACCAATGTGATAGAGTGATAAATCACCAGTGACACAAGCGTTTGGTATTAAAACCTGTTTAAATGAAGTACCTCCTAGACTATGTTTCAAAAAGTAGTTTCGCGTCGCAAGATGATTAACAAGATGTTTTCACTTATGCCAAGTTCAAGGGAATGAACAAAATGTAAGTAAATACAAGAAGTCAATGCGACCTCCCAATCAAGATATACGATGAGCAAGCTCAAACTCGATTAAGACCTATATCTCAAAAAGTGCCAATTACAATTCATGAATGACACAACAATATCACCAAGATATGTTAACCCACTTTGCGAGAAAGTGAAGTATTGATATCAAGATGTTATTGATATAACACACACAAATGGTAACACCTAGCACTCTTCAAAATCGAGGTAATAATAGAACCGAACTAAAAATCTCAAAGTATAGCTAGGAATAGTTAAAAATGTGTGCAGCGTAACCTTACAATATAGATATTTATGTCGAGCTTACAAGAAACAAGACGTAAATATCGAAATTGTAGTGATACGATACAAACAAGCTAACTCTTCTAAGGAAGTCCACGGTGATGAACCACGCCTAACTACAATGACGATCTTGACATGGGTATCAAGATCACAATGGCTACCAATGACGTGAATACACCTCCGCACACTTTAGACATTTAACTTACCCAGCCGCAAACATGGATGGGTGTAAACAGACATAAAAGTGACAGAAACAGTTGATTGGTAACACAAAGGTAGTCACCCTTCTTCTGATCAACAAAGTGTCAAAAGAATGTGAAGGAAGTAAATTAAAAAAAAGGATGAAAAATGCTGGCTTCACTTCGGCAGAGTTTCACCTCGCCCTAAGGCAAGTAAAAACTAGGCGAAAGTAACGCGTCACACGTTTCACAATGAAAATATGGTTCACAACTCAACACTATTTTAGAATGGTCAAAGTGGGCTCCTGGCCAAAGTATATCTTCCTAGGTGGTTCTCTCATCCTAGGTGCTACAAAGATTATCCACGAGTGGGACGATTTACCCAAATAGTCCCGATTATCTTTGGATTATCTCGAATTTTCCCTCTTCAAGCACAGTGGGCAATAAATGCATCTAAATGTGTACTTAAAAGGGTCACGTAGGGATAACTTGTAACTCTATCTCACAAAGGATTTACTAGTCAGATAGGTAGTGCGGAGCACTTCCCATTTCATCCACAAGGTTCCCTCTTGCGTGGACTACTTTGGGGTTCCTGGAACCACCCCCATTGTTGTAGCTTAAGGCGTTATGCCAAAGGGGTTATGTTCCAGTTGAGCGGAGAGGGACGTACCCTTTTCTGAAACCTGTAATACAGTGTTTTGAATATGTTGTTCGTTTTATCTTTTTTAATTAGATGTGGTTTTCTCAAACACCATTTGGCAACCTGTATAACAATTGTATTAGTAGTTTTCTGACTTTTGTTTCGATTCCTCCGTTCTTTGACAAGCGATGGCATTTTGGTCCTGTATGATGATTTTTAGTAGTTTTCCATCAAAAGAGAAGGCATCATTTCTGATTCTCCAGATCATCCAAGGACGCAAGAGAAGAGCATACATGATGTCTTCAAAATCTAAAAAGATATCAAATGGAAAAACACTTTAATTCAACTATGCCAAATTAACCAATTCCAACTTAAATACTCTTAGCAATCTCAAAGCATCAAAAGGACTTTAAGAATCATTTATGATTCCCAAGATCGCCCCAAGGGACGCGAGGGAAGAGCATACGCGATCCTTATTCCTATAAGTAAACAATGCAAAATATCACCTAATCAAATACAAACATGTAAAAACAGCCTGCAAAGACAAATATATGATTAGATAAACCTGCAAGAATGTTAGCACATCAACACCTTAATTTCAAAAAATGTAAAAGGACACTTGTGCCCCTTTTTCAGCGCCTGCGCGCGGGTTAGGGCGTATGCACCACTAAACGTTGTTTCGGCTCATAGTGCACCTACGCCACCCGAGAGGTGTGTGCGCCACGAAAATAGTATATGCGCCACTAAAATAGTGCCTGTGCCACTCTGTGGAATTTTTGGATTTATCAAGCGCCTGCGCCACCAGAGAGGTGTGTGCACCACAAAAACAACGTATGCGCTACTCTGAGAAAAACAGATAGAACAACCGTATTACCAGAAAAATGTGTCTGCGCCACTAAAACAGCATGTGCGCTCTGGTTAGGGCGTGTGTGCCAATCTAACAGGTTTCAGAATGTAGTGAAGGTATAGTATGAAATGACATCTACACCCAGGTTAGTGTGCCTACGCGCTGGTTAGGGTGTGTGTGCCAGGGTTAGTGCGCTTGCGCCAAGGGTAGGCAGATAGAGTAACAGGTTTCAATAGTGCGCCTGCGCCACCAGAGAGATGTGTGTGCCAATAAAACCATGCCTGCACCATGAAAATCATGCCTGTGCCCCTAGAATCCTACAACCTACAACCAAAATACAGCAGGAAACACAAGAAAACTCACAATATCTCAAATTTTGACAAGTTAGCTTAAGAATGGCAATAACCCATTAAAATTATGGCTATGAACATGAAGTTACACATATCAAATGAGCAAAAATTCCAAGAAAATGGACATTAATTACTACATGTGCATATCAAAAGTTAGCCAAAACAATGAAACTTAAACTAAAATGCCATGGGACTAAGAGTCCCACCGGGCGTGCCAAATGTGTGCAAGTGTTTCTACAATTTTAACCAAATTTAAAGCAAGAAAACTACCACCTAGAAATAGTTTCCTAACCTAGCTAAAAATGAGAAATATGCACCATCATGATGAAGAAATGAGCAAGTCCTACCCTTAACATTAATAACTTTGAATTAATCAAAACATAATGTAAATTAATGAACTCTATTCCCCTTAATTGCCTAATTAAACATTTAAAATGGACCTAAGTAGTCCAAATGGCAATCAAATCATATTTTCTTGCTTTGATCCTTCAATGGATGCTTGGGTGTGAGGCTTAGCTCTTCAAGAATGGAGGATGGAGGGCTCAAGAATGACAAAAGGCTATTAGTATGAAACTATGTGCTTACTTTTGTCTCTTGAGAGATTTAGGTGTAGGTGTAGAAGTAGAGGGAGGGTTGTTTATATAGCCCAAAGGATAAAGGATTCAACACATCCTCATGAATGTGGGACTAATGGAGATGTAGAGTTAGTTATGGATAAGGGGGGGTGGTTTAGATGGGGTTGAGCTAACTTTAGGAGGATTTAGTTTGTCCTCTAGTGGCTCATGTGGATAAAGGGGGTGTATTAATTAATCAAGATGATTAATTAATACATGTGCAAGATTTTATAAGCTTTTAGATGGATATTAGTGTGATTTGGACCATTAGGAGGGAATTAAACCAATTAAATAGTGATTTATTGATTTAATGAGAAGAGAGGCTAATTAATTAATAATAATTAATTAGACTAGATAGAAGGTGTTGATTAACGAAGGGTCGTTAATTAGGGTATGTGTTGGACATGTGACTTAATTAATTAGCATAATGTAATCAATTAACGACAATGGAAGAGAAGATGAGCGCCATTGACGATATGTCGTCAATTTGCGGGAAAGGAGATAATTAGCACAATTTAAGTATTTAAATTGTTGGGGCGTAATTATAGGTGTCTACAGAAAACAATTGTTTTTCAATGTAACTGTACTTGAGCTCATAGTTCTTGAGTGTTTGAATGAAGAAAGCTATAGGCTGCTCCAGTCCTTGATCATTTTTCTCGGTTAAAACTGTTGATATGCTAGATTCCGCCACATGAGCATAAAGCATGAAATCCTTGGTATAATCTAGATTAATCAATGTAGGGGCCTAAGAAATTTATTTTTTATCTTCTCCAAGTTGTTTTGACATTTTGCGGTCCATTTTAATGTTGAATCTTTCTTGAGCATAAGAGTAATAGGTCTTACCAAACCCGCGAAGTTAGGAATAAAGCACCTGAAAAAAGTTATCTTTCCAAGGAAAGATTACAATGCCTTCTTGTGAGATGTCAAGGAAAGAGTCGCGATAGCTACAATTCTCTATATATCAATGGTGATGCCTTATTTAGATACAATATGCCCCAATATCTTGACTCTAGGGACTACAAATTTACATTTCTTAATGTTAAGGAACACACCAAACTCTCTGCATCTTTCAAACACTTTTTCCAGGTGTTTCATGTGATCCGCACTGTGCTTGGAGAAAATAGTGATGTCATCTAGGTAAACCAAGATGAAATGATTGATGAATCCCTTGAAATAAATATCCATTTCTCTTTAGAAGGTTGCACCTGCATTTGATAAGCCAAAAGGCATCTTCTGATATGAATGCATTCCCCATTTAGTAGTGGGCATGGTTTTATACGGATCCTCTTCTTTATCATTCATCTGATTAAAACCATAATATCCGTCTAACATAGAGAACCTTTATGCTCCTACTATTGTCTGTAAAATTTGTTCCATAGAGGGAAAAGGATATTGATCCTTGAGGGAGGAACTGTTTAAATCCCTAAAATCCATGTAGAGTCATATCTCACCATTCTTTTTCCTTACCGAGACCAGATTTTCCACCCAAGTAGAATATTTGATTCGAAAATTACCTTGTCTTGAATAATCTTGGATAATTATTTTCTCATGAAGGGCTAAACCTTGGGGTTGATCAGCCTTTGCTTCTATCTTGTTGGCTTGATGTTGGGATCAAGATCAATAGAATGTTGGACTATGTCTCAATTAAATTATTTTAGATCTTCATAATCCCATGAAAATATATCATTAAACCTTTGGCATAAATAAATAAAAGTTCTCTTTTATCTTTCATTACATACCCTCCTAAGTAGCAGCTCTTTATTAGGTGCAATTGTGAATGGTTGGCAGTCTTCCTGCGTATTCACCATGTTCTTTTCCATTCCTTTGAACTCATCATCTGGATTGAATAGCTACTCTAGAGTAACCAATCCTTTTAGTAGCTTATTGTTTTGAGCTAGATTATATGATCACCATAGACCTCGTGAAAATTGGGTTATATTTTATAGGAGAACTCAGCCTCATTTTGAATAAATTGAACAATCTGCTCATCACTGTCAAAAACTTGTCATCTGGTCTGATTATCCAGGATAGATGACCTATCCACCATCCTAATATGTTGAGTATTGCCCTAGATTTAATCATCCACGGGTGAAAACTGAGAACCCAAAGCCGTCGTTTGATTCACTTTCATGTTTAACTTCCACACCACCATCTCCAAGTCAAGAGAATCAAAACCTTAGATCAAATCCCAAACTATGTGTTTATAAGTCTTTTACAAATTGTTCTTCATGGCACGCCTATTGTAGACTTGGTCAACCAAATGTTTAGTGTCTCCAAATATCTGCAACTATTTGATTTTCTTCTTCTCGGCAATCATCAAATTATGCACCAATGCTTCATACTCCGCCACATTATTAGAGCAGGAAAATTACAACCTATAAGAAAATAAAAACTTTTCATTTTTCAGGGAAATGAGTACAACACCCACCCCAGCTCCATTTATGCTTCTAGAGCCATCAAAGAACATCTGTCATATTCCAGAAGCATTTTCATTTTCTTGTTTGAATGCCATGGGTATCACACATTCTTCTTGAAGAATACAGTAGGTGCCTAGACTAGTTTCAAAATTTTTAATCTCTTCTTGATAAGGATCAAACTTGTGGTCTCTCTCAATCCATTCATTTAGGAACAAATCAGGCATGGAATGAGGAGTAGGCTATTCATCATAGACTAACCTTTGCTCATTCTCTTCTTGTATTAATTAATTTTCTTAGATAAGGGTGGGGTCATAAGACTTAATATGTTAGGAAAAGATGGGCTCATCTTGTATAGTGAATCAGGTACCATATCTACTACTCAAAAGCATGTGAGTCCAATATAAGGATAATAGCCGCATACTTTAGGAGTGAAGTCTCTAGACAAGTAAATGACAAACATGGGAGGCAAGTCAATGACTAAAATGTCATGGGTTATGGTGAGGCTTGGGCAGGCATGGAGTGTCAAATCAAGGTCCTTAATTACTCTGAATACATTTACAATTGACCCATCTAGTTGTAAAACTCCCTCAGTCATAGGGCTGTATTGAGACCTAGGATATTAGTAATTTTCTTGGGAATTATAGAGATACTATCCCCTAAATCAATCATACAGTTATGAACTACGTATCTACCCACAATTTTTGACATGTAAAAGGGTGGGGTTTTGATATTTTTACTTACTTAATCATCTTTATCTTGACAAACATGCACCGTGGGATGAGTCTTCTACACTATTGGATTTGTCGAAGCCAATTGCTTCAGGGCTTCACACAAGAGATCTCAATAATATGGAATAGCAAGCGCATCCCACATTGTGATATTGACATTTGTCTTTTTCAATTGCTCTACAATATTGAATGAAAGACCCATGGATTTTTGCATTTACGGCCTGCTACTTTCTTTCCTTTGCTACGACATTTTGTGATCATGTAGATTTGGTGAAACAACAACCTCCCTTTCCGCAACAAGCTTGTCAGGAACCATGGATTTTTGTGATATGTTTTCTACTTCATCACATGGTTTCTCAAGGCCTTTTGTTTCTACTTCAGTCTGTGGCTTGTCCCTTACCCTTCCAGATTCTTTTCCTTTATTTGCGGTATTGATCTGATCTGAAGAGGTTGCAAATAGATCTTCCAACATGCTTTTCTTGTTTTGTGTATTATCAGCAACACTCATCTAAGGTCTACTGTAGCCACCAAACATTTTATTAAGTGCACAAAAATCCTCAGCTCCAAAAAACATAAGTTTGGCATCAGGCGCTACTTGTTGGAATTCTTCCACACTGTGACTTGGCACTTCAATAAGTGGTTCTTGCTGACTGGAATCACCTTGAATCATGTAGGCTTGGATATGCATTTCCCTTTCACAATCAAGTTGGTTATGAGGTAGATTACATGGAAAACACCACTCTATTTCTTGTGCCATATTATTTTGTACTTGAACTAAGGCTTGACTTGAACTGGGGGTAGGAAGTGCCTACAGAGGAGATATTGTTGCTAATGGAAGAGGATCTCTTTGACTTTTTCATCTACTTCTATGTTGGTTTTGTGCATATCTCTAAATAGACTATTGGTTTCTATATGGTTGATATCCCTAATTTGAATTTTGCCCTTGATTTTGATGATTTCTATAAGATTGGGCTCGATGTTTTTCTATGGATATGAATTTGTTTGTCAAGTTTCTAATCTAAGATTTCATTTCTTCATCTTCATTTTTTGTGTAGGGATTTGTGATGTAGAAGCTACATGCTACGGATTTAGTTGAGGAATAGGAGCAATGGAAGGTTACGCGGCTTGTGGAAATTCATGGGATAATGGCATAAGTGGCCTACGAGCTAATTTTCCAGCTTGAATTAAACAATTCTCATCCCTAATGGCCAATTCATAAGCTGCTGGTATAGTTACACCTCCCATAGATTGAACCATAATAGATATGTCAGAGTTAAGAGTTTTCAAAAAGTAAATAAATGCACCTTTAGTTGTAGGCCTGACAAGGACTAGAATTCTATCCCAGGTTATTTAGAATCTTAAGTTGAAATCTTCCTTTTTTTGATTGGGTTCTCTCTTGATTGTGGTCAACTACTCTAAAAGATACAATTTATCATCTCTTTCCCCAAATTGATTGTACAAGGTTGTGCAGAACTCATTCTAATTCCTAATTGAGCCTGTGGTTAAGCTTCTAAACCACTGTAAATATTTTCCTTTAAGAGATGAATCCAGGAGTTTGACTGCCACATCCATCTCATAAATTTAATGAATTGTACACACATTTGCAATTTCCTAAATTTGATCAACTAGAGTAGTGTGATTCTCTCTAGTGAAATACGGAATGTTCTTCAATGCCGCAATATGAATAGGATATTTGGCATTCAAGGCAAGTGGGTTGCTTCCTGTGAAGTTTAAAAATGGATTCTGAGGTGGAGGAAATGGTTGATGAACCATTCTGATGGGTTTGAGAACTCTAGTGGACTGCAAGAAGGGCCTCTCAAGTGGAGGTGTGGAGAGAGTTCAATTTGGAGGAGATGGAGATCTTTGAATGTCTTCCTCTTCTCTATTTGCTTGGAGATAACAAAAAATACTCAAATATTTTTTCTTTTCTTTTTCTAGAATGAGTTTGTATCATTCTCATGAATCAAGGACACATTTGGATCACCAATACTGCTAGAACGATTTGATATTTCAAATGGAGTTGCCAGATGTGTTATTGCAAAGCCTACAAAGGCTAGAGTTTCACCAAGATACACACCAAAACCTGATAAAATTGGAAATATTGATTTCAAATCTCCCACTGAGCATGCCAAAATTGTTGGAGCTCAAATGTGCACATGTGCCCAAATCATAGACAATTTGGGGTTTGAGAAAACATGGGACTATCTCTAAGTTGTGGGACTCAAACTGAGACTGTCCTCCAGAGGAGGTCGGCTTCCTTTACTTACTCCTAATACTAAACTACTCCAAAGGATTGAAATGCAACTATCTAGCTCTACTCTAAATTTTCAAGGGACCAACTCTAACTTTCCAAGGGAACAGGGTGAGAAGGAGATGCATAAAACAGAAATTCTAATCTATAGTGGCAATATCACCAGAAAATAAGGGGATGAAAACTTCAACAAGAGAGAAAATGGAGGTAAACGATGATGAAGAGGGTCGAAATGAAGACCATAGATAAAAATCGTGTCCCAATTTCCATTTTTATGATGCACAATAGACACAAAGTTCTAAAATAACACATACAACACACCTACAAAATAATGAGAGGAAAGAGAGTGCAATAAAATGATAGATAAGGAAGAAACGAGCCACAAAACTAAGATTTTATTGCTTGGAGATCATGCACAGATCATTACAAGATAGGAAGAAGATGCAAAACATTTACAGAACACGAATGAAAGGCATGCAACCCTTAGAACACTTGTGAAACATAGAATGATGCCCTCACATTCCCAAAGTATCCAACATTAAAACAAGGAATCACTTTACAATATGTAGAAAATAGGAGGAGAAAGAAGAAGAAAGAGAGGGAAAATTTTCAATCATCCTTTCACCAGTTGATCATCTTTATTTAATTTCTAAGAAGATCTTATTATTCCTCTGCAAAATCCACCTTCCCACGTCACTTTCCTTATTGAAGAAGGAACGATGCCCATACTACAATTAATTCTGGTGGTTGAGCCATTCTGAGTAAACCTCTTACATGTTGGAGAGAACTCCTCTTTACTTCGCTCACCTACCATCTATTCAATTGAGAAAATCCGATCTCATTTCATGGAGGGAAAAATATTTTCTAATAATATCAGATTTACAAGATCAGATCATCATTTTGTAATTCATGTTCACTTTAGTGACCTGCGGAAAACTGTTACTTCCTTTGATACATGCATTTTCTATTTTAGCCTTACACAATTTTATCCTTTTGCGGCTTTTATCTCCCATTCTATAGTTTTTCTAACTTCTCTTCCTCGCTCCATGGAAAACTAATTGGCACGAATCTATGCTATCCTCCATGGACTACCTATTCTTCACCCTGTGTCTTTTGGATTCACCTTTCATTATGTGGTATGACTTAGACCCTGGTGGTTTATTTCCCTTGTTCGTGGTATTATGAGATCATGCCCTTTATCCCTCTGCATGTATTCATATGCCATGGCTCATTTAAACTTCTCTGCAACTTATATTTAAAATCCGCGATAACCTAGGTTGGTCTATTTTGTGAGGGGTACAAAAATAGACAACAAAATTTTAACAAGTAATTACATTAATTGTTATTTTCCCAACTAGATGAATGTGAGAAAATTATGACAAGGTGTGGCTATTTGATGACCCTAGATTCTTTGGTCATTTACATATGACCATATAAGTGTCATACACGTGGATTTGGTTCTTATGGGTTCCATAATTTCCTCTCGTAGTTATATGCCCTAACTATATCTATCAAAATGATAGGCCTACATCAAATTTTTTTCTAGAAAAACAAGTCATAAGTGGTGGGACCTGTCATTCCACCAACTTACACCTTCTTAGTCTGTGTCTTCTCTAATCATTGGTTTTTAGATGCATGACTTAAGGTAGAGGATAAATTTACCACTCTTGATGCAGAGAAAAATAAAATATTAACCATATAACTGGTTACTAAGATAATGCAACCAATAACCTTCTACTATCTTTGTAAAGAGGATCTTTCTATTAAGCCTATAATGGCTAAAATCTTGTCAAAAATTGCTCACAACTTTGTCTAATCCATCAAACATCCCTCAAATGACCTTAGCAAACATTTTCACATCTTCACTCTTCAAATACACTTCATTCTATTTCCAATCATCTCTTTAAATGATTCAAACATGAAAGAAACTATCATTTGTCCAAACTTCCCAACTTGGTCAATTTTTGGCTTGTTTATCTTTTTGCCTAAACATGCAACCTACCTTGTTTTCTCCTCACCAATCCACCTCGTTCTTCTCCCCTGTTTCACACACTCACACCATAGTTAGACTCAGCATGAAATGCATTCAAGAAGTCATGAAAAATCCTACATTCATTACTTGGTTCAATTTTGTTTACTATGCTTCTTAACCATGTACTCTTCTCCAACCATGCATTCACACTTCTAACACTAGCCACAAAGATCTATAACCTTTTATATTTTTCTCTTGATTCCTCTAATGTGCTTGCAAACACTCAAGGATTAACTCATTGTGTAACTCTTTATATGTCATCTTTTCTAATTTTGCTCTCAAGCCTTCTAATAGGCCTGGGACAATAGTCTGATGAAAATATATCTTCACTCCGTCATGACTTAGCCTCAAATTTGATGTTTTTTGTCACCCATTATTCCAAACTAGGTTTCTCTGAAGTTTTGAGGATTAACTCCTCCTTTAGAGGGTACTTTCTTTGTAAAGGGGCTCTTCCACTTAGCCTTATGATTGTATTTACTTCATCCTTCCAACACTGTCATGAAACTCTCATTTTCTAGTCAACGAAACTTGGATTTTCTTCCTGAATGTTCTTAACAATATTCTCCTTGTTATTACTTCAAGAATTCAAGCTTATATTCCTTCGTTTGTTGCCCCAAAGAATGTGCCCTAGCTATGACACTCACAAACCCTCTCTGATAACTCGAGAAGGGTTATTCTGTTGTAAATTTCACTTAGATTGAATTTAATGACTAATATTTCTTGTGGAGGTCTATTTCAATAAGGTTCAACTAAAATACTTACTAGTAGCTCTGGAAATGAATATGGGTGCATTTCATGAAGGGACTATTCTTGAAAACCATGAGTAAATAGGGTATAAAACCTCTAATGGTATGTTTGAAGTCTCTACGCCAAATGGAAGGTCTGTATTGAGTTTTCCTTTGTGACATGCAACTAAGACATCATCTCAAAGATGTCCCACTCTCTCCACAGGTTGACCACACATGTATCTCAGTTTCAATGCGAACACAATCTAGTTTCACAGTCAGTTTTCCATGCATGTAGTTTTGTGAAGAATACAATTCTCATTACATGATACTATCTTAAATACCTCAAGGAGTTAGCTCATACAAAATCACTCCAAACACCTCATCAAAGTTAGCATGTTTTTTACTACAACCTACACAAGACATGCAAGTGTATCGATCCCCAAAGATCTAACTTAGAACTCATTCACAATACTAAAATTGACTCCTAATCACATAGCCATTACAAGAAGGGGAAATAAAGTATAAACACCCCAACATAAAAGGGAACATCCACCAAGAAATTATTTCCTTATACAAGATGGAAACTACAAATCAACACACAGTTGCACACAATCAGATATATAAGTGTATTATCTCAAAAATCTTCTTATAAACTTGTTCTTTCCACTTTTCCTCCGTCCTCTCCATGAGAAATACTCCCAAAAACTGACTTCCCCCTTGTTATATTCTAGATCACTCATTGCATCACTAACTACTCACAAGTAACTACTCTTACAACACATTATGACTCACTTTCTAGTTGTGACTCTTCAACTTATCACTACAAGGCTTGTAATTGCTCTTTACAAATTATTCCAAGCATCTTAATGATGCCTTACACACACACATGACTCACACATGCTAACTTAACACCTCAAAGACTCTTAACACACATAATAACACTTGACTCACCCTTTCAAGACCATATACCTCATTACAACATTTGAATTTTCAAATATCCCCTTTTTGGAGGGAAAACAAATGACAAGAACAATGTGACTTTCTCAGCTCCTTTGAATGTTTGCAATAACTCATATGAACCAAAAGGACTCCTATATCTCTCTCACAACTCAAATAGACACCATGTAGCTTAAATCTTGCAATTAAATGGTCCTTCAAGGATGCTCCTGCATCAACTCTACAAAGTCATCAAGCTTTGAAATTTAACATGAATGTGGCATGTGGAAGGTATAGAAGACCATGTAAAAGTTTTTTCCTGGAAAAAACCATGTCAAAAATGGGAAGCACCTTTCTTATTTAAATGTCTATGATTGATACATGTCATTTTCTTCCACCACTATGACAAATCATTATCAAGATTATAGATACACATGACATGGTTCACATTTAATCAGTGTTAAGAACCTGGAATGTTGAAAAGGCGGTGTCAGGTACAAATCCAAAAGGAAAATTCTTATGGTTGATATATGTTATTTCTTAAGCAAGTGTGGAGAATGGCCTAATATAATGATCTATACATAAGGGCCAATACCACATGGCCAACCATGTTTTTTGGTTATCACATTCAACTACTCAATCGACTCAACTTGCGATGCTAAGTCTACTCCGCACATCCCTCTCACTAAAGTATCTCATGACACATGCACCCGAACTCCCCTTACATGAATTTTGTTCTACCTACCCACAAATAACAAGGGCTGACATTGCAAACAACTATTCACAATGGAAATATTCATCAACTAGTCCTTGCTTTCTTATATATCTCCAAAGTATGTTGCCTCATCAATCTACATACTACACCCATTTCCCGTTCAAACAATTGACAATAATGGAATATGGAACATATGCACCCGGTCCTAAGAAAGAAGAGTTTTGGTGGTTCCCCCTAACATTTTCCCCACCCTTGAAATTCTCTTGCTTCAAAACTATTCTGCATCGCCTTTCTTACTCCAATATTTTCCTCCCTCGAGTTTAACTTCTTCGACTCATCCCCTCAACAATTAGTAGTAATATACAAATTTTATGCTTGGAGTTTTTGAGGGGGACGACCCATCGACATGTCCTACCAATTGTTTTAGGGAACAACATTAACCACGTGAGCTATTTCCCATTAATTTAGATTTTCCCACTGTATTTTTGCTCTTTGCATCACTATTAAGTATGCTTTAAAGGAGTAGCTAGCCATCAATTTTCAATCTAAAAAAGAAGTTATTATAATTTGCAAGTGTGACGAGATGGTCGTCTCCACTTAGATCGACATATCAAAATGCGAACAAAAATGTTATACCCAGATAAGAAGTGTAACATGATACTTTCGGCTTCACATCACTTATCCTTATCTACGCATTTATCTTCTTCAGACGTACCTCTCATTTTCTATCTTCATTTTCACCTCTCATTTTCTCCTCTCATTTTCTGTCATCTTCAGAGGTACTGTACGCACCTCTCATTTTCTATCTTCTTCACTGCTTACTTTCTCTCTTCATTGTTTTTTGTTGGGTACATTTCTATATGAACAGCCATAATTTTCTGTGAACATGAAGAGCATAATGCGCTCTGTGAATATGGTGCGGGTTTCACAGAAGATATGAGACAATGCAGGCGTGAGTTTCTTCATTAGTTTACTGCAAATTGTGGTGAGAATGGCTTCTTATACTCTGAAGCAGCTCCTGTCAAGCAAGATGAAGAGGAAGACGACGTGGGTGGACTACTTAGTGAAGTTCAGATGGATTCTAATCATTTTCGTGCTGATGCCTCTTTCATTTGCTTTCTACTTCACCACCTATCTGGGGGATATCTGGTCTGAGAGCAAGTCCGTCAAGAGAAGACATAGAGAACATGAGGAAAATGTGCTGAAAGTAATTAAAAGGCTCAAACAGAGAGACCCATCAAAGGATGGCCTGGTTTGCACTGCCAGGAAGCCCTGGACTTCAGTGGGTATGAGGAATTTGGACTACAAGAGGGCAAGGCGCTTTGAGGTGGATGTGTCTGAGTTCAGAAACATACTTGAGATTGATAGGGAGAGAATGGTGGCCAGGGTGGAGCCCCTGGTTAGCATGGTTCAGATTACTAGAGTGACAGTGCCCATGAATCTGGCCCTTGCTGTGGTGCCTGAGCTGGATGATCTCACAATTGGGGGATTGATCAATGGGTATGGCATTGAGGGGAGCTCTCACATCTATGGGCTTTTTACAGACACTGTTGTGGCCTATGAGATTGCTCTGGCAAATGGGAGATTGGTCAGGGCCACAAAGGATAATGAGTATTCTGATCTGTTTTATGCAATCCCATGGTCTCAGGGCACCCTTGGGCTTCTTCTGGCAGCTGAGATCAAGCTTATACCAATTAAAGAATACATGAGAGTTACCTACAAGCCTGTGAGGGGCAATCTCAAGGAGTTGGCACAGGCCTATATGGATTCTTTTGCACCCAGGGATGAAGAACAGCTCAAGTCTTCCAAGGTTCCTGATTTTGTGGAGGGCATGATTTATAGCCCCACTGAAGCTGTCTACATGACAGGGATGTATGCCTCCAAGGAAGAGACAAAGAAGAAGGGTAATGTAATTAACAGTGTGGGGTCGTGGTTCAAGACCTGGTTCTACCAGCATGCTGAGACTGCCCTTAAGAAAGGGGAGTTTGTTGAGTATATTCCTACCAGAGAGTACTATCACAGGCACACAAGGTGCCTTTATTGGGAGATGAAGCTCATTATGCCCTTTGCTGATCAATGGTGGTTCAGATGGATACTTGGGTGGATGATGCCTCCCAAGATTTCTTTTCTCAAGCTCACACAGGGTGACGCCATGAGAAAGTATTATGATGAAATGTTTGTAATCCAGGACATGCTTGTACCTTTGTACAAGGTTGGAGATGCACTGGAATTCCAACACCGTGAGATGGAGGTAGTTTTTACAAACCCAACTTAATCATTTCTATAAAAAACTTCCTATTGATGGTTTTCCCCACACAGTTCTAGATTCAAAAAAATGGAATATCTATAAACCATGGTGCCTGTGACATGAACTTGCGCAAAAGATTGACCACCACAATTAACCTTTGCACTCCGTCTCAAACCCACAACGTTCCCACACCAATTCTCATGCCCCACCATCCTACACTCACATTTGAATCAATATGGCACTTTTTTAATAACATTGTTAACCCTAATTTAACGAAATAAGTAACAACACATTAAGTTGTTATTTATATAGGTAATAACTTAATATGTTTTTGAATTTATGTGTTGTTAAGTATTCCATCAAAAGTAACGGCCGAAAATACATTTTATAGGCTCTTCCAAAACAACCCTGAAAGTATTTTATTCAAGAACAGATATTTTTTCTCGTGATTTGGACAAGAAGGGTATTGTTTCATACGAGTTTTCTGTGATGACTGCAGGTATATCCTATTTGGCTTTGCCCTCATCGCCTATTCAAGCTACCTGTGAAGACGATGGTCTATCCCGAGCCTGGCTTTGAGAAAGAACACAGGCAAGGTGACACCGAATATGCCCAAATGTACACAGATTTGGGAATTTATTATGCTCCAGGTGCCGTCTTGCGTGGAGAAGTATTTCATGGGGTGGGAGCGGTGCAAAAAATGGAAAAGTGGCTGATCGATAACCATGGCTACCAGACACAATATGCAGTTTCTGAATTGAACGAGAGAGATTTTTGGCGCATGTTTGATGCTTCTCTGTACAACCAGAGCAGAAAAAAATACAAAGCTGGAGGAACTTTCATGAGTGTATACTATAAAAGCAAAAAGGGAAGGAAGACAGACAAGGAAGTGGAAGAGGAAGAGCAACGACAACATGAGCGCTGAATTTCGTCAACCCATTAAGTAATAATAGGAATTTCCGCCATTCTTTTTCACAGGGATGAAGATCCTTGTGGCATGTGGTATGGTGAAGTTAGATTCAATTTCTACGGTTTCTTTTTTTCTTATTATGCTGATGTTCGATTTGTTCCTGAAAAAATCATGAGCTAATCCGCTAGTGCTTTCTCTTTTAAGTTATGGAGATTTTCATTTCATGTTCGGAAGCTGCTTAATTGTCAATAAAAAGGTGATATTTTTTTAAAAACGGAGAGCTATTTATTATTATGCTAAAGACCCGATTACCCTAAAGATCACGCACCTTTGCAGTCAATAATAAAACTAAGTTTTTGACTTAGATATACTAAATTTAGTTGTGGCGCATTGGTGGGTGGCAGGAGTTGTTTGGAGGAGGTCAGAGGTTTGATTTTGCTCCCCACCATCACGAACGTGCGTGATGGATAGGGCCAGCCCTAAAGACCTTCTACAATGAGAGAGGTAAGGCTGTAACGGAGTGCGTTGTTCAAGACATTAAAAAATTATTTATAAATTTTACTTCTATTTGATTGTCACTTAAATAATTTTACTTTTTTTGTTTGGAGAAATTAAAAAAAAAAATAGTAATATTTATAGTTATTTCTAGGAACTACTTTAAAAAATCTACCCTAAATGAAGTATTGAATGCATGTTGTACAAAAAAAACTATTTGAAAATAAATAGTTATATTGGGAAGCATAAATTATATAAACTGCTATAAACATTTATTTTAAAAATTAAAATTCACATATATATGTAGATATATATAATTAAAAAAAAATATTAAAATATTAAGAAGTTATAAAAATATAATTTTATAAATAATTTCAAATTATTAATATGATTTATTTTTTAATGAATATTTTAAGAACATTTTTTTAAATGATATTTCTCCATCTTCGTTAGATATATTTATTCCAAATATTTTTATTTGTTAAAAATTAATTGTATGCTAAAAAAATCTTTTGAAGTTTAGCTAATATATTAGTTTAAATAATAATAAATATATTTTTTTAAATTATTCAAATTGACAAGAGCTGCCCACCCGTCTTTCCTCCTTAACACTTATCTTTCCCAAACATATGAAGGCAAGCAGGGGTTAAATTTGATGGCCGTTTAGACATTTTTCATGATTTTAGCCATAAAATACTTGCAAATATTTGACATAACCGTCACATGTGACTTGCATATTTTGAGTATGACCGTATTTTTTTCTATAGATTTATATATAAACTATACTAATATATATTAAAAATAATTAAACGTGTATAAAATATTTGTAAATATAATTGATTAAGAGTATAAAAATAACACTATTTTACATTTTTGAAGGGCAATATTTAAAAATTACCGTCACCTAAAATTTATGTGACAGGCATAGGTGGCCGTCAAATTTAACCCCTGAAGGCAAGTGTGTCCTCCGAGCATAACCATGTGGGAATCGATTGGCAAGGGGTGGAAACCCTTCTTAATTATTGTCACCAACCATTCTCCATGCAATGGAAAATAAAGATTTAAAAAGGAGGGGTGTGAGACCCTAAGGTCCCACTGTATTTAATGTTTGTAGGGTTTATTTTTTCAACCGAGTATCTAATGTTGAGGGTTTATTTTTGTCAAGAAAAAAGGAGAGGACACTTTGCCCCAAAACAAAAAATAAAAAACAAGGGAGTTTCAAAAATCACACAAGTGGAGATTCTCTCAAAATTATATCAAATCAATTCAATTAAAGACGGTATTTTATTTTTGGTTAAAATTGATTTATTATGAAAATGTAGATAAATAAATTAATTTATATGGAAAATTTAGTTTATTTTGAAGTTGAAAATTAAATTTGATAGAAATAAAATGGTTTGAAAGAAGATCTTTTGAACACTATAAAGATCTTTTTGTTTTTCTACATTTCTTTTATTTTTGTTTTAATAATACTTATTCTTTTTATCATGTATGTATGATTTTTGTTCATTATCATTGCTAGTTGATTATTATGTACACAAAGAGGCATGTCATTTGTAAGTTATCATGGTGAGCATAATTTTAGGCCAATAATATAAGTTGTGAATCATCACAGGTGGTTGTTTTTTTGTAGAAATAGGTATATCTACCTCTTAGTATAAATCATCGGACTTGACCTTTTGTGTTCCATCAACATCAAGTTTGCTATCAAGTGAAGTTGTTTCGTGTGATTTTTTCATGGATTTGTTCCACGTTTTTTATACCCCAAAAATTAATTTTTTACCTTAGTCTATCAACATCAACTACACACATTAGGGTAAGGTGTATATACTAACAATTATACCAATTGTTGAAAAGATATTTAATAGAGAATAAAAATAGCATCGATCAATAATGTCCAATATTTCTTATAGAAGAAAATATAAAGATTGTTGTTATATTTAAAAATGATGTAAATTGTTGATCCACTTAAAAGTTTTAAAATCCTAAACATTTAATTTTTAAGTTTTAAACTTAGATAGGGGATGTAGGTAGATATATTTGTTTTGGTGAGAATTTATATTTACAAAAGTAATTTATTCTAGTTCAAATTAATCATAACTATATCTTAATTCTTTTTCAAAAATTTAATATAGTTATTAACTATATCACATGTCTACAATAATTAACATTTTGATTGAAAAGTAGCTTTCAACTCATAAATTTCAACATTTTCAACATGAAAACAGTTGTATTATATATGTGGTAAATAGACATTTTCTACAAAACTGAGAAAAACAATATCGTTAAGAAACTCCTATTGGAGTAATAGAGGATATATCCATTGCATTCGAAATGTAAAAAAATACAACTAGGTAAAATCAAGTGATAATAATTTAGTCGTGAAATTGAAAATTTTACCACAATATTGAATATTAAAATAAAAGAATTGAAGATAACTCATAGTGAATATAAAAAACATAGTGAGAAATGAATTGAAGTGATGTAGGTATATCTACACGCTAAAAAATTATAAATTAGGATTAAACATCTCTACATTGTAAATTCATACAAGAAAAGTTTTTGAAAAATTACAAGCTTTCAAGTTATGAACCTTGTTTTTAACAAGAAGTATTAGAAAGTCACATGAGCGATGAAATGAACATTGTATGGCATTCAAAGAGACATTTAAAACCTATTCAGTGGTCTTTAAAACCCATAAACATCAATATGTTGGGAGGGCTTCCATAACAATTCAGCTGTAGATATGAACCAACTGTACATAACAAAACCAAGAAAAAGTATATGTAGCGTCAAATGCACTAGAAACTGTCCATCCATAAATGCATGCACAAAATAGATTAATTAGAAAGAAAAGTTCAACTTGTGAAATGAAGTTCAAATTGGTTTCATAAACTGTGAAATTGAAGCATACAACATTCATGACAAAAAGGAATAGTGGAGGAATGAAAATGAAGGAAAAATATGAATCAACCAAATGTTTCTTTAATAAAAATGAGAAACAGGACCACGCCCATTTTTGTTACAAGAAACTAAGAGCTAATCAACACTAATATGTGACGTTACTCCCATGACTAAATGTGAAACATTGATAAGAAATATTATCATAGAAATATGTGCAAAATAGACACCAACACCACTGAATACTACTTACAAAATTTGATTTATACAACCAATACAATTTCTCATAAAAATGATAAACGAAAAATAGTTACTTCATTGAAAAGGTGATTGCAAAAATATCTAAGGGGCAATTATAACTATTATCTAGTTGCAATGTCCATGATACTTTTTATATTACAAAACTGTACAAAAAATTAATAATAGAATCTTTACTTAAATTTGTGGAGTAATAACTCTTAAGGAAGCCAAGTACGTCAACCCTAGGTAATTATGGAAGGGTTGATAATTTGTAATGAAAAGTTGCAAAGAGAGTATAGGGTTTCATTTTATTAAATAGAAATTACACGTTAGTTTTTAGATTAAATTTAATAAATATCTAATAATAATTGTATTAAAATTCTTTAGAGTTATAATTGAAATTTGTTATTTATTATCTATATTAAACCGTTACCTAAGCAATTAAAAAGAGAATGATAACAATTTTTTTATAAAATCAAAACTAAAAAATTATTGTAGGAGACATTCAAAATGGTGGTGGAATCGTTCGAAGATCTTCAATGTAATAGAATTTTATAATAAATGTTGAATTTTACACCAATTTGTAGTTATGTTTTGTTTTGGTTGGAAAAATTAAAGATGGTTGGAAAAGTATTTCATAGCTCATAGTTTTTTTACATAACCAATGCGCATAAACCAAGGAATTCAATTTACAAAACCAACCAAAAAAACTACACACAAAAATAACAACTATTAGCAAATATTTGATTGGTTGTGAATTTTGCATGTGGTTTTTGTGATTGGTTTTTTGCATTGCCTTTCTTGGTTTCTGTGTTGGCTAATATTTGTTACTTGTAGGTCGATAGTAATAGAATATTTAAATAAGAAGCAACAAGAATTGTGGTGCACCTTATCAAATTTTATCGTGAAAAAGAAAACATCACCATTTAAAAAAGCCTTTTATAACAGTCTTTTTAGTATATGAGAGAAAAAAAAACAATTATCCAATGAGATTTTTAAATGGACTTGCATGTGCAAAATATCTCTCAAAATGTGTCTTACACTAAAAAAAATTGGTAATTTTTTGGAAACAAATCTATTTCAGTAGGAAACAACCACCAAAACAACATCTTAAAAAAAGAAGGTTTGAGGTTTCTCATGTGTGTATGAACAAATTGACATTGGTAGTTAAGTGGTGATGTAGCAAAACAAATTTAAGAAATAAATATCATATACACAAAATTTCTCTTTCATGAGAAGAGGAAAAAGGAACATACAAGGAAATACAACGTACATTATATATACATTACATACATCATTTTGAACTAGAACATAAAATACTTCTCACCATATAAAGATCATTTCGTAAAAAAATCAAAAACAAATGATCATAAAATTCTACATATTACCCCTAATTTGTAAGATTTACCACTATACACTTTGATTCTTGGGTCTCCCCTTTATACTACTAACCCTATTTATATTAACATACCAATACAAAACTATGAATATAAATTAGCCCGTTATGATCTTATATACCGTATACCACTCTATCAAAGTGAATTCTTAATGTCTCACCTATAAATGTAGGCCCTTAAAAAATCCCACGCAAGATGGAATCTCATGGTGGCCTCTACACATATATACATAACATCTATGGCAATGGAAAATAATGGCACCTTCTTCATAAAAACACCCAAGAATTAATCACTTTCAAGTTTCATCTCTAAAAGGAGCATCCGCTAAAAATAAACATGCATCACACGGACGTTGGCATTTGGGAAGCAAACACAAGATTTGTGGTGTACTTGGTTACACACTAAATGACATTTTTGTACAATAGTTTCCAAATAATTTGGATAACGACTTACCATATTTGCAAGATAGGGATGTAAAAACGACTTACCATATTTGCATATTTATAAGATAGGGATGCGAAAAAAAAACATGCATTGCACGGACGTTGGCATTTGGGAAGCAAACACGAGATCTGTGGTGTACTTGGTTACACACTAAATGATATTTTCGTACAACAGATTCCAAATAATTTGGATAATGACTTACCATATTTGGAAGATAGGGATGCAAAAACGACTTACCATATTTGCATATTTACAAGATAGGGATGCAAAAAAAATGTTCGTATTTAGTAATATGGTTTAATTTTAGTTTATTTTTAATAAATGTCAATGGTTTTAATAAGTAATATTTGAAAAATTATAAAGAAATTTGACAAACCAAAGTTATAAAAGAAGTAAAGTTCTAGTGCCTTATATAAATCCACATTTTACATACATATCTGCTGGGGTTTTCTAAATTGTAACATAAAATATCTTTCTCATTATTTTTTGATGCACACCCAATTTTAAAGCTCCCATTTAGGAAAAAGCTGAGAGGATGCTATAAAATACTATGTGTATGGCTTTATACCTGCCAAATGCATTCGCTTACAAGTTTCCAAGGTATTTTCAACAACCCTATTTTATGAATATGTTAGCAAAGACGATCTGATTGGGTTGGACATGCATTCATTAAATTTGGTGAAGCAGTCTCAATGGCTCTCGAGGAGATGCAAGTATGATATTCCATGAAAAGATATCATGATCAAATACTTGGCATCTATCTAATAAAGCTCCTGTTTTGGCATTTAAAATTTTTCAAGGACTTTTCACCACATTTTACATAAATAGCAAACAAGGCACCTGCAACTACAACATTTGACAAAAAACACTTCCTATTATACCTCGATGAATGTCCATACCTTATTGCAAAGCTCTTATTTTGCCACAGGTTGAAAGTATGTTGGCAAAGGTGAGTTGATCAGTTTGATTATTTGTTCATTAGATTTGGTGAAATATGATCCAAATAAATACAGGGTTGGTAGCATGCTAGCAAAGGTGAAATAATTTCCACTAAGATTCTCATGTTTGAATTAGCCCTCCACAAAAAAGAGGCACCAATGCCAAAATATGGCATGTTATCACCCACTAACTACTTGTAAACAAAAAGGGGCGTCCAACTTTTGTACTTTTGTCGAGTACCAAAGATAGAGATGATTATAGCGGTTTTTGTTTTTATCACAATGACAGGGAATTGGAGATTTGGATGTAAAAATTGAACAACCTTATCATTAGTTGTCATAATATTCTGGGTTGATTAAGTTGGGGATGGTTTATGACGGACAGAGTGGGTTGTTAATCCACAGTGCAAATATAGTTGATCCACCAATCACGAGAGAGCTAATCTTGCATAGGGTGGTAGCATGCTAGCAAAGATGAACTAATCATATTAAATACATGTTGGTTGTATTTGGTGAAACAACGTCAATCCTTCATAAGAATGCCCATGACAAAAAGTGTCACTAAAAAATATCCGCAACAAAGATGTCGAAAAATACACTCATTTATTTTGGTGAAGCGAATTGTGAAAAGGTCAGCCTAGTGAGAAAATGTGCTTATTGTATATTATGATTTGTACATTTATATACTTTTGCATTTTATTTTTATTTTGTAACTATACTATCAATATCACCAAAAGCAACTATATCCTAAACATAGTTAAAATATTAATAAGCAAACTTAACAAAACACTAATACACTTAAACACTAATACACAAAACAAGAGGCATATAAACTTTATGTACTGGATTTCTTTACTCTATTAAATTCACATAGTTAAATTTTACTTTAGGATCTGAACCACAAACCTAAACATTAGAAACTTATAAACTAACTTGAAAAATAAGTTACTCATACTAACACGGATCCACCTAAATGACAAAACATAACTTTTAAGATATTGACTTTGCTCTCGATGGTATTCGAGCCATAATACTTTGTCATATTTCCACACATCGTCTTTTAATGGTTGTGTCTTTCTATTTAAGAACTAGCAATCATATGCAGAAAGTGCAATCAGGACGATGAAAGGGATAAGGAAAGGATGTTTTATTGTTGCAAGGGAGGAGCCAAAAAAGTGAAAATCATAGACAATATGGTTTTTTCATATAACGTCTAATTATTTTATACTAATTAAACTATGATATCTAAAAAACAACATTAAATATAAAGAAGTATGACATTATCGATACCAATTCACCATTAAATCATAAAATAATCTCACATTATTTGACTAGATTGGTCAACGGTAACATATAAACCCTCATATATTATGTTTCTTATGCCAACAGAAATGATGCCACAAGGGAAGTGGCCCTCTTCCAAGCATTATTGATTCGTAGTGAATGGAGCAGCAGTGAACTGAACAAAAATGAACAAAATAGGGTTTTAGTGAATGGTGGTTGAGGGTCTCTGATCCTTGGCCATTTTGGCCATGGATCTAGATAGGAAGGGTGTGGTTTCAACAAACACTAGAGAGCAGGGATTAAATCATGGGAGGATCTTGTGAAGTCGATGCCACAGAAACCTCTTGATGGTATTCCTCCCATGCTTCCTTCATGGGAAGGGGAATCGCCTTCTCTATTTGTGCCTAACATTGTGGTGGATCAGGTGCAAGATAGGTTGGATTTTTCTCTACAGGTAATTTTATTGGTCCTTGCCCCAATATTGAGTAGATTAGGATCTAGGCAGTTAGAAAATGGCATCCAAAGGGTCTTCTGGATATTACTTCCCTAGCTAATGGGGTTTTTCTATTTAATATTTTACTAAAAGAGGATTAATTAATTGCTCGGTTGGGCGGCCCTTGGTTCTTTGTAAGAACATTGTTAAACCTTCGAAAGTGGTCTCCTAGATCCTCATCTATATATTTGGTTCCCAAGGCTTCTCTTATTTGGGTTAGGTTGCCTGCTCTGCCCATTGAATTCTGGGAACCTAAGGTGTTTGATGGGGTCTCCAAGGCTCTGGGTTGTCTAGTAGTTGTTGACCCCACTATTGTGAACAAGAGATGAATGACTTGTGCAGAGTTTAGTTTAATGTGGAATCTTCCTACCCTCTCCCATCAGCCATTACTTTGGATTCAAAACATGGGGAGTGGCTTCAAAATATTGAATATGAACAATCCCATGTTATCTATGGGGACCGTCGAAGCTCTATCCATGGCACTCATGTTTGCAAGATGAAAAATGGTGAATGTTCTCAGACAAAACCTCAGCATCAGTGGATTGTGGTGAATCAGGCTAGGAATGGTATCGGCGAAGGAGACAAAGGGAGAGAGTGTCGTCTCCTCTCCTGTGGACAAGAGATCTTTAGGTGGGCCCATCAGGATCTTGCCTCACAATATCGATGTTGAGGTTTTCATGGGTGGTGTCATCGTTGTTAGTGTAGTCAAGTTGGCCTTGGTGGAGCCTTTTCCAGATCCTGGGCTCGTGTGCTCATCTTTGCACGTTGGGGATTCAATCTCACTTTTGTTGAGTAGGGTATTTAGAGTGGTTTTAGTTCTAGGACCTTTGTCTTGGATCATGGGAGTCAAGATGTTGATGATGATTTCAATAGCTCTGGAGCTCGGACTCTTGGATATCATCTTCCCTCCGCTTCTTCTTCAGAGGCTTATGTTTTTCTACATACTTCTTCACTTCCTCTCATATATCTAGAACTCATCAGTGACTCTAATTTTTCTGCTTGGCCTCATTTGGACACTTTTGCTATTGGTGATTCTCTTTTAGAATACATGGAGACTTACGATCACCTCCCCTCTTTTCATCATAAAAATGCTCTCCATGAGTTCTTTATGCTACTTCCTACTTTGGTGAATCAGATGTGCCTAAAAAAGGTATTTATACTCCTGACACCATTCCTATTGACCCATATATAGAGGATCGATCAACACTTCTAAATGAGGACACTGTTCATTATAATATTGGCACTGCTACCAACCCTCGAATGGTGTTGTTAGATGCTTCTCTTACAAATGCCGAGAAAGATGATATTAAACAAGTTCTTCATGAATTTTTAGATATTTTTGCATGGAACTATAGTGATATGCCTAGTATTTATCCTTCTGTAGCCATGCATAATATCATCCTTAACCCCAATGTAAAACCAGTTCAACAAAAAAATTACAAAATGCATCCGAAGTTCACACTGCTAGTGAAATAAGAAATACAACAGCTATTAGACGCTGACTTTATTTGTGTTGCGGATTATCCTAAGTGGGTGTCTAATATTGTGCCAGTTATGAAACCAGATGACAGGGTCCATTGTTGCACAGATTTTCATGATCTCAATAAAACTTGTCCTAAGGATAGTTTCTCATTGCCACACATTGACGCCATCGTTGATTCCACTATTGGATACAATATCCTTTCCTTCATGGATGGATTTTCTGGTTATAATCAAATCAAAGTCATTACAGTATATCAAGAAATAAACTTCATTTACTAAGCCATGTGGAACATTTTGTTACACCGTCATGCCCTTTGGCCTTAAAAATGTTAAGGCCACTTACCAGCAAGCAATGAAGCATATCTGTCATGATTATATTCATAAGATCCTTTAAGATTATGTTGATGATATACTTTCCAAATCATGACATCCCTCTACACCTATTCAATATCTCCACACACTCTTGGAACGGTTATGACAATATAAAGTATGCTTGAATCCAAAGAAGTGTGTTTTTTGAGTTACAATTGGTAAGCTCCTTGGATATATTATCTTGCAATGTGGAATTGAAATAAACCACAATAAAATATGTGCCATTATCAACATGACTCCACCTCGTAATTTGCATCAGTTACAATCAATGCAAGGTAAAATCTAGGCCATCCATCATTTTATTGCGCATCTTGCTGAAAAGAGTTAACCATTCAGATGTTTAATGAAAAAGGATACTAAATTTATCTGGGATGATAATTGTCAAAGGGCATTCGAAGTTATTAAATCATATCTCTTAAATCCTCCTATCCTAGTACCTCCCATGGTTGAGCGGCCTTTATTATTATATATTTCAGCTACCTTACATGCATTAGGGGCCCTCTTAGCACAACACAGTGATTTTCAATGTGGGCGGGTTTTGTATTACATTAGTCAAACTTTACTCTCTTATGAATGCAATTATAGTTACATTGAGAAATTATGGCTTGGCCTTGTCTTTGTAGCCGACAAGTTACACCACTACCTTCTTAACAATGAGGTTCACATAATTACCAAAGTATATATTTTATGGTACCTCTTGTCCCACACACATCTCTTAGGATGTCTTGCACGCTAGGTCATGCTATCTATTGAGTTTGACTTCAAATTTATTCCAAAAAAAGCAATCAAAGGACAAGTTATCACTGACCAACTAGTGTATGCACCTCTGCCAGATACATCACTTGTTTGTGATTCTTTTCGAGATTATTTCAATGCTTACACGATTAATACTGACACTTGGACTATGTATTTTGATGGGTCTCATTGCCTCTCAGGGGCGAGGGCTGGTATTGTGTTCATCAATCCATGTGGTGATCATCTCCCCTTCACGTATCACTTAGGGTTCTCATGTACAAATAAAATTATTGAATATGATGCCCTCATTCTTAGCCTCACTGTTGCATTATTCGCAATATCCGCATACATGGTGATTCACAACTTATTATAAATCAAATTAATGATACATATCAACAAAAGAGGAGTGTGTTGTCCCTTACAATAACTTGGTAAAAACAATCCTTGCTACATTTGAGTCCTACTCTCTTCTGTTCCATACAAAGACAATCGACATGTGGATGTTATGGCTAGTGTGACATCACTCATTCCTCAAGATATCACTGATGAGGAGGCCACATTCATCATTTGCAAATTACGATATCCATCTATAGATAGTCCACCTTTCGAAGCATGTGTTATCACACGTATCTGGTTTACTCAAATTTATAATTTTCTATATTGATAAACCATTCTCGATGGATTTCAACCTCATAAGTCTTGTCATTTGTGACACGAGGCCACATGATACATCATCATTGTTGCTTCATTATTCAAAAATATCATTCAATGTTCGTTACTACATTGTTTAGGATTCGATGACATCCCCACAATTATTTCTCATGTTCATGATAGTTTGTGTGGTGGTCACTTTTTAGGAAAAGCCATGTCACACAAGCTTCTGCGTCAAGGCTATTATTGGCATACTATGGAACATGTTTTTTTAGAATATGCCAAATGTTGTGATAATTTGTAGAAATATGGAAATCTCCATCATGCACCCGCATATGACCTCCAGCCTATTGCTCCATCATGGACATTTTCCTTATGGGTTTTTGATCGCATTGAAAAATTAACCCTGAATCGGTGGATGGTCATAAATACATCATTATTGCTACATAATACTTTACAAAATGAATCAAAGCAACACCCTTACAAACTACCACTGGTCCTGATATGTTTTGTTTTATTACTACCCAAATCATTACACGCTTTTTCATTACCTCCATCATTATCACCAATAATGGTTCACCTTTAAAAAATAAGGATGTTAAACGCCTTTGTTCCAAATTCAAGATCAAGAAAATATTCTCTACTCCTTATTATCCATAGGGCGATGGCCAAGCCAAAGCCACCGATAAGACAATTATTAAAATATTACGTAAGACCATTGATACTAGTGGTGACGATTGACACAATCAAATTTTATACGATCTTTGGGCTTATTGCACTAATGTGTGTACCCCCAGAAGTGTTATGCCCTTTTCGCTCGTATATGGCACTGAAGCGGTAAGCCCCTTATAACTAAAAATACCCTCCTTATGGGTATCCCTTAAAGGCATTCTCAAAGACAATGAATACCACAAACATCGTCTCCATGAGCATGAGATGTTTGAATCTCGTCGTGTGCAAGCTCTTGAATACCTCAACATATATCAGGCTCGTATTACACAAGTTTGCAATTAAGCTTCGTCCATGAGAATTCAATATCGGTGACCTTGTATTAAAGGAAAATCAGAAAAATACAACAGCTGAAGCCCATCTCAAAGGAAAATGTAAACCTAATTGGCTTAGACCGTATGCTATCATAGGCATGCTAGGGGGGCATCTATCATATTGCTACTCCCTTCGGGAAACCACTCAAAAATCCACTAAATGTGATGCATCTTAAATGCTACTATGCATAAACATCTTCACTACCCTATGATGCACTCTCTTGCTAAGGTTCACACTTGACTATTGAGGGAATACTGCATTCATGAACCTCACACACTACACACTTCATGGTACATGTTTTTAGCATTCTATCCTCCCACATCATATTATCCTCTTCTACACTCTATGTTCTATGCTTCATTGATATATCTCTCTAACACACATTATCAAACCATTTACTAATGATGCACTCTTATTCTATGGTTCGTTCTTGACTACTGAGGGGTATTTTATAAATGAACCTCCTCTCATACTCATTTACATCTGCTTGGGGGGCACACTACCCTATCACATTCACATTGTATATCATTTCATTTCATTCATTCACAACATACTGCATATTTTGATTGTTTTTATTCTTGCTTGCTTATACTTACATGTGAACTTTGCTTACTATGTTAGATGGATATCCAATATGTCATTATCTTTTCTATATACACATGCATGTTCACTTGTTCTTTAGTTTTGAATGCATACTTTCTACATATATTTTCACACAACATTGATGCTTAACATTGTACCTCTTACCAGTCCCATCGAGGCTCTTGGGGGCATTTACATCTACTTTCTTACATACTACAGGTGTTATTGTTTCATTTTATACTACCTATTTGTACTAGCACACTACTTTTTCTATTGATCATACATGCTTTGACATACTTTTTTATCTTTCTAACATGCTAACGGGTGCTTTACATGTAACATTTGTCTTGCGGGAACTATTTGCCACCATGGTTGTGTAATTCTTTGTTTGATACTATTTGTCATTTTTTGCCATGATATACCATTATTTATGGGCTATGCCCTTTGTCTTGTATGCGCATTGTATTCTTTTGGCCACTTCGGCCTTGATTGTCTTGTGATATTATGAGCAATGTCCCATGTATGAAACCCACTTTTCATGATCTCTCTTTTGTATGCCCATTTCCTTGTTTCACTTATCTTCCATGACATGTTTGCTTTCTTTTCTACTAACACATGTATCCAGCCATCGTGTTTACATGTTCCTTGGTTTCCACCATGAACATTCCATCCCCCTATAGGATTTTAGTTTCATATCAGCATTTGATCCTCTCTTTTGGGTTGCATACTCCTAGCAACTTCGCATTCACCCCAAAAAAAGATGGGACATACATTGGGTGAATCAGTCACCCCATAAATAGGAGCTTCAGTATAGGCCTACATAGTACAAGAAGAAAATAGAGTTATAGTCATAGAACGACCTAGATTTTGACTTGACTCCTCAGTTCAACACAGACACTAGTGCCCAACTATAGACACTAGTGCATTGGCGCTCTTGAAATTTCATGGGTGCCTATGACTAGGGGGTAGTTACAGTGTCTTTCTTAGATCAACACAGTTTTTCAGCAGTTTACAAAGTGTTTCCACATTATAAGAACAATCCTACAACAATCAAAATGCATCATATCTCCTTTTTCTACTTAGATCAAACTAGAACAACACGAAACTAAACAAGTATCACACCAGCTGCAGTGGTGTATAAATTCAGGAAGCAGTCATGGAAGGAGAATAACACTAGACATTTCTCCCCAACACTCTTCTGCCATGGCGTGATATTTCCTAAGAAACTCACTCTTCTACAGTAGTTCAGGACATTTTCTATCTTTTTAACTCTTCATAGATCAGGTACACACTTTCCTTTTACACATTTTTCACATTTTTACATCCTTTTACAAAGTTTTCATAACACATGACTTTGACTAGTCTTTCGCACTTATTTTGTAAGTTCGTCCTTAAATACACAATAATAAGCAGCCCTACATCAAGCACAATAAAATGTACAACACAATACGCTTCACCCCTAAAGTCACTTTCTCTTTCTTAGCTCCCACACTTCATTTTATCACTCCACGCTTTCCCTTGTCTCCTCGGCACACTTTCACCATCGATCTACATGGTTATTAGGTATACATCACTTATCTACTTTATGTTATCGAGTATTCACTTAATAACATAAAATGCGGGTAAATGTAGACATAAAAGCACACAGTTAGGTACATTTCTAGGTCCTAATCACATTCTGCTATTCATATGATTCCTAAGTAAGAAAACTAGAAATTGACAGCTATCTTTGGCATTTTGTCTGTGTTTCTTGTTTTCTATTTGGCCTTCTATACCCTATAGCCCAGTCAGTACTTCACTATTTTATCTTTCATGACTCTAGACACCAATTCTCAGACATGACGCTAGTGCCTAAATGCCCTTGTCCTTCCGGGTGGCCCCAACCTCTTTCTACTTTACTCACTCTTTTTGGGCATCTTTTATACTTTGGGCATCTTATTTTTTTATGGGTCGGTTTTCTAGTTTTCAATTGCAAAATTAAACCAAGGGAATCATATAAATACAAAGCTATGTGACCATAATAAAGGACCAAGCCCTAAGCATCTACTATCATCACCTAAGGTTACATCTAAACGCATTCTAAGAGCATCAAATGAATCAATCTAGCACTCACTTAAGGGATAAGGGACTGCATTTTTCTACATACACACATAAGAAGGGAAGTTCATTTTTCCATCCAAACATCTACCTACATCGGTACATCTAGCTATTTCTCATTATCACGCACACATGCGCAAGGGCTTCCTAGGGCACAATTCTATCACACACTCACACACATACAAGAACTACATGGAGTATGAAATGTAGTGTAACAGTTGGTTGTAAGATCATTCAGTCGAGTGACCTCCTGGATCAGTCTGACTCCTCATTTTACATCTTTTCTTTTGGGATTTGATATAGTTTGAGGTTTTCGAAGGTTACCTTCTCTTTGCAGGTTCTAGGCACACTCAGTGATCATCAAACGACATATAGGTGACCAAAAGTGAAGGTTACCGACACTTGTGTGACACAAAAATAGCCAATTTATTAGCTCTTACGTAGTCACAATTAGCGCCCAACAAAGGTCTTTGGCGCCTGGGTGCCTCTGCCCTAGTCTAGGATCATCCGACAGTTCCTAGGATTTTTGTGCTCGGGTGCGATAGTCTGCCTTTTCTGTTCATTAGTATTTTAGTCCAAAACAGTCCCAAGGATAGCGTGAATCAACTAAGTCTTTCTTTGTCCCTCTTGCACTTAGGGTTTTTTACTTTCCTTGCTTATTTCTTATGTCATTTATATTCTAGCAGTTGTTTAACATTTGTTTATCATACATGACTCTGTAATTAGGTTTTTGAAAATTCAATATTTTTTGAATCAGCTACCCTCGAGCCACACACTCACGATGGTTAGAGCCTCGTGCATCCACCTGATAAATTTCCTAGGTTGTCTCTTGCCATCTCGCCCACTCAGGGCATTGTTGATGATATTGAAGAAGGAAGCCAACCCAACTCTGGTTGGGACGTGTTGGACAACAGTAAAAACCTGCCTAGTTTTGGCTGGTTTGATCATGATCCGCCCTTTGCAAGCCAACAATTTGGAGTGGTGGCTTAATTTCCTTGCTTATGTGACTTTTGCTTTTTTTATAGTTGACTCTCCTAGGCTCTACCTAGTGTGATCTTATGGCTTTGAGGCATGCTTCCATACTGTATGTTTTTTTGTAAATTATCTTGTATCATTTTACTTATTAATATAATATAAGATCCTATTCATCAAATTATTTCTAACAACGACGTATAGTTCATATCATCGCAAGTCAGATGGTGCAACTTGCATAGATTGTATGGAGTTGCAGGTACATATTTAATCACAACGGCATATTCTGGTGGATTTAATTGTACTAAAATTTATCGAGAGAGATGTGCATGTCGGTGATATTACTCGATCAAAGCATGTTTACGGTTTATAAACATTTCTCCACAACTCATATCTATAAGTTCCTCTGCTCTTGTAAAGAAGCAGGAGTTCTGGTTAACTGTAATCATCACCTTCCTCATAATCCTTCTATGGTTGACCGTGACTCGTGAGGAAAATTGCAGTCCAAGTCTCCGTACCTTTAGGACAAGCCACCATGATAAAATTTTCGGGCAGATTATAAGCGGGTATTCTCGATAGGATTAGCAAATGTCCGCTCTCAAACTGGCAGGATTAGACTTATTCTATGGATTCCTTGATATCGGAAAATGGTTCTGCATGAGGAATGCTCTCATAAACATTGTAATGAAATTTAATCCAGACGTAAATCAGTAAGAAACGTATTTAATTAGTTAATCAAAATTAATAAATTATATTTAATTATTTAATCAATAATTATTTGATAGCCTTTCAATTCTTCATATACTAGCAATCGCACGTGAAATGTGTGATGTGAAAGCCGAAGAGGCAGCGGAAGACCAGGTATATTTAGAGGGACCATAACATAAGAGGACGATGTATATTTAGAGAGATCATAACATAAGAGGAAGAGAGACGTGGAAGAGGGTTAGAGGGGGGAGAAGGAATTGAGAGAGGATAATATTGGGTGGTACCATTTTGAGGAGGCCAACTTTCTTAGGAGGAGGGAGTCATTAACTTGTCTATAAGTTGTATGGCACCATAAACAGGCCAAAAAGAACTGAAAAAAATGGAATATTACGCAAGAAAAAATGGAATATTCCAATGGGAATGTGGACGATGAAGAAGCAAGCTCAGAATTGTCTTCGACTTTGACAATCAATTACGATGGAATAATTAGGAGGATGGTTTTATAACAACAAATACATTCATTTGTAAATGGGGCACAAATGCCACACGAAGCATACTCTATAAGAGCAGCCATAAATAAGCTCGTGATCCGCATGTAGTGTCTTATGAAGATGGCCATGGTCCGTCTGTAGAAGGAGGTACACAAATTTTCGTTATCTAGCAATGAACCAATCGATTTGGATTGGTGGTCATCGACCCAACCATTGTTTTATTCACCCATAGAGGAGAAATACTACTCAGTGGATGAAGAGGATTTATTTCATCGACGTCCATGTACAATTGTTAACAACATCCATTTATTTTACTATGCATGCCAGAGATACGTCGGGATTTAGATCTGGATTGGTGGTCGCCAACTCGGACCCCATTATTTTAATCACCCAAAGAGGACAAAGAATCTATGACCAACTACTTAACTGTTCACATGGATGGAGATGATTTATTTCATCGACGTCCTTGTACAACTGGTAACCAATTTTTTTAATTTTATTTTGCATGTCAGATAGAGGTCGAGCTTTTCTAACTAAGACAACACCTTTTGACGTAAACAACAAATATTTATATAGTGTTGCTTTGTTTTGAATTTTTGAGATTGTTTAAATTTATATATTTTTGGATTAAAGGATAAACATTACATCATATATATTGAATAAGAATTATTGACTTCTTTAGATTTTTTATTAAGAATTGTGGAGTATTTATTATATCAATTTTTTTACTACGGACATTAATCTTACTCATCCGTTTTTGATATGGAGAAACTTTTAAATAAATTATTTCTCGTAACAATTAATGGATTTCTTGTAATCATAATTACTTAAATTAAAGAAGGTTCCAATTTAAATATACACACTTATCAATTATAATAGACCATATATAAAAACAAACAAAAATATATTTTGTCATATCTATATACTGTTATAAATTGTATTGATATCTATTTTAAAAAATCACTTCAGTTAGGACCGATTAGTGCTTTTTCAAAGTGGTGGGAAAAAACTAAAATGAAAACATAAATTATTGAACACAATCAATCGTAAGAAACGGTTTGACCCAACACGACTTTGGTTTAGTTTTGGGGTTACCCTGGGTAAAATATACGGATTGTTCATAGTACCTATTTTAAAAAAACGAAAAATGCACCTCTCGCCGAAAAAGTTGGAAGTGACAATTCACGTATGGTGAATTCGACAACGTAAAGCAGGACTTCATAGGTCTGCATTCATCTTATACTCCATGCACTGAAACTCATTATAATATACATATCAAAAAATGAGTGTAAAAAAAGGTCAGCTTAAACATTACATATGTTTGTATAGGCTGAAGGGTCAAGGACTAATGATAAATCCCTCCAAAAAATAGTAAACAGCCCATTGGTTGTTGACCAGTCAACTTATACAAAACATAACCCATTTGAAATGGGGGTTCTGATCATAAATTCAACTAATTAAATCACACACACTTCAATACAAAATACTTCCTATCAACTGAATAGGACTGAATACGCGTATTCCCAACTAAAAATAGTGATGAGTTCCAAAACATCACATCTTTCCAACAAAATGAGCTCGAATAAAATTCAAAATGCATTCCTATGGGTTCACTGTCAATACAACTGAAAATATAGCTTAAACAAATTCCATGACCCAACTCATATAAAATAATAGTGACAATTGGCCTCATGTCAAGAAAACAAATTCTGGGTATGTCAAAATCCACGCACCAATCGACATACAGCTGAACTAAACCAAAAAGCACTTCACCTGGATACAAAGACCATTTCATACCCGTATTTAGTCAAAATAACAAATTGGGTATGCAGAAAAATCGAGATAATAATATTACTAATGGATTTGCATAATAATATTAATAATGGATTTGCAATGAAACAAAGCAGGTTTGGATCAAAATCCTAATTTCTCACATCACATCTCAAAGAAAATCCCAAATCAAATATAAACTCCAACAGCAAAGAACCTGGCATACCCTCATCCATCGGCACCGCCTCCAGCACCTGCCTCCCAATTCAATTACGAACACACGCCTCTCTTGAATTCAAGCAACATCATCACCGCCATTACACTACAGTGCCTCTCCGTGGAAAGGAAATGAAGAAGCAAAACAAAGACACCCATATGGACCACAAAAACACCCAAGGAACCATTCTAAAATCATTCCTCTTCCATCAGCCCAGTCACAAACACCAACTCTGATTTGGCCTGCCAAATACATGTAAACTAAAAACATAGGATGCATGCCATATATTTGACAAAAAGCAAGCATGAAAATGCATATGCAACTGGAATCACCGAATGATGAACAGGCACAAAATGGAAGCTCTTCTGGTCGCAAATGGTTCTCCTACCATATGATAAGGACGGTTCATGGACACTTAACAAATATGTACAGAGAAACCGATGGTAGATGTATTATAGTACAGGAGAACAAAGATATTCATGTGAATAAAAAACTATTATGTCGTCTAGTACAGTTGCATACGGTGAAACAGTCTGTTTCGGGAGGAATCCCATGTCTTTTGTATGCTGCCATAATACACAATAGATGGGGCAGAAGACAGGCTGAGGCGCAGGACAAAATTGACCGTTGGATTTCAACGTTCAAGTACGGCGTCTTCCAAGACTGTCTGATTTCTGCCTTTCTCAGAATTTGGAAGCCTATTCTCACTTAATACTACGCCTTCGACGTAATTACATACGGAAGGGTGGGGTAGTTAATTAGTCACACAAGCCTGTTTTATTAAGCTAACACATGATTATAGGTGAATCCTTTTTATCAATGTAACATATCTATGAAGGATCGGAACTGATTTTCCCTACACTTTATCGATCGCTCCACGTTTAGGTGAATGTTCCATACGGATCACCTTTGGTTTTATGAAATGAACGATTTAAACCTTCAAATTGAGATGATGTGTAAGGTTTCATGCAAGTTGGTTTTTGAATGGTAGGTTTTATATTTTTTATTGCTTTGAAGGCGTATTCCAAATTATTTATACGGGAGGGCAAGTGGTTGGTTCTGATGATCGCACAGTCCATATCATTGCAAATCGGACGATGTAACAACATAGGTTGTATGGACGTTCCCATATGGATTTACTCGTAACGATATAGGTTATGATAAATTTAATCATAGTGAAATTTATCATGTTCACTTTTTCGACAATATTTGCTTCATAACAGGAATTGGAATCGTAATATTTACGATGGAGTTGTGACGCACATACAAATCCAACGTTGCAATATTCCTCGTTATTTCTTTCTCTAAAGTTATTCGCAATGAAAGTGTCAATTGCATCGCAACCAACTGCCAGAAACTTGTTGATTATGGAAACATTATAGACTTTACCTTCGATCGCAAGCCACAGATCTTCGCGTTTGTTATGCTTTTTCGGCTCTTCCACAGTGATTTTTCCCACCTTTGGCCATTTTTCTTCACTTGTAAATTCACACATATTGTGTGAATTTTTTGTTTAGATCCACCAAAAAAAACCTATAGATTTTTTGTGCTATTCGGGTTTAGCCTATAAGTTTTTATTTCCTACTCAGTATTGTCTTTGGTTTTAGATTTGTGCCACAAATTAGCGACCATGAATGTAACAGAGTTTCCATTAGAGGTGAGATTTTTAGTGAGCCACATCATAGGAATAATGAGGCCTTTCCCAAGACATGGAGCGAGATCGAGACAATATAGTGGAGCAAATGTAGTAGATGTACTTTGGTTGGGAATAATTTTATCTATGGAATAGTTGCATGACATGCATCGTTTTAATTCTCGCATTTTTATTTCCGACTTTCTGTCCATTTCTCCGCCTTATCTAACAAATTAAATCTAATGCAACCAAACAAAATGACACCATACAAAGTAAAATAAAAAATAGCAAACCTCAATCGACAGATAAAATTTTCCAAGTTTTTGCATATATTCATTTCCCAAAGGGGCTCAATTATCGATGATTGTGTTTTGTGGCACTTGTTATTTTGTAATTAATCTAGCTTGAAACTAAAATGCATGCTTGTAAAGTACTACAAGAAGAAAGCAAAGTGGTTGGGTTTTAGATTTGGCCCTGGTTGAATTCTCACCATTTTTATTTTTGCCCCTTTAATCTTCCATTGCACTAACGTGAATAATGCACATGAGGTTGAGATGAGTAGGTGAAGCACATGTAACAACTATTATTTGTGTAGGAATAACATGCTTTGTTGAATAGGTGTGGGACATGCAAGTATTTGATTCCCTCCTTTAAATTTCTAACATTCCATTCATGTATACATTTTACCTATTAAAATAAATACTTTCCAATCTTAAGCCTCGGTGATATAAAATAAAAAAAATAACAAGCTTGTTTGACGAATAAAATCTACCTTTCATGATTATATCCAATCACTTGATGGCCTCAACGATCGATGGTTGTTCGTAAAAAACCTTTTTTCCTACAATTACTTGAGCTTTCAATTTGATACGGAAGCTACAAAATGCTACTAGACACAAACATTCAGATTGCATTTCGAGCACTGAATCTTTTCGATTTCACCATTTTCTCCTCCTTCTGACATTGAAATGCTTAAATAGAGCACAAATAGCATATTTTATTTGGGTAAGAATAATATAATCCATAGAATGGGTGTGACATGCAGGTATTTAACTCACACCTTTTGATTTCTAGCATTGCATTCATTTTTGCATTAGCTATAAAATTAAATATTTTCCAATCAAAACCGTATCTCCCTCGCAATACGTCGCCTGCTCAAGTGAATTCCATTTTTGATCATCTATTGGATGACTTTATTGCTCCTAATCCTCAATATAATCAACCCTTCTTAGTGTTAATTCAATCTTTACATTTTTTATTTCAAGACAAAATCTAAGCTATGGAAACAATGATTACATCTCTTAAATATGAAATTCAAGATCTCAAGGATGCTTCTGAAGCCCATGTTATTTCTTCTTCTACATCTCATTCTAGTCATATGTCGTCCACATGTGCTCATGTCAGTGAGTCCCAAATCTTACTACTCCTCGTGCCCCTCAAGTTTGATTCTAATGATAATCCACATAATATTCTTCCTCAACTCCTCACTCATTAATTGATCAGCTGGCATACTCATTCTTATCCTCTTTATTGGCTTGCAAAATACCAAGGTCACCCATATTGTAATTATCATCAAATCAATGGACATAATGAAGATGATTGATATGCTCTAAAATGACAAATTTGCCACCTTAAGCATTATGGTGTCATTTCATTTTCTATAGAAAGTGTTGCCACATGTTCATCTCCAATCACTACATCCCACTAGGTTCTTAAAACTAATTCATCTATGTCTAGTGAACATCATTTCATAATTGCTAATGTCCCTTCTTCGGTAAGTCAAAAGCCACCTATCCAACCCATTCCTACTAAGCAACCACCTTCCAAGGTCTGCCCTCCATCACCTCCTCCTATCAATTCTTCTATAGTATTACCATCTCTGACTAAGAAACTTCCTCTCAAAATCAGTCTAACCCCTCCACTCAAGTCTTCTAGCACATTACCCCTCTAACTAAACAACCTCCTCTCAAAATCGGTCCAACCTCTCCTCATCTAGAGTATTCTATAGCATTATTAATCCCAAATAATATACCACCATTCAAGATTTCTCCCCACCCTACTCCACTTCCATTTCCAATTTATTTTTTCAAACACGTTATTCCTTATATTGATGGCCAAGACACATTTCAAGTCCCATCACCATCGCAATGTCTTTTTGACATCGTCATACAGCTCTCCATCATCGACACACTTGGGGGAATCACACTTCCCCCTTCTAATACTATCAATTATCTCTAGCATCTACTATCTCTTTTATACATTTGATATGTGATCACATTCTAAGCTTCATGATTGATATTTCTAAGTACTTTCAAACCCTTGGATAAACACATTGTATCATCATTACCCTATAACGCACTCTAGTTCCAACTTCATACTCCACTGTTGAGGGTATAAATCTGAAATGAGCCTCACCACATTCTATTTTCACGTGTTGTGTTTCATGATTTATCTTTCTCACACAAGTTAAAACCATTTCCCAATGACACACTCTTGTTCTATGGTTTATTCTTGATTTTTGAGGCGTCTTCTATAGATGAACTTCATCTCATACTCATCCAAATCCACTAGTGGGAATGGTGATCCTATCACATTCATATTGTATACCATTCCATTAACAATCAAAGCATATTACATATCTTGGTTGCACTTATTCTTGCTTTCTTATACTTACATGTACACCTTATTTCTCATACTAGACAGATACTTAGTATGTCCATATCTTTTCTATCTACACATGCGTGCTCACTTGGTATTTTGGATTGAATGCATATATCTTATAGGACTTTACACGTCGTAATGATGTTTGACACTCTACCTCTTACCACTCCCGCCGAAGATCCTAGGAAACATCTACTTTCTCACACATTACAGGTGTTATTGTTTAATTATTTACTACTTATACTTCCTAGCACACTACTTTATATTGGTACATACACACTTTGACATTCTTTTTATCTTTCTAACATGCTAATAGGTGCTTCATGTGTAGTGTTTTCTTTGCAGGACTATTTGGCACCATGGTTATTTGACACTTTACTTGACATTGTTTTCCATTTATTGCTATTGCATGTCATTATTTGAGGGTAATGCCCTATGTCTTGTATGCTCATTGTATGTTTTTGGCCACTTTGGCCTTGACTGTCTTATGGAATTGTGACTGATGTCCCATGTTTGAAACCCACTTTTTACGGTCTGTCTTGTATGCACACTTGTTTGTTACATTATTTTTATATGATATGCTTGTTACTTTTTCTACTAGCAAATGTATTTAACCAATTTGTTTGCATGTGCCTTGGTTTCTACCATTCACATACCCTCCCGTGCAAGGATATGGTTCATATCAGCCTCAAGTCCTCTCTTTTGGGCTGCACAATCCTATCGACATCATATGCACCCCAAACAAGGGGGAATACATCGGGTGAACAAATCAACCCATACAACAGCTCAAAGCTACATCATAGTACAATACAACACAAAATTGGCACATTTCATAGTTACATGAACAACTCAAAATGTGACTTGGGTCCTCAGCATAGTACAGAAACCAACGCCCAAGCTCAGAAAAGAGTACCCAAGTTCATGTGTCATCCCCTAGGTGTTCATGTCCTAGGCGTATACACAATTAGATTCTTAGATCAACATAGTTCACCTAAATCTTTAGAGAAGTTTGATAGTATCACACGCAGTCCTCGAGCAAACAGAATACATTTTTCCTATATACATTTTAATTGGTACATTCTAAACAAATTAGTTATAATAGGAACAAAATAGGGACACACCATCTGTAGTGGTGTTTATCAGACAGAGTTATGGATGGAGAGTAACACTAGAACTCTCTCCCCAACACTTGTTCTTTGGCATGAGATCTCCCAAAAAACTTTCTCTTGGCGTGATATTTCTGAAAACATTTCTCTACACATCATTATCAAGAAACTATTCTATACTTTTACACTCTTCTACATCAGGTGCACACTTTACTTTTACACACATTTACACACTTTCATTTAGACATTTTTACATACTTATGCACATTTTTTTTTTATTTATCATATACATGAATTTGAACACATTCTTTCTCTTATTTTTAAAAGGGTTTTCCTTACAACAAGCAACAACAACAAGTACAACATGGTACAATGTGTACACTTCATTCATAGGGTCACTTTCTCTGCCTAGTTTCCATGCTTCATTTTTGCATCATTCCATGCTTCACTTGTCCACTCGACACATTTTTCGCTACACGCTCTACATGGTTATTAGGTGCACATATCTTATCTACTTTATGTTATCGAGTATTTACTCAGCAACATAAAGTGGGGGCAAGTGTAGACACAAAATCACATACTTGGGTACATTTCTAGGTCCTAAATATATACTAGCATTCATATGATTCTTAAGAAAGAAAAGTAGTAATTATGGACTATCTTTGGCTTTTTTCCTTTTCTTCTTGTTTTCTATTTGGTCTTTCACACCCCATATCCCAATTGTTATTTTACATATTTATCTTATATAGCTCCAGACACTAGTTCCTAGTCAGCATAGGAGTGTCCAAACGGTCATGTGCCCTTTGGGCGCCCCTAACACTTTCTTATCGTAATCACTTATTTTGGGTATCTTTTATCTTTTACGCATCTTTTTCTCTTATGAATCGGTCTTCCAATTTTCAATTACAAAATTCAAACAAGGGAATCATATAAATACATAACTATGTGTTCAAAATGAGGGACCAAACACTAAGCATTACTATTACCACCTAAGCTTGCATCCAAAAGGCACTTAAAACACTCCAAAACATTCATCTAGCATCTATTCAAGGGATAAGGGATTGAATACTCTACATACACATCATAGGAAGGGGAGGTTCATTTTTTCATCCACACATTCTATTTACGTTGCTACATCTAGCTACAACCCACTATCAAGTGCACTTGCACAAGAGCATCCTAGGGCACGATTCTTACACACATTCATAAGAACTACATGGAGTCTGAGATGTATTGCAATGCTCGGTCGTAAGTTCACTTTGTTGGGTGAATATCGGGGTTAGCACAAATCCCCATATTGCATCTTTCTTTTTTGGATTTGATGTGGTATTATGGGTTTTACAGGTGATATCTATTTTGTAGGTTACAAGTACCCTCGAGGATTAAGGTGTGAAATACAGGTGATCAACAATAACTATTTATGACACTTGTGCGACATTGTAAAAATCAAGTTTTGACCATTTTCACAGTCACAGGAGTGTGGTAATAGTCATTGGCATCTAGGTGCCCATGTCCATATTTTTCCGTAGTCACATAATTTATCCTGAGCATTATTAACATAGTACACTTTCTATTCAGCAATTTTACCAGTCCATAAAACTTTGGGATCAAGCGTAAATAAACTAAGTCCCCTCTCCTTCCTCTTTTCTTAGGGTTTTGTACTTTTCTTTCTTATTGCTTGTGTCAAATATGTATTTTATCATTTATTATCATATGTGACTCTGCAATATTTAGATTTAATTAATTCAAATTGAATTAAATCAGCATGTATACAAAAGATCAAGGACTTAGCTGATTTTTTAAGAGGGCTAAAAATATAAAAGTAGAGTTGGATTTCCATTCAAGAAAAGATCTAGAAATAGACAAAAGCGCAACGAATTAGTGACCAAGCAAGGAAAATAAAGCACATGCAGAGAAAGGAAGAGGAAAAATGCATGAAAAAGGCTAATAATATGATTAAAGCATGAGTAAAGCAAGTTATTTATAGCTCGAACTATTATTAGGAAAGCATAAAAATTGTTAATAAAACATGAATATTATTAGGAAATAAAGCATGTAGGTGGTGAAGGGCAAGTCCCCACCCTATAAATATAGGTAATGCATCCATGTTATGACTAGTGTGTATAGAGAGTAAGTTCAGATATAGTACTAGTATCTTTCATGGATTCTGTATGGGAGTGTACATGGTCCAGTGCATGGATTTAATGGGTAACATTGTAATCATCTTATTTGTTATGTGATGAACTATATTTGTAATGGAGAATTGTTTTTGGGTTGCAAAGATCATTATGTTTGAACATGAGTTAATGGGTATTTAGATCTTGTTAGTTATTGTTTATGAATGATTTCCTTATTGTATGTGTTGTTGAATGGTCATGTTATAATGTATCCTCTTGAATTAATGGTTGTTTTGGTAATGAATATGAACTTGCACACTAACATTTTCATAATCAAAGTAAAGGAGGGACATGGTGGTTGCGCATGCTTCGAGTGAGCTTGTGGACTTATCTGAATCGAATTTCAATGTGCATAGCTATATTGGGAAACAAAAGCCTACTTCGTCTACTTGGATGTTATATGCACATGGCATTCTGACTGCCTTTAGAGAATATTGAGAACAAGGTATATTATAGTCAGGACGTGTTTTCTCAAAGATATAGCACTGGACTTGATTTCAATATGTGCAAGTGGGTGGAGGATAATCTCTATGAATTCTTATATGAGACATGTTTCATCTTCAGTCCAATAGAATTTTACAAATGGTTGGCAACTTACGTGTAAAACATAGGTGTTTGGATTGGTAGGAAGAAGATTTCAAGATAAGAAGACTATCAAAAACTCTCTGATTTGGATGCGTCGTGGACTAGGGCTGTAGATCGCTAGTGGTAAGGTGTACTACACAGTTATACCTTAGAGTACACAATTTAAACATACTCTTTTCCAGAGGAAGCAAATTTCTAGTTTTTACATGAGCCAAGAGGATCCTATTTGCATGTGACACCTTTAAATATTAAGATCTTGATGGTTGATCTTGGAATGGAGAACCTACCCATGGAAGGCTAAAACTCCACCGCACATAGGGAGATGAAAGAATGTGTGGGGAGGATGGTGTTGACTCAAGTGGAGGAAAGAGAAAGGGAGGAATGACGGTGTAACGCCCACCAAAACAACCACTCGAGACCCAAGAACAACCTAGGTTTAGATAGAAAAATTATGGATTAATTTTTTTTGAAAAGCGTTTCCATGACTAGGCTTCAAGTAACCGTTGTCATAACAAAGGTTCAAAGTCAACTATGATCTAATAAATGATATTTTCCTATTGTAACAAACATTAGATCCACATTACAAAATTAATGAGTTTAATTAATTAAAAAAAAATAGTTAAATTTCTCTTAGGTGTTTATTTAATAAATAATTAAATTAACACTATATCTAAATGATCCTTAATTAATTTTAGAGGGCCAAAGGGGCCAAAAAAATTAAATGCCCAAGGTATTTAATTTTACTAGGTCTAAACGATAACCAAGGTCCTTATTTAGATGGGTTAGAAAGACATTCTCTTATCCCCTAACGTGACCCTTCAAAAAGGTCAACCCATGCTCTAGATATAAACGTTTAAGTTAAAAAGGGGTAATTTCCCACTTACCCACTCTCAAACTCATCTTTGCACTTCAACCTGATTTTTCACATATGTAATGCACTTAAGATTACCTGAAAAACATTTCCATTAGATAGGAAATTACTTCCCCTTTCCAATGATATAAATAAGTCCTCCTAACTCCTCATATTTCTTAAGTTATAGGCCAGTGGGCATGGGAAATTTTTTTTTCCCAAAGGCAGGCCTGCGGGCCTGGGGAAGAAAATTTTCCCAAAGGTGGGCCTGTGGGCCAGGGGAAGAAAATTTTTCCAAAGGCGGGCCTGTGGACCAGGGGAAGAAAAATTTCCCAAAGGCGCATGGGACACATGGCACGTTTTTAAGCCCATTCGGGAAGGTGGGTCGTCGGAGGTAATTTGAATTTTGACTCCTTTTGTTTTAAAAGGGAAAAAAGGTTCAAAAAAACCCGCACCTCCACCGACTCCTAGAGATGCCATGTGTTCGGCCCAAAAAGAAACAAGCAGGAAAAGTGGACCATCAGGGAAACTTAGAAATGTTGACTTTTGTGTTAAAAATATTGAAGGTTAAAAACAACCTGTGCCTTCGCCGACGCCAAACAATGCCACATGTTAGTCCAACAGTGGCCTGTGGGAAGGCGGGCCGGCGAGGAAACTTAGGAATTTTTTCCAACCTTTTTCCAAAATCGATAAGATCTAAAACCATCCGCGCATCTACTGACACGTAAAGAATCCACGTGGTAGACCCTCATTGGCTGTGGGGTGGTGAGCTATCGAGGAGACTTAGAAATTTTCACCCTTTTTCCATTTTGAAAGGTAAAGTTTGAAAGTATGGGCCCGCAAACCTGCGGAAGTATTCTATTTCCAAAAGTGAAGGATGCAGGGCTGCAGGGCCACGAAAGAACTTGTGACATTTTGAATTTTTTTGAAATGTGCCCTAAGTAATTTTTGGGCCCTCGTATCTGATTTATAAAAATTTCCTTTTTGACAGTTAGTTCTTTTTGAAACCAAACGGAGTAAAAAAAAATTCAAAACGTCATAACTTTCGATTAGAAGCTCTGATTTGGATAAACAAGGACTTTTTGGAAAGAGGTCAAACACCTCTTTGCATAGGAAGCACAAAATCTTATTTTTAACAAACTTAGATGGGTGAACTTTAAGAAAACGTCTTTTCTACCATTAAAATGAGAACTAAATTCTTTCAACTGCCAGAAATGATCTAATTCGCTACTCCTTCTTCTTCAACACACCAACTAGGCATGGAGAACATACTTGAAAGATTTCCAATGGATTGCAAGGATTAATATATTCACGGTTGGGTTTTTAATACGAATTTCTTTTCCTTTCTATCAAATTGCATTATGTTGCCTCTTACTCAATTAGAGATGAATTGTGTAAATTGCAAGGGAAATACAAACTATTTTAGAATGTGTTTTGATCATCCTTAGTTCATTTTAATATTATATCTTGTCTTTCATTGTTGCAGGGTACTCTGTATGTTTTTCTGATATTTATTTGCAGATCTTAGAGTGAATCCAAATGGAAAACATACTTAAACCCGAGTTGATCTATTTTCATTTACCATACTCTAAATGCTAAGTCCATTTCAATCTAATTTACAATGTTTAAATTTAATTCATTCAATACATGAAAATCAAGAATGTAATTCTATTTTCAAACGTGTTAATCAAATCATACAGAGGAATGCAATAATTTTAACATAGCTAACTCAGCCTTCAACAAAGAGTTTACAATATACTTACAATAACAAGTTCCAAACAAGAGTAACACCATTTGATGAAAAATGAATCAACATTCAATTAAATGAAATAACTCCTTTTATACTTCTTTTCTGTTTGCCAAAATATGCCAAATAAACTTTTCTCATTCCTTTATAACTTTCACATCCAAAAACAGGGCAACTCTTAACCATGATCAATATTACAATGTCATCCACTTAAAGTGGGGAATTTTACAATAAGGAACCCAAGGATAACTATAATTTTTTTTTTATACGCAGCTCCAAGAACAACAACAAGAGGGATCCGACAAATTTCATTTGGTCACAACAAAAACAAGGAGAGAGGCAACACTCTCCTCCCAACAAGAATTCCAATGAAGAGGAGAAGTCATCCTCCTCATTGGCCCTTGAGCCCCAACCACATTACAATAGGAAATGGATTCAAATCATGGCAACAAGACAAAATTCCACAACACAAAATAGATTTCACAAACATATCATAGTCCAAAATAAAAATCAGTTACAGTCACAAGAAGGGTAATAACAAAATATACAAGGCCTCATCACACAAAGAAAAAAAGAGCAAGATATATGGGGAAGCTGCGTATACCTCCCAATGGGGAATGGTTGACCACCTTAAAATCCCACAAAAATATTCATCTCAAACCCCTACATACTCTTATGCCTCCCCCAATTACCTCTTATGCCTCCCTCAAAAGTAAGAAATGCAAGCTATTTCTTATCCAAGGTGGAACACCCAACCCAAACTCCCTCCACAAATAAATTTTATGCCTCCCCACAACTCTTATGCCTCCCCACAAGATCGCCATATTCTTCTCCTACACTACACCTAGGAAATCTACCCAACCAACCAACAAACATACCAAACATTAAAAAACATTCACAAAAGCACAATACAACAAGAAAACCTTTTTACAAGAGTCAAGCTCCTACCTCTCCATGATAGAGTTTGATCCACAAGTTCAACAACAAGCTTTTCCAATCCAAACAATCTAAAAGATCCAACAATCCACAAGCATTCCAAAAATATTTAGCTCTCTCCAATTGTAAGAGCACTAAAAAAAATGAGTGAAGTAATCCCATGAAGTAACCCGCAAAATAGAAAAAGAATTTGAATAAATATAAAAGGGGGGAAGGAGGATGAGGTGGCTCCATGTAGGATGCCACATCACTCATCCTTAACTCCACCTCATAAGTCAACTTCAAATTCCAAAGCACAATTAAAAAAAAGTGGGTGAATAAATGACCTTTTACTTACACACACAATCTAAGCCCACACCCCTTAAGGACTAAAATTAATTTCATGTAAGAAAGTGCAATAAGAACTTACATCTTGTCTTCCCAAAATGCATAATGAGGACTAATTTTGACTCCCCAACCCACAGGTATGGTTGTTGTAATAATTTAAGAGGTGTGGGACAAGTTAAAAATTGTCCCACAAGCCTCCAAAATCAGCCCCTAAGGACATATCCGAATTTCAAAAGGAATGTGGAGTGTTTCACACTCCAAGTTACTTACACATACTTACAACACATAAACCAAGAGCCATCAGCTCTAATAAATGCATTCTTTTGACCCATTTTAATTTATTAACAACATGATTACTCACTAATCTAGCCACAAATAAATAAATAATAAAGGGTAAAAATACAAAACTAAAAATTAAATACTAAAATTAAACAAAAGAACTAAATAAAATAATACACATAACCCCTTGGTCACATTTAAAGGTGATCTCCCCATGGTAACCCCTAACAATAAACCAAACAAACATACAACAAATACACATTGCCATGGTGACCCTTGTTTAATTCATCTAGGATTGCAATGTGGTTGGTCTCCAATCCCCCGATGTTTGTTGTGGCATGTTTTCCTACAAAACACAAATACCTCCTTCGGCCTTGTGGCCACATCAAATCATCCAAAATAAATATACAATATAACTCCAAACTCATCTTTATATAATCAAAACATCATCAAGCGAGTAACGACATCATTTACAATTTCATCAATAACCATATGATCATAGAATTAGTTCAATTATCTAGGTCTACTCAATATGACGCAATAACACATGTCCAAAATACATACATACATACATACATACATACATATATACATATACATATACATATACATATATAACCGTGTCAATCAACATATCAACATCAATATAGAATGTCTCCAATGATCCGCATATATCATATATGAATCGAAATCAACAATAGTCCATGACCTCTAACATCTAACAACATGCCAAATCAAAAGTTAAAACAATGTTCATAAGTATCATAATCAATAACAAAAGGTGTTAAAGGGAAGTGGGCACTACATCCCCTCCCCTTAGACTCGACTTCCTCCTGGAAGTCATTTGAATAGGTGTGGAAACTAAACTCATAGCAAAGTAGCATCCTCCCATGTAGCCGCAGTCTAATCATATTCATCCCACTGCACCCGAACCTGGTCAATCTCTCTACCTCGAAGGCCCAGGGTCCTATTCTCTATAATGCATATGGGTTCCGCCATCACCTTCCCCTGATCCTACACCTACAGTGAGGTCCAATCTAGCACATGAGACGGGTTTGCAATATATCTCCTAAGTACAGAAACATGAAACACATCATGGATGTGAGACAAGCTAAGTGGCAATGCTAGACAGTAGGCCAAGGGACCGATACACTCTAAGATCTCAAAGGGGCACACGAATCTAGGAGCTAACTTAGAACCTTTTCCATAAAGGATGGGGCTCTTATGTGGCCTGACACGAAGGAAAACCTTCATGCCCACATCAAAACTATGGTCATTCCTATGCTAATCTACATAATTATTTTGTGTGTCCTGTGCCTCCTACAGTCTCTATCTGATCATAACCACCTGCTACTCCATGTCCTGTAATAAAGCTAGCCCAAGAATAACCTTGTCCTCTAACATGTCCTAACTAAGAGGTGTCCTGTACTCTCTGCCATACAGTTCTTGGAAAGGAGCCATGCCTATCGAACTTTGAAAACTATTATTGTAGGAAAACTCCACCAAGTACAAATACTCCTCCCATCTCAACTGGTGTTCCATAACATACATTCTAAGCATGTCCTCTAAGATCTAATTCACCCACTCAGTCGGTCGATATGTCTCAGGCTGATATGCCGTGCTGAAATTGATCTTCGTTCCGAGGGCATGCTGCATGGTAGTCCAAAAGTGGAAAGTTTATAGAGGATCGCGGTCACGAATGATCTTCCATGGAATCCCGTGCAGTCTGACAATCTCATCTAGGTATACCCATGCCACTACACTAGTTGTATACCCATGCCACAAATATACATATATACACTTATATATATATATAAATATATATATATCTATGTGTGTATATGTATATTTGTATATATATATACAAATATACATATATGATATGTATGTATGCACATATGTGTATATATAGATGTACATGTGTGTGTGTCTATATATATACACACATACATATACATATATGTGTGTGTGTATACATATATATTTATATGTATATGTGTATATCTAAACACACACACACACACACACACACACACACACACACACACACACACACACACACACACACACACACATTTCACCAGTACTAACAAAAATGAAAAACCGAGTATAGCATGTGAAACACTTGGGGGTGACGGGGGGTTATGATGGTAACACCATGAAGTAGAGATGCAATCATGCAAGACAACTAAAAGGCCACAAGATAATACATGAGCTTTTTTGCAGGGGGAAGTTGGAAAACATCAAGCTATTACCCTAAACATCCACATTATCCCCACTCTAAGAGGTAATGATCTTATACATGGTTTCTCCTATAATAATAGGGGCCTCACATTCATAATGTGTCTCCTTCATCACAACAACCATGTCTAAAGCTCTCTTTGTCTAGCTCCATAGATTCTACAAAAATATTGTCTGAGGAGAATGAAATTTAATCCACCATGCAACTGGAATGGAAATATCCCTTGTTAGAAATACTTCTATGTACACAATCTACAAAGACTTTTGGTTACTATTGTGTACATATTACTCCAGAAAATACATTGATAGAGAAGAACCCTCCTACATTTGAACATCTATAACATGATTATACTCATATGCGCTCTTAATTTAAATGTTTATGCCTACACATTTTACAAGGATCCTCATATAGAAATTACTACCACATCCCCCTTTTCCTTTATTGTTTCTTTTCATAGTAACATCAAATTATTTTCTCTTTGTCTCTTGCCCATTTGTTATAGTAAGCTTGGTATTTAACATTTAAGTTCTCGAACCTGTTTTACATGATATCTATAACATTATCATTGTATTTTTTATCTATAAAAAATGCACCTAATACAACTTGATTCAATAATACATCAAAAAAATTTGGTTGATTTTGAGCTATTGAATATAAAGTGTTTCTTTGGGAATGCTTGTGAAAACATGGCATTTATATCGTTCATCAAAACTCTAGCGCAAAACTCTCATATTTTCAAAGTTTATATATCTTGAAGAAGAACATCATTAATTGTCATAAAACAACAATCTCCCAATAAATTATTCATCAGAAATGTAGTTATTTGATCATCAGATTGTGGTATTTTTGTGGGAATGGGTCCATTGGATGACGAAATAGGTATAAGGGATTGCATTTTTCATAAAATAAGCTTTGGATTGGGTACTTGTGAACCCCAAATCATATCGTGTGGATTAAAAACACTCATTGGACCCCATATCTCAATCCCCAAAATATCATCATCAAGATCAATTTTCTCTAAATTTTTGGTGCCCACTGCACCAGGGACACCACTAGGAGAGAGACTAGGAAACTATATTTTTTTCGAATGCACCATGTCACTACTTTTTGTTGGAAGCAATATTCATTTCCCAATATTTGCACATTGATGGGTGGTAGTGGTGGTGGCATATTTATCTTGTGTGATTGGGGATGTACAAGAAACAATGTCATAAAAATGGAAAATAAAAATCATAATTTAATGTTAACTTATAATATGACATAATAAGTTGATAAGTAATGTACCTTGTTATTGACCATGGCTATATTATTCCCTAGTCATTATTTTTTGAAAATTTATGGTTTGTTGATATGGAGAAGCTTGGTGAAAAGTCTGTGAGGGTGATGTAAATCTCAAATGTGTAACGATTAAATTAAATAAAATGCCAATTACAATTTGAAAGAATGTATAGCTTTTCATTATTTATAGTTTGACAGTTGGAAATCTAGAAAGTAGTGAGGAAGTTTGGTGAACATCCAATGGAGGGAGGACAACCGAACTCCTCATGTATTTTTGTTAGATAAATGTAAAAGGAGATGATTATGCATCAATGTATAAATTTGTAGAGAACTCGAGAGGTTAATAGTCTCTTACTACAATTTGTCTTTTTGCATAACATGCAATGTTGATGTTCTATAAGAAGCAAAAAAAATATTAGTTATATTAATGTAAAATAAATACATGTAATCATTCTCGAATAATTTAATTTAAACTTACCTCCTAATCTCCAATTCAACCATAATTTACTTTCATCATTTCATTTAGTGTAGTTGGAATATTAGTATTCTGCAACTCATAAAAGATCTCATAATATAATGTAAGTACATAATTGGAAGATGAAAATGTAGAGTTTCCATTGCAAATAGCATATGATAAATCACTTCTAATTATGTTGGATAAATATGTACACCAATCATATTTTTTTCCACTAAGAGAATAGAGGATGTAGACAAAAACTTCTAGTATGGAACGTCTGTTGATCTTCCATGCAGGAATATTGTATCTTGAAAAAATGTAATCATAGCTTATAGGAATGTATATACTACAACTTGCATAGATAGTTGATTCTTGTTAGCTATACAAAAGAAAGAAAAATGTTAATGGAATTTAAAAAGCATGAAAAAACTTGAAATTTTTATATAGAAAAATATTACCTTTCATCATTAAGTTGTAATGGGACTCCAGATACTTTTTGTATTGATTAGAGAGTAAAGCTTATTTTGTGACCTAGTTCATATTCATATATGGAAACATTTTTAAGAGGTGGATTTCTTTTGGCATTGTTCCAAATGAAAATTTTTGTGGTAGGAGAATGATGGTGAATTTTAACACTTAACTGTCATAATTGTCTAATAGAAAAATAAAAAAACTGGCATCCGTGTCATATCGAGGCATGTTGACGATTTATGGGCACATAAGGTTTTTGAGTTGAATTTTTGGTTAAGATTTTATAGATGCGGCTTCGATTTTTGTTTGGAAGGGAAAATATGGAAGGGTTTTTTTACAGGATGCCTAGGTTTGGTAGGTATGAGTTCTCAAGGATGAAACTTTTGAAAATTGAAAAATAGAGGGCTTTGCATATATTTATAGGTCAACATAGACATGTGATGACACCTGAGTGGTATTTGCATCTAGAAGTGTACGGGAAAACAATATACCAACCATTTAGTTGTGGGTGTGGACATCCGATTGCTAGCCCAACTGATTGGTTATGGTTATAACTGACTAGTTATTGAGCTATGTTTGTTACTTTTACGAAACATGTAAACATATCGTGATAACCCATAAGTTCAAAGATTTTATACTTTGAAAAAATATTCCACCAATCAGTCTCCGGGGAATTATTATGGTGGAATTCTTTCAACGTTTCCACTGAAACCATTCTTTTAATTTTGACAAGGCACAAGAATTTATTACAAATTTATAATTCTCCTTTACTCAGAGTGAACTTTGAAGCAAGGTGGACAATATGAACCACACAAAATGGATAAATCTATGTAGAATATAGGGAAAAATACTAGGTCAATCTAGGGGCTTAGATTGAGCACCAACAAGATGGATGTGAAAAGTGCCATTCTGAATGGAGATCTACAAGAGGAATTCTACATGACTCGTTCTGAGGGTTTTGTAGTAACTCGCGAAGAAATAAAGGTATGTAGACATAGGAAAAATGGCCTTAAATGGGAACACCGGGCATGCTACATAAAAATTGATGAACATCTCGTTTAGCATGGATTTTTAAAAAATCCATATGCTGCCAATTTCTACATTAAGAAGCAAGGAGGAGATATTATGATAGTTTTTGTATATATTGAAAATCTAGTCATGACATGCAGAACAATGAAGGCGATAGATGCTATGAATAAATATCTTAATCAATCATTTGACATGAAATATCTTGGGATCATGTACTACTGTCTTGGATTGGATTATGGTAGAAGGAGAATCACATCTTTTTTATCAGTTTAAGTATACCAAGACAAAAATTGAGAAGTTCAGGATGATCGACTGCACACCTATTGCTACACCCATGGAGACGAGACTATAGTTATCTCATTCAGATCCATATCCTCTGGTAAATGAAACTCTTTAGCAACACTTGATTAGTAGACTCATTTACCTCATATATACTAGAATAGATATCAACTTTGCAGTGAGCTATCTTTATAAGTTCATGTAGGAACCCAAAGTTTTTCGTTGTAAAACAATAAGGTACATCTTGAGGTATCTCAAAGGAACTATGGGTATTGGTCTAGAATAAAAGAAGAATGACTAATTCTTATTGACTAGATATTCAAATTCAAATCATGTAGGTAACATTCATGACACCAAATCCACTTATGGATTTGTATTATTTTTGGGATGTGGACTAGTGTCATGGGGAATCAAGAAACAAAAAATTGTTTCTCAATCTTTTACAGAGGTTGAATATTGTGCAACAGGTGGAGCTGTCTCTGAAGTGATATGGCTATGTTGGAAACTTGAGGGACTTGGAGTATCACAAGATAAATCCACCACCTTGAATGTTGACAATGAGTTTTTTCTCAAACTTGTTCACAATCCTATTTTTAATGAGATATCCAAACATATTGAGGTACAGGTTCACTTCATACGCGAGCATGTGTTGTAATCGATCATGAAGGGCAAAGCAATCATTTTCCTTATGGCCATTGATACAGTTATAGTTACAGTAGGGTCGATCATGTTGGAATTGTAAGTGATGTTGTGGATGATGTTGATTATAAAGTATGAAAATTAAACCTTTATCAAGTACATCACATACCACATCATGTGATCAAGTGTAATGAGAGAAATACAATGTCTCATGTGAAATAGGTGTACAAGATTGAGGTGTATCTGTTGTATATATCTCCCCCCTGGTAAATATAGGCAAAAAGAAGAATATGGAAATCAAAGAAATTCAAATCCTGATATTTATTGCATCACCAACAGTCAAGGTGTAGGTTGTGGGCACACAACACAAAGTGTCGACATGAGAAAATTCACGCTATGGCGCAGGTTAGGGGCACACATCAGAAGGTGTCGACATGAAAATGGATGCGCCTATGGTGCAGGTAAGAAAGTGTCGACATGTGAAAATTCGTGCTATGGCGCAGGTTAGGGGCGCACATTAAAAGGTGTCAACATGAAAATGGATGCAGTCATGGCGCAAGTAAGAAGGTGTCGGCATGTGAAAATTCGCGCTATGGCGCAGGTTAGGGCCACATTAGAAGGTGTCGACATGAAAATGGAAGCACCTATGGCGCAGGTAAGAAGGTGTCAACATGAAAATGGATGCACCTATGGTGCAGGTAAGAAGGTGTCCACATGCGAAAATTCACGCTATGGCACAGGTTAGGGGCGCACATCAGAAGGTGTCGACATGTGAAAATTCGCGCTATGGCGCAGGTAAGAAGGTGTCGACATGCGAAAATTCGTGTTATGGCATAGGTTAGGGGTGCACATCACAAGATGTCAACACCACATTTTTAGTGCCAATGGCGCATCTTCAGGAGGCGCATCTTCAAGAGGTGCAACATTTTGAGCGTTGACACCTCGACAGGAAGCAAACCCCGACCTAGATATTCAAATGGCCATAACTTTTCACAGGGAGCTCGGATTCACGCAAGGTTGGACTTTTTGGAAATCTTACGAGGTCCTCTATCCAACTACGACTTGATATATTTAATTAGGTAAGAACAAGTTCTTAAAAAATACAAAATACAATTCGCCACTTTTTTGGGTTTGCTAGGGTTCTCACCTACCGCCATAATGAGATGAATTAAATACAACCTAGAGGTGGTTGGGGTAGATTTGGAATTCCTCTCTCTTCCCTCTCTCATTATTCCTATAAATTGTAAGGAGGGGCTTCTTTCTAAAGGTTGGACATTCTTGTTTTGCCCCACCCTTCTTCTCTTTGGCAGGTGAATTTGTGGAGATCAAACCTCCCATTTAAAACTATAATGCAACTTTACCTCTTGGCATTTTGTAGTGTATTGTATCAATCTTTGGAGAAAATAATGCATGTCTGTAGATGATTCTCAACCCTCTCTATGTTCATTTTCATCCTCTTGATCTTTCACTGCAAATCTGGTCATCTGTGCATGATCTTGCATTGCATTTTAATGGTTTGTGTTTATTGGAAAGACATGTGTTTCTTCATTCCTCGGTGCATCACCTTTGTTAGTTTAGGTTTATTTTTATGCATCTTCTTACCCTGTCTCCTTGGCAAGTTAGATTAGGTTTTTAAGTAAACCCTCTGCATTTTTATGTGTGCATCTGAATAGAGGAATAGGAACCGGCCTTCATCTGGAGAGTTTTTTTCTGATTTTGCAAGGTCCCACACTTGGGAAAAGCTCCATGTTATGCAATCGCACTAAGAGTCTCAACCTATCGAGTTGCAGACACTCAGGGGTGCTGTGATTCGCCATCAACAATATCCTACCTCAAAGTAGGAGAAGAAGGACTCTTATGTGATGTAGTAGATTGAACTTGCTTGTGATGAGGATATTAAAATCGTGTAGGACACTCAATAAATGGAAATGGAGAAGAACTAGATGATGTAGTAGTAGTAGAAAATAGGTGGAGGATCTATAACATGTGTAACAATGAGGTCCTTTTCTAGATCGATGATTCTATAGCATACAAGTGTGAATGATTCACATGTGTCATATTACAATATTTATTTTAATGCTGGAATCAAACCATGATGGAAGACAAATCGATTTCCTAATTTGATAGGTTGAAAGAATAATTGGTGCATACAAGCATTGAATCGTAAGATGTAATCAATGATAGGTTTTTTTCCCTGATTTAAAGTAGGTATGTAATCATATGTAACTTGAGGGCCATTGTTAATGATAAAATGGAAGACAAAATCTTATTCCATGTCACAATAAGTGCTAGTAGATCCAAATGGTATATGATTATACCATTGTAGAGCATCATCTGTAAGACTATGTCGAAAGGCTTTAATAAATAAATGGTCATTAGAATATGAAGCCAGAGCCATATGGTAATTCTTGAGATGTAAATAAGGGTTTCTAGTATCATCGAAACATGAAAAGGTAGGCATGATAAAATCCTTAGTAAATGTTTAGTTATGAATCTTCTTAAGAATAGAGTTACCATGTAATGAATTGTTATTAATGGAAGCATAGTAGGTCTTTCTTTGTAATGTGAGTGATTGAACTTGAGACTATAATTGACCCACAGTATCCATGAGGGACAAGATATCCTGTGAACGAATAGTATAAGATGGAAATAATGTGTTAAGTGGTTGTATCCTTCTATTGTGATTAATCATAGGGATGTCGAGAGGATATGAAGGAGATTCTAATGCTAATGGCACACTAGATGTGGGCACCGAAGGAGAAATAGGTGACGAAGTACATGGAACACCCATGGAATCCATAGGACTAGCATCAAAAACATTCTTAGGAGATGAAGTGATAGATAGAAATGCGATGATAGGAGGAGACAAAATAATAGATGGAGATGGAGTGATAGGAGGAGATAAAGTAACATGAGGAGATGAACTGATAGATGGAGATGGAGTGATAGGAGGAAATGAAGTAACTAGAGAAGATGAACTAATATATGGAGATGGTGTGATATGAGGAGAGGAAGTAACAAGAGGAGATGAACTAATAGATGGAAATGACTCATTTATGGTATTAGATACAGCCTCAGAAGAAGATGACAATAAAGCAGGGGATTAACACTCTGCAATATGTAAAGTAGTAGAATCATGACTATCAATTGTGTCGTCGAAATCAAAGAGAGAGTCAGATATGAAAATTTCATTAAGTGTATCATCAATTTTATCATCAACATAGTATGAAGGATTATACGAACTACTATGCGATGGATCATGAGAAATAGTGTCAGAAATAAGAGAAGCATGAGATGTAGCTAGAGTAGTGGTCTGACTAGGAGGAGAATCAATATACACATGTGTATTATCATTGAGAAAGAGCGTGAAATTAATAAGAGAATTATCTAGAATTTATTTTGAAATTTTAGAAAGAGGATCATGGATAACTGTATAACATGGTGTATAATGAGTGAAGCTCGTCACATCAGAAACAATTCCAATAGTAGAATTTTCAAATCTAGTAAGCACATTGAATTTGTTGGCTAACTATTATTATACAATTTTATCAGACATAGTATCATCACAATATAGAGCAGTAAGATCAAATATAGTTGTCTCATCATATATAGGATTGAGACTGACATGAGGCATGATGATTCGAGAAAAATATCTATCCTTATCCATTAGCATTTTAGTGGATCCTAGGGAAAATAGTTCTAATCGGTAGGTTCACCAAAATTATTCAATAAAATCTGATTATTTTATTAAAATCTGAAATGTATAGCTTATGATAAATGACATACAATAGAATATAGATGATAAGTAATTTATTTGATATTATACATGAAATGAAATGAAAAGGGGAAAGAGACATACTTGAATTTGTCTTACCTCATAGTGGTCTAGGACTGGGTAGAATGATGGAACAATGGAACAGAGCGTCACAACGAACCTCAAAAAATTTCATCAGAGGTAGATTTGGCTAGACTGGGGTGCCTGGGGAAGGATGAGGGAACTTGGGGTGCCCCGGTCTGAAATCTGGGCGCCCTGGTCTATGGGAAAGTTTTGAATCTTATTCTAGTATGGTTTCTATGTCTTTGAAATAATTTTCCTTTTTTCACGTGAATGTTGCACTTGCTTGGTTGATGTCACCATAAACCTGCAATGAAGAATCGCCTGCAAAATACCACATAAAACATCAAACCCTAAAAATAAAGATGTATAATGAGGGGTCATACTATCCTCAGCTACCACAATGATGAACTTACAAGTGAGGTCTGCACTACATCTTAGACCCAATGTAATTTTGTGCGCTTGTGTGTACAATAATGTACCTAGGTTTCCTAAGCATTGATGACGCAGATATAGTGGGAAGTAACTAGATAAAATGCAAAATGGTGAATGGAATAGAATACACTTCCCTTCCTATGTAGTGTGTGATGCAAAATAATGTCAAAATTCTTTCTCTTCCTCTATATAGATATCTAGCCCTTGATAAAAATAGTCCTCCCATATGATGGTAGGTGTGTTGTGTTTATATAGGGATACCTTGCTCAATTTTTGACTCTAATGACTCAACATGCCGACTAGTACCTCAGAAGATGAGAAGGAAAACTGAAAAGACTGACCTCAAATGTGAAAAAATAAAACCAAGTGTGATGGGGACCACGGTCCCATAGGAATCTAATCCCTCTCTAGGTGCCCTAGTCAAGATACTAGTGATTACTGACAGATAGGGATCCTTAAGACCTGATTGGAACTGTGTGTGTGAGTGAAAAATGTACAAAGACCAACAACGATAAATACCAAAAAAAATATGACTATACTATGGAATGGGTCATCAGTGAATACTTTTCTTACGCAATATTCATCTATAAAACAACGTACTTGGTGGTATATAAATAGTAGTAAGTGCATGATTTTGTGACTACAATGAGTACATGACCAGGACTGTTTGTTAGGACTCATATTATGGATATACCACTTTTATTTTGGGCCCCTAGCTTCACTTGAGTAGGGGTGTTAGATTAGGTTGTTTACCATAGTTCATGTTCAAATAGGTACTTTATTTACCTTATCTTTTATTTATCCTCACCCACTTATGTGTGGATATTTATTTTATCTTATTTAGGTATTAGGAAGATATTATCTAGTTATTAGGTTAGATTTTTCCTTGATTTATGGCTTGATCTATTGCCTTGACTAGTTCTTAGATTGATCTTCTTTTCCTATATAAGCAAAGCCCCTTCTCAGTATACTAAAGAGAGTTCCATAATAATGCATGATATTGATGTTCATTTAATTGCAAATGTTTTTATAAAGTTATTTTGTCACATTTCTTTCATCTTACTAAGTGTGGTGTTTATTAGAATATAATTTCTTTATGGCCTGGAATGATTTTTTTATCATTCTTTTTAATCTTTAATCATAACGTTGACACCTATTAAGCCCTCTAATACTTGGGGGTGGAAAATATCTCAGTATAACTATGAGGTATTCTACACTTACCATTAGATTCCAAGGCACTTCAATGAGGAATGCAAATCCCTCCATGATATAATCTGAAGTCTCACCAATAAAGGGATTATCCCCACATATAAAAACCTTTCATAATCCAACCTCAATATAATAAAACCCAAAAATTAAATCAAACACATCCCTCAAAATCCTAAACATAACAAATCAAAATTATATTTTGACATCATACTTAGCAAAAGCAAGGCTTCCTCTAGCAGAGCTCCTCTCCATCAAATAGATGAAATCCGTATAACCATAAGGGTTTTTACACAAGACTCAAAGGCCCCAAATAAAAATGGGCCTACATTCTCCATCCCCAATGCTCCCTCATAATCATCTACTGTATCACCATATAAGGCCAATCTTTCCATCCTTGCCACACCTCATACTCAGTCTTCCATGTCCATACAAAAAACTTTCCTTAAAAGTTACATCAAGATATTCTCAAAATGTCTCTTTACGAGCTCATAAAAAATTATCTGTAGCATTGATAAGCCATGATTGAAGCTCTCTAATCCATATTAGCACCATTGGATGATCCCCAATAATTCACCAACCTTGGTGCACTTAAGATGTATGTCAATATCACATTCAATTATTCTAAAATCCCTTTCCTACAACTTGAAGACCATGATCTTCCTATATTTCACACTTCTTAAATTAATGATACTCTACTCAAGAAATTTATGATTGACACTAGTGCCAACATCAACATTGCATCATCACATGCCTTCAAACACATTTACTTACTCGACACCATATTCTCCTAATCACCTTTTTTTCTACGTGCCCTTAATGACACCATCACCCCCACATTAGGAATGGTCATTTTCCCATTAACAAAGACCCTAACCCCTCCATGAACTCTTCTATCTTATAGAAGGATATTTTTAATATCTCCCCCCATGAACTCTTATATCTTGTAGAAGGATGGTAAAAATGTTAGAGTCTCCACTAATCCAAATCCGTTAAAGGCCTTTCATATGACCTATAGGACCAATGATGTTCTACTTTAAAAAATACCATGTCTCCCGATTAAGATTCTACAAGTTCATCCATCCTCGCATCCAAGATACCATATGGTAACTCTATTGAAGACATCATGCAATGTTTATCACTGGGGGAGTACTACCTCCTAGCCTTTCACACACTCCCCTTTCCTAAACCCTATGGGAGACCCGAAAAAAAAAACTATTGTATGATCCTAACATGGGAAATATCATTTCCTTCAGTCCCCCTTTCCTTTAGACACAGTTAGTCTACAGATGAATTGATCTCCCTTCATCTCATCTCGATGATCAACCACACACTAAGCCCATCTCCTTGGACTTCTCTTTCCTAGATAAACCTTAGTTTTCCCAGACGTATCTTTACTGTTGCACGTGGAAAGGGTTTGGTTTGGGTCGATATGAGTAGGTTCCACATGACTTAGCCTTTAAATACCTAAGACAACCTCAAAATAAATATAGTCTAGGCTTCAAACTCCCTTATTCACATCCATAATCATCTATAACATAACCTCAACACCATTATCACCATTATCATATCCACCCTCAGAAAATGATGAAACAGTATTTATTCCTCCTACAAATATTTAATAACTATTATCACACTTACACCTCTAACTTATCAAGCTAATGGAAAAATCGAATCTATTCCTCTCCCATTATCACATATGATAAAAGAGGATTCCCCTATTATCAATGTTCTTCATTTTCATGATGATGACACCATCTTAACTTATATGAAGGGAAAAACCCACGACCTTTGTAAATACCTACCTCTTAACACATCTACACTTCTCAATGAGTGAACCATCGATGTTAAGATTGAAACATCACAAGGGCCACACATTGTCAAGGCCAACCAATCCTTAGACCCGCACAAACTCCAAGAATTTTCCACCTTCTTTTCCAAACATAGTCAATCCTTCACATAGTCCTATAGTAACATGCTTAGTATATACCCTAACATAAGATCTAAAACATCATTTCCATCCTAAATGCTAAACCTATGAAGTAAAAACTTTTTAGAATGCATATTTTTCTAACACTACTTGTCCAAGAAGATCTTTAACATCTTCTTTCATCCAACTTCATACTACCTATTGATTACCCATAATAGGTTTCCAACATAATATCATCACCAAATCCATAGTAAAATTGTGTGTCTATACATACTTTTGAGATCTTAGCCTCAATTTCCCTAAATATGATTTTACTCTGCCCAATATCGACCATCTCGTTGATCTTACAACAAGCCATGAGATGATGTCTCTTAATGATGGTTTATTTGATTAAAATCAATCTCTCATAACACCATAGGATCATAAACATACATTGTTTATCACCCTATGAGAAACCTTCTACAAAATAGTAATACCCTTTGTCCTGAAAAATGCATGAGACACTTATCAATGTGCCATGACTTACATTTTCCATGATCTCATCCAAAAAATCATAGAGGACTACATCGATGATATTTTTGGTAAATCCAAACACCGAAGAGATCATCTATTTATTTTGGACATGATCTTTATGTGTCTATTACAATTATTCCTCCATATTAATCCTGTTAAGTGTGTATTTGGATTCCTCAAAAGAAAACTCCTGGGATTTATAGTATCTATTAGGGGCATTGAACTTGACCATGCTAAAGTTAAACCCATTTCCAAGCTTCCTCAACCATCCAATCTTAAGCAAATCCATATCCTTTAAGGGAAGCTCCAATCCATTCATCAATTTATTTCTCAATTATCAAACCACTGAAAACCTTTCCATCACCTCCTAAGAAAGGACATCCACTTCAATTGGGATGATAATTTTCAACAAGAATTTTATGCCCTCTAACGATATCTTCCATCACCACCAATGCTTACACATGCACATAAGGGGGATCTCTTCTATCTTTATATATCCACAACTGACCATGAATTTGGAGCCATGTTGGCATATTGGGATGAAAAAGGTAAAGAACAAGTTGTTTATTACATTAGTTGCACCCTTCATGAGTACAAAACTCAATATTCAAAAATTAAAAAATTGTGTTGTGAATTATATTTTATAACTTCCAAGATGCATCACTATCTCATCAATCATGAAAATTATGTGATCACAAACCTCATTCCACTCAAAACTATGCATTATAAATCATATTACAATGATGAAATCACTAGATGGCTTACACTTATGACTAAGTTTGACAAGGAATTCATCTCTCATAAATATATTAAGGGACAAGTCATTATTGATCAGCTCATTGAATCTCCTCTTACTATCAATGAACTACCTTACAAACACTTCCCTGAAAAATCTAACAACACTCTCGACCATGAAAAAACCCTTCTTAAAATGATCTTGTTATTTGATGGGTAAAAATAAAAGATGGGGGAGGCACCAAAATAGTCATAACCTCCCCTTAGGATACTCCTATCCTATTCTCTTTCAAACATAATTATTAATGCACTAACAACATGGTGGAATATGGATCTCTTATCACGGATCTTTAGACCATGATTTTCTTTGCGTAAAAATCCTTGACATATACTAAGACTCACAACTTATCATCAACCAAATCAAAGTGATCTATCAATGTAAAATGAAATATTATAAAAATATAAAACTATTGTCAAAGAATTACTAGAAAAAACATAGAAATCTCGTGGAAAAGGGAGGAAAGATCACATCGTAATTGTTATGATGAATCAATCAAATCTGCATGCAAAACTCATACAGTTCTCTATTTTTTTCACATACTTAAGAAAGGAAGTCTGATTACTAATTTCCTCGATTTCAAAGTTTTGTATCAATATAATGGAATGCACAACATTCCTTAGTCTCATTGGTTTGACATTAGTGCATGGGAAATGGAAAAATGCCTTTCAATGATAGAGAAGGAAGATTTGAAAGAAAATGTAAAAAAGCAAAGTTTATATCTCTTTCAATTGATGAAGTGAAAACAATCAAAATCACTACATGGGTACGTATCCATATCTTTGATTTAGAAAATAATATAAGGACACCTCACCTGCTAGGTGTTATGAAAATGGTTGAAAACTGTAATGCCAAAAAACCTACATAAAATAGTTTTTTCTCATTTGAAAGATATTGTTGGAATGACTGATTATGAAATTGCTACAAAGTTAGTATGCATTGGATTAGATGGTGTGTTATTCATGCAAGGTCACTGAACAAGGATGTGTGTTAGATTGTAAATAGTAGTGGCCCCTTATATGCTAGCAATTCACTATATGCCTCACAAAATGAATTTAGCGTATAAAATGGTAAGTAACTACGAAAATGTTGCTAAAGTAGAAGACCTTATAAGAGAACTTCATGCCTATATCAAAAGCGGCCCAAAGAGATTTCTTAAGGTCCAAAAATTCAAAATTGGAATTAAAAATGGAAAAAAAATTCTAAAGGATGTTTAGACGAGATGGATTTCTTTTTATGAACCTACATGTAGAGTTCGTGAGGAGTATCCTTTGTTGGTTGGTTTCATGCACAAATATCATCATGAAGTTGACTGGGTGATGGACTTGTTTTTCTGTTTAACTGATTTGGATACATTTGTTGGTATGCTTCCAATGTTGCAGGAGATCAATACACTAATGAAGCATGCACAACGAAGATTAATCTATATTGCGGATTTTATACGGATGAGAAAAATTATATGTCAAAATATTTAAATCTTGTACGATTCCAAAGATAGTTTTGATACACCTATTTTTGAGAATTAGAAAGCTTTATTAGATCTTAATAATCCCAGTAACTGTTTGAGATTTAATATCCATGATCACGTCTACATCAATGTTAATGGGATGGACATACCACTACACATTTTGTAAAAATGTCAAGATACTATAGGATCAGAAAGAGAAGTTCTAGTGATACGTAATCTCTTTGATTCTCTTACAGTTGAAACAAGAATAAAGCTTATAAAATTTTTAGAATCCTTATCATCATAAATTAGAGAAGGTTTCTCCAAAGATAAAATTCTTGAAGTGATGGGTGTGATGAATCCTATTTTTTGGAATATTGAAGGTGCTTGTGCAGACTTTGTAAGAAAGAATTTCCATAAATCCATGGGTACAATAATGGAACATTTCACAAACATTTCAGAGGTCAAGGGTATGGAAATCACAGGTATACTGAATGTTTATTTATTAAAGTATCAATTAAGAAATTTTGTAAAAACAACGAGGAACCAATATAAAAAAGTTAGACAAACCTTATGAGAGTGGTGTTATTACAAGGCTCTGGCGAGGAATCTATCAAAGTAATTTCTTACAAGAAGAAATCAGTGAATATTTCAGATTATATGAGTTATGTCAAACAATAATTTTGGGGTTTGTGGAGGATGAACGGGTTTTCGTTACATTATCATTTATAAAATCAAAACTGAGAAATAGGTTAGATAAAAATCTGGAAAGTTACACGAGATGTTATGTTTCTCGCTACTCCTTTGAAACCTTTCCTTTTGATAGAGAAATTACGCATTGGAATTCCCTTTCCGATAGAAGAGGTGTAAATAGTACAGCTACAAGTACAATTGTTCCCAATGATGAGACTAGAATTGGTGTGTTGTCACACTCTACATAAGAGAACATAGACTTTGAAGAAGCTATTGATAATGGATTGTTTCAGCTTTAAATAGGTATCTCCTTGACCTTAATTTTATTGTTTGTCACCTTAAATTTTAAATGTGTTTATTTATTCAATTTCATATTAACATATTTGAATATAATAGTTTGTAACTAGACGTAACAGTGAACACAATTGTAACTCTACAGATGCAAATATTGACTGGAGGCTTTTTAACATATTTTGCTTCATCACTTGTTATCATTAAATATGTTAGAGGTATATCTATTAAAATTTATTTAAATACAATTATTTATAAAAAAATGTTTTATATAATTATTATTTTTGATTTTTCGAATACTAATTTGTAAGGACTTCAAAGTTCAGATCTACATATTCTTCCATAGTTATACTCTTCTAAAATTCCACTATCCAGACATGCACATGTTCTCATTTTCATTTTTTTAATCTTTCGGTATTAAAATTCTATTTCTTACATGTATTTTTCAAATACTAATTTGCAAGGACTTTAGAGTTCATATCTGCATATTCTTCCATTGCTATACTCTTCCAGACTTCCATACTTTCACTATTCAGACATGTACAAGTTATCATTTGCATTTTCTTTAATCTTTCTATTTCTTCCTTAATCCGCTCAATCATTATTTCATATTTTTTTCTTGAAAACGTGGGTTGACATCCATCTTAGGAAGCTCTCACTTCTCAGGATTGACAATTTCAGGAAACTCATCCATCTATATACTAATCCATTTTTTGTGTTGAATTTTCTTGAATCGAAGGTCATCTAGCATGCTACGAAGGATGATTTCTTATTTTCCTTCCATATGCTTTGGCACAACCATCTAAAAGACAAGAGGTAGCTTAAACCCTATCATATGACATTGCTTGAGTTCTTACAATTGTCTTAAATTTATTTTTTTATTTGCAAAATTCTTTGATGAAGTGTTTGAACTTTGTTGTATGAATATCAAATTACACGTAAAAAACAAACATTCAAATTTTACAAGTAGAGAGAGGAATATTTTTCTGTATTAAGATGTTTCTGTCATAACACATTCCAAATTTTATTAAAACAATTATCCATTATCATCATCCATGATCATGCTTGAAGTTATATCTAAGTCCACACAATTCATCATCATCCATATCTAATGTCATCATATTACTGATTCATTACAAGTAGAGAGAAAAATATTTTAAGAAGGTTTAAATGGGAAGAAACCTTATACAAAGTTCTAATTTTACAAGTAGAGAGAAGAAGATTTTACTGTATTAAGATGTCTCTATCCTAAGACATTCCAAATTTTCTTAAAACAATTATCTATTATCATCATTCTTGATTGTGCTTGAAGATAAATATATGTCGACACAATTCATCATCATCCATATATATTTTAATTTCATCATCCACATCTAATGTCATCATATCATTCATTCATTACAAGTAGAGAGAAGAATATTTTGAGAAGGTTTAAATGTGTAGAAACCTGATACATAGTTTAAAATTTACAAGTAGAGAGAAGAAGAATTTACTGTATCAAGATGTTTTTCCTAACACATTCCAATTTTTCTTAAAACAATTATCCATTATCATCATTCATCATCATCTATATCCATTCTAATGTCATCATATCATTACAAGTAGAGAGATTAATATTTTGAGAAGGTTTAAATGTCTCTGTTGTACCACATTCCAATTTTTCTTAAAACAATTATTCGTTATCATCATCCAGATTCCATGATCGTGCTTGAATCTAGGTGCTAAAACTACATTCACATACAATTCATCATCATCCATATTTATTCTAATGTCATCATCCACATCCAATGCAATCATCATTACAAGTAGAGAGAAGATTATGAGAAAATTTAAATGTGAAGAAACCTGATATAGAGTTTGAATTTTACAAGTAGAGAGAAGAAGATTTAACTCTATTAAGATGTCTTTCTCATACCACATTCCAAATTTTCTTTAAAAAAATAATTAACCATTATCATAATGTCATCACATTCACATCAAAAATAAACACCATATACAATCTAGGAATTCTCTATATAATATATAACAAGATATAAAAATCTAGATTATAAAGTATTTCAAATTTTCAAACGCCATCACATTCAAGTTTCATACTTCAATATATAAAGTAATTCAAATTTTCAAACACCATCAAATTCAATTTTCATACTTCAATATATAAAGTATTTCAAATTTTCAAATGCCATTTTATTCAAGTTTCATACTTCAAAATATAAAGTATTTACAATTTTCAAACGCCATCACATTCAATTTTCATACTTCAACTTGAAGCCTCTGTCTCATTATATCCTCGTAATTTCACAACTTATCACATAATTCCTAGTAGTTTACCACACTCACATCCAAAGGCGGCCCCATAGGACCACTTTTCTAAGCTCTATCTTCCTATAACTCAACTCCTGAGATCAAAGACCTTATCACTTTGAAGGCCTTATATAAGGCCTATATGTCTCATCTCTACCTATCTCAGTCAAATCATGCTTTTCTGAGCTCTACTTATAAATAAATGAGTTGTTGGCTCAACCCATCTCATTCACTAGTCACAATATATGTCTCAACTACCAATCTGGCCTGCTCATCTAATCACGAGGCCTTCTTAGACTTTAAACTCACTACAATGACCTCCAGTAAAACCACCCTATCATCCTCATCTCCACTTTCACCACAACCACCGCCTTCTTTAGGTGTTACCTATACATGAGCCTGCACATGCCTCTCAAATCCATCTAATTGCCCATGCCATCATGTAGTGAAGGAATTTGTAACCCCAATATTTTCATGTCCTACCACTGATCCCTGTGCATCCACTCTCACTCCTGATCCATCCTCATATGTCATGTCAAATTCCTCTCGAATAATTGGTAGTGCTATATATGACTCCACATCATCTCACTGATAAGCCACAACTACCTTCGACACATCCTAAATGAATCCGAACTATCACCTGACATGACTAAACCTGATTAACTCCCACTAATCCTCCCTCTAAACCCACACCCATCTATCCTATTTTAATTCCCTCAACTCCCCCTCTACACCAGGACATATCAATAAAATTGTATAAGGCCTCCAAATAACATCCCCACCTTGTAATATAGCTAGGAGGTATATGTAATAATCCTCATGTTGGATAGGCTTTTTAGCTACAAAACATGATCTCCACATCATGAACCCCATTGGATGCCTCAGATCTACCCGTATCTTCCATGGAAATCTATGCAGCGAGCAAGTGCAATCTATTAGTAGGCCCAACACTTGAATAAAAATGGCGCATCCACTCTGAATCTATGTCTAGTACTCGAATTCCATGACTCCATGTAAACATATGAGAATAAAGTAGGGGCCTAAGGAAACTATATCCTATAAACCATCATATCAACCCCTACCCTGGTCAACATCTATGGGAGTTGGCGTTTGGCTGAATCCGATAAAGCATATCAACTAATACCTATCATCATCATCGTGAAAAGGGCCTGACCATCCTCATCATCACTATATAAGGCTCCATATGAAAATCCCTCTGAATTTTAAACTACATCAGCTCTATCATCACCATAAAAACTCTAAATCGAGGTACCCTTACTTACCTCATTAGTCTCATACACATGCTCACTTTATAACATTAATCATAATATCTAGTTTATATCCTCAAAATTCAATGTCATATCCCATGTAGGTAGTTAGAACATGCCTATGACATGGTCCCATCACTCAAAATTCCAACAATAAACCCATGTCTCTATTAATGTTCTCGTAATGATGCATCCCACCTAGTCTAACCTTCTACAAGTGATCCCAATCAGCATTTGAAAATATATCTCGAACATTATCAACTATCTTCAGGATCCCATCTCGTGTAGTCTATCTCTAGCCTACATCAAAAATAAAAGAACACAATAATCAATCCAAAATAAACCAAAAATCAATCAAAAACACGTTAAAAGAACATTTTTTCTAGAATCATAAGTGACTCTAATTGAATCCTTGACAAACCTATAAAATTGGCTAGCAACCCATAAATACTAGATATTTCATATGAAATCACTAGCAGTTTCTAATCGATTCCAAATTTAAAAAAAATAATAATAATAAAAAAATAATAATAATATAAAAAACACCACCTACCTTGGCACATGTGTTCCTCCTCACCTCTACACACCTCCAACTTCCTCCATCTCACTTAAAATAGAGAAAAACTTAGAAATTAGGGATTCTTGATCTTTTAGGTTCTTAAACTCTTAATGAATCAAATGAGCCTCCAAACCAATTTTTATATCAATTTTTTTTCCACCCTCTCGATCACTAGTGATTAGGCTAATCGCTGGCGATTTTTTCAAATTGTCAGAGATCTATGGTAATCACCATAGATTACCTCCCCTTTATCCAAAACATCATTGAGTGGTCTTTCAGCCTCATCAAACCATAAGTTTCATTATTCCTTTCCAAAATTACAAAATTTTCAAGTAAGTGCTTCCTTTATGGGCCCCAAAATCATCTAAAAATAAAAATCAATCAATCAATATATGTCCTTCCTTTATTAAATTCATTTTGGATATCACAGCCATTAGGGAAAATTTTCACTTTCCTATGTCAAGTCATACATCTATAGGATGAGAACCCATTGCTTCCTTTATCACTTGAATTTATAGTCACATAAGCCCACCTTTTCGGAAACATCATTTATCAAGCTTGAATCTCTCGATACATCATGGATACCATATGATTTCAAAAAAAAATTCTTGCTACTACTTCTTATGCGCCATATGTCTATAGGTTGATAACCCATTATTTCTCCTATCACTTAAATCTTTGGCTGCACAAATTCCACCTTGGTGGCAATTTGTTTTCATGCCTAATATTCAGGCATATTAAATAGAAACAAAAAATTCACACAATCCTATCTAATCCACCAACCTATTCAAACTAGTGATCATTTCACTTTATCGTAATAACCTCCATTTTGAGGGGGGACACCTATTTAACATTAAATTATATCATTCCACTAGTTTTTTTCCAGCATCTTTTCCGTCACAAACCACTTGACAAAAGAGGGAAATTTTAGACACTCGTTTCTTGGCTATAGTATCCACATCCTCATTCAAAAATTTGAAAACCTACCTCACTATCCTAAAGCATGACTCCATCCACGTAAATTAGACATTCTACCCCCCGTAAATTTCATTTACCTATTCTAAACCTTCCTAACCACCTATAACCCATATTAACCCATTTTAATCCTAATTATCTAACCTCTTAACTCTTTTAACATCCTCTTAACCATTTTTTACTCATCCCCATATCCGAACCCACCCATTTGGAAGTGGTTGAAATAACTTCCAAACAGGTTTCCCCGCATTATGCGGATTGCTAACGATCCTAACAAAATCACTGGTGATTATAAAAGAGCCACCAAATTCCTTGAATGGATCTCGAGACATTTTTAGTAGTGAATCTTTGACTCATTTGAGAGTTATAATAAATAACCATGATCATATTGATACCTATAAACTCCTTCTCACATCCTGGGAAGATCTAAAATCTCTGTAAAGATCCCATGACACCAATTTATAGCCTTTATTACCAAATGAAAGTTTTTATAGATCATATTTTCATGTTCAGTCTATCAAAATATCATATTGAAGCCCATATCAATTCATAAATCACTCATTTTATATCTTATTTGCATCCTATCAAATAATCATTCCCTTTCATAGTGATCACCAACAATTCATCATAATTGGCAGTGATTTACCATAAATTTCCAATGACCATATAGAATTGCCAGCGATTCCAGTCATTTTAGCTTTTTAATCACATTTTCATGTTTATAATCAATTATCAATATTTTCCTATCCAATATTCCTATTTGCAATTTATTTCTCTCTGTAGATGACTATATCATGATAGGTACATAAAATTACGAGCATATACAATGTTCCTATCATCAAAAAACTTTTTATGTGGGAACAATTCAACATTTCACATGAACTTAAACTTTGTGCCATTGCTTTACCACAAAAAATTGAGGACATCAAGGATTAACTTGAAGTTTTAAACAAATAATAGGATGTGGTGGAACAATCCTGGTTTGATTACTTTTTGTATTTCGAGCTTTCCATAGCTCTTTCCTAGGCCACCTATGATGGAAAACAACACCTCTCCATCCCTCTATATTTCTAATCATATTTGTATTATTGATTATTATATTTTTATCATTATTAATTGATTGTAAAAGGAGTTGACACCCTTCGAGGAAGCCCATTAGTTCCTGGGATTGGCCTTCGCTAAAAAAACTCATCAAATCATTATTTAAAATTTGTCTTGTATATCATTTTTTGTGTGTAGATATCTCTCATCCACTAAAAGGAGGAGTCTCTTGCGTATCTGACATCTACAAATATAAAGACTTTACTGTTGATGTAGATATCATTAAACCCCGTTATATTTTAATTTTTTGGTGTTTTGACATATAACTAACAAACCCAAATTCACCATAAACATGAGTAACCCTTATATGCATCATAGGGATTATAAGAAAGAAATGGCTTCCCATCCTGATGATCAATTTATCTATATATAATCCCCTCATAGTCACAAAGGAAGTGAAATAGATTTGGTTACCTTCGAATGAGGACTACCCTCCTCATTGGTTGTAAATAAATGGTAATAATTTTTTTTGTAACTTCTATTCAATCAATAGGCATTGACACAATAATTTTTATGCACTTAATGATAGTATAAAGTTACTTGAATACAATGGTGTCATCACCTTTTGTGCAAGACACCATGATAAATCATATTCTCTTGTACTGTGTTGGGGCACACCAAAATTTGTAACCTTACAAGGTCATTTTCCTACTAAATTGGTTTTACAGATCCCTCCACAACAAGAGTTAAATGCACATTCGAAATTTAATCTCAAATGGATTTTTAATGAACAAATTTTTTTATTACAAGATTCCAATATTAAAAATGTTTTTAAATCTTCTATTCCACCATCATTAGTCATTTATTTTCCATCTACATATCCTTTTCCATTTCTCAAGTTTTGCATCATCATTTATCACCTTGCCTATGGGTAGGTTCTACATTGATTCTTAGTTTTTTGCCATATTTATGTCAGTTACTTATTTACAATTCATCGTTGGCATGAGTGGATCACCCTCCCTATGTTCTATGTATAGGTTTCTAGGAAATATTTCTTCTTGATTACCTGAGAATTTACCCCATATTGATGGTTACAACACATCATTTTCCATACTATAGGTATGAATATTTGATCATCTCTTAAGAAATCATATTTCTTCCCTACATCACCTACCCAATATAACAATTATCACATCTACTATACTACTCATTCATCATCTATTCGAAAACATATAACCATTATCATCATTGTCATGCTCAACACTACTTCATCACATATTATCATATACATTAATCAATTCATAAAGAATCAATCACACTAGTAATTTAATACATATGATAAAAAAATGCAAATCCAAACAATCATATGTATACAATAATAATATTTAATACAATCCGGTCAAATGCCATGAATCCTCCCACACTACTATTGGTAAAAATAACCATGGGATATATTGAACTTAAGGTTTCACCATTATATCTCCACCTTTGTGGAAGCTTGATTCTCCTATAACTACAACCATAACACTACTTCCTCCACTATGAGCTCGGTGTGTTATATCTGTCACTGTGCATATCGTGTAAAAATTTAATGTGTCAAGACACCTCCTCTTTCATCCTCTCTCATGGTCATCATCTTGGCCCATGCATCAACCCTCTTAACCCATAACACCTCACACGTGGTTTCTATCATCACCACTAGATCAAATAAATGGGAATGATCACTTGCAATGTCACTCACACACTCTAACACATCGCACCTAACAATAACATCTATTATAACATTGCAAGTTAATGTGTGCACTGAGGCATCTACAATCATATTCGAATAGGCATCACTTGTATGAAATCATGCACACCCAATATTAGTATATAGTTATAATCAAAATCCTATATATAAATTCATGTTTACTCAAAAATGGAAACAACAAAAAATATCATTCAATACACATGTTGTGCTATGGTGGCTACCAAAATATCATCATTAGGGGTATATCCCTCTCTTCCTAATCCTCCACTTATGGATGGCCCAAAAAGTGGCACAACCACACCTTCAACTACCATATGAAATAGAAGCACCCACAAATGCTTTTTCCACCACTACGTGTCTGATGTAGTGCAACCCACATCATCCCCCTAAATGGTGATTATATTTGGATCCACCTAATCTAATACTAATAGTAAAAGCTCCACCAATGTTGGCCCAGACCTAGCCCATACTCTTGTATATACATTAAGTGATCGTCGCCAAATGTAAGACTCAAGGGGCATCTCTTGTGTGACACCAAACTAATGGGTAACTCTCTCATACTAAAATAATTGTACATATCTTGGGAATCTATCCTCTAAACACAAATAGTGTTGCATACGACATATCTTTATTATATCCTAGACTCATTCCCCATAGTCTCTATAAGGTCTCTATAGAATTTCCCCTGGGCACATCCAGTCTATCAATATCACTCCTATATTCTTGTATGCCATATATGTAGCAATGCCACTCCTCATATCCCTCCTAATTGAATTTCTTATGGGAACTTGTATAAATCCCTATATAGGTGGGAAATAATACATCATCCCCAATCATATATCATGTTATGATCCTCTATTTGGTGAAAACTTTATACCATATCATGAGATATTACATCTATGCCCCCATCGTACAAAAATTCAAAAAATGTAAAAAATTATAAAATTCAATATAAGGCCTATTTTCCTACATATATTAGTCTCAAAACACACTACATACCAGATCATCAGTTGTTTGAGTATTAATATCCTCTAGAAATATCTTTAACCTGGTTGAGATCACATCTGTAACATGCAAAATTTTCACAACTCAGACCTATCAAACACAATCATTTATAATAAAAACTAAATTAATATTCATCTATTACTATTTACTATATATAGAAAAGCAAAGGTCCTTATATAACTATACTATTTATAGTCACCTCCTAGAAACAAAATATAGTCACTTTACTGCCCATATCTTGAGCCCATATCATCACTTTTAGATGCCATGTGCATCATTAGGATCATGTTCTACTTTTCAAAATATACCACACTATGTCATCCATTTTATACCTAGTTCCAACATTTCAATCATTTCATCACATAAAATCAATCCTTACTCATTACTGTGTATACTACAAATCATCTCACTATGTCTTATGCACTATTTACTTACTATATTCTCTCTTTTTTACTCAATATTTTGATCCTTCACATCTCACCCTCTCGCCGAACGGGGGAAAATATATGGGTAGTAATACATGCCTACCCAACAAATTAAATTTATCAAGTAACCAACTTTTCAATTTCAATATCACCAATTTGAATAGATAATAATACTCAACACCATTCAATTACGGAAAAAAATTTAAATTTTAATCAATATTGTGAATTTTATTGTCAAATGGCCTAATCTAAGGGAGAACATACACAAAATATATTCTTATTCAAAATTTCAACCTACAATATATATTGTAGACACAAAATCACGCACTTTGGATATCTATCTAATTCTGATCACATACTACTACTATTCATATGATTCCTAAGTAATAAAAGTACTAATCAACCCATGTCTTTGGCCATCTTTGCTTTCTTTATATTGCCTTTCTTGATCTTACACTCTTTCTAGCCTTGTTTGTCTTTTTCATACTTCATATTTTTTCATTCTAGACTCTAGCACCCAGAGGACGCTAGCGCTAGGTGCCCCCAGCCCCTCTAGGTGCTCCCGATCTATTTATAATTTTTTCACATCTTTTTGGTCCTTTCTAGCCATTTTGACATCTTCTATTTTTGATATTTGGCCTTTTCGGGGTTAATTATGAAATTCAAGAAAAGGAATCATATAAATATAAATTTATGTGATCATAATAAAGTACCAAGCACTAAACATTAACTATCACCACCTAAGGTTAAATTAAAATGAAATGATCAAGAGTATTCAAGCATCCATATAACATCCATACAAAAGAAAGGGAATGCATTCTTCTCCATATACACATAGGAGGGAAATTTAATTATTTCATGTACACATCTACTTACATATTTTACATATAGCTACTTTCTCACTATCAAGTGTGACATGCACAAGAGCCACCTAGGGCACAACTCTACACACACACACATAGAATTACATTGGGTCTGAAATTTAGTACAATGCTCAGTCATAAGATCACTTGTTTAACAGCTAAGGATAGTCTGACCCCTCATTTTGCATCTTTATTTTTTATATTTGATGTGGTTTGAGGGTTTTGATTGTATTTCATTTTGATTGTAGGTGTAGACACCAAATTTGTGTCTTACGACCCCCTGTGCCCCGCATCTCATTTCACAACCTAACCTCATCACCTAAACCTTACACAATTATTTATTAATTACCTTATAATTAATAAATCCACATCGCCATACCTGCCACCTCATTTCGCACCTCATCATGACCTAGTCTTAACCCTAAATTAACCTAATTAAGACCTATAACTTGGTCCACATCCACACCCATGACTAATTACTCCTCATTCGCACCTAAAACCAACCTCATAATGACTTGACCAAGCCCGCAACTAATCCCTCGGGAGAAAAAGAGGAAAAGCTGGCTATTTTACTAAAAATAGCCCGCTTTGACCTGACCGATACCGGTTCCTACTCGACCGCCGTCGGTTACGTAACCGCCATCGGTTCCCTATAAATGACCACTCCCAACCAAAAACAAGTTGTTGGATTTTAGTGGATCCGAAGGAGAAATGATGGGAAGAATCCAAAAGTTACTTGGCTGAACAGAGACAAGTGAAAGAAAGAAGAAGAGTTTGCAGAGAAAGACATCAAGCCCAAAAACTGCAACTGAGTAACCAGAGCCTTGTGACACTCATCCGAGTATCAGGAGAAGAGATAGCTCATTTTGGATTGTTAGATCATCCTACTTGAACCTTGTCTTCGTCATCACAGTCCCAGAACCTACATTTTCCATCAGGAACTAGTAAGTAGTCCTTCCCAGACAAAAAGGAGTTCTTTGCAGTCGATCTGATCTGTCTCTACGGTACGCGCACACCCTCTCGACATTCAACAGGTATTCCTCCTAGCCCTAACCCTTATCTGTTTCTTAAAGGAATGAAAGGATAGAAGCAACTCTATTCCCAAAAGTTGAAACATTTCGTGCGAAACATTTTGGCACGCCTGGTGGGACCCATTTCGGGTTTCTGTTTCTCTTGCTTGCTTTCATATAGGGAGCATACTTGTTGTTTTCTTCTTCTAAAGATATTCACAAGGTATTTTGTTATTTTGGTAAAAGAACTTGCTTTGCTTTTACATCTTTGCATTAGTGAAAGTCATCTCTTTTGCTTCATCGAATATCATTTTCGATTTGGGTTTAAAACACGTGCATTACATTCTTGCTTGTTGTTTTCAATTCTAGTGAACATAGACTAAGTAACAGGTCGTACACGTGGGGGTGATTTCCATGGTATTGATAGGAAATTAATCTTACTTTCACTGCACAACACATACCGAATCACTTCATAATTAACACAACAACTCAAAACATCCCCCCTTCTCCGCGGTATTCCTCCGCCCGATTGAGGTAACCTTATAAGCCAAAACAAACTTGACATTTCCCCTAGGTCTTGTGTTTAGGATTCTGACATCATTCTGTGTCTAAGGGCATAAGCTCAAATTGATAAACACTAATCCTAGGGTTATTCTATTAATTTGTTTGTGTATCTTGTTTGTTTTCAGTTCTATTTCTCTGTCATACACTGTTTCAGTTATCACTTCAGAACAATTTGATAGATGTACTAAGCATTGTTAAAAACTCAAATCAGCAGCTTCTTATATTTTCTTATACCAGTCTTATTACACCGACATCGGTTAACTGACCGACGTTGGCTATAGTCCAACTGACATCGGTTAGCAGACCGATATCGGTTACTATCTTTTACAGTTCCTGAAAAACCAGCAACCTACCAATTTCAACATTCTGAGGCTGTTTCTGTTCCTGATAGATTGAAACCCTACTATGTACTCTTGTCCATGGTTGTTATCACTCGAAAGCAAGCCTCCGCCATGGTTTCACATGCCTGCTCTGTGCCTTTTCCTGAATCATCCCCTTCACATTCTATAGGGAATCCTACGGATACCAGCGAGGTTCCTAAAATTCCTGTAGGAGATAAGGAATTTTCCAAATTTCTGGATGCTAATCCTAGCATTGTACAATACTATTTGTCTCATGCCCCTAACCGTACGCCCGATGGTCAACTCCTTGTTGGCATGCCTATTAGTATAGCTACTCATTTAGCTCCTTCTCTACCTGATAGCTCCGCTTTTCCTGCTGCATCCTTAGCCCCGTCTCCCAATCCAGCGGCTTCAGAGGTTCATACGACACAGATTGGCTTTCCTTTGGTTAATCTTGGGCCCCACATGTCATTACCGCTGACTGCTCCTACCTCGTCTCTCTTGCAGACTGTTCCGTTCATGACTTTCTCTCTGCCACCTATCCACACGAGCTTTCCTTCTCAAGCTCCGCCCACCTTTTCATTCCCAAACACGTATCCAGTGACCTCAACATCTTATATAGGACATCCCTATTCGGTCGCCTCAACATATTCGTCCTCCATACCTTATCAACACTTAACCCCACCATTGTCTAGTGGAGGCCCTTGGCCCAATTTGCCTCCGTTTACCACAACCGCACCATCATCTCATCCAACCACGGATTTCATCAAACAAATGATGGACAAAATGCAAAATCTGGAGGCTTCCGTTTCCAGAAGTCGTAGCGCCTTGACATACGAGCAAGTTTGTCAGGAGCCTATTCACCCTTCTGTCCCCCTTCATTCATATCCTCCTCAATGGGAATTGCCGAAATTTACTCGTTTTAATAGTAAAGAGGATCCTCAACAACACTTGCGATCATTTAGACATGCTTGTTATTTGATTGCTCATGATGATTCTTTGCTACTCCGCACCTTTCCCATGTCCTTATCAGGACCCGCCTTGGAGTGGTATAGTGCTTTAACCCAACACTCAATCTTCTCTTTTAACCAACTAGCCCAATCTTTCTTGGATCATTTCTCCATTAACATTGCCAAGAAAGTATCTATCACCGACCTCTATGCCATCCGACAATTTGAAGACGAATCTATCGCAGATTTCGTTGGATGATGGTGGGGCCTTATCATCCAACTTACATATGTCTTGCCTTAGGCTGAACTTATCGAACTTTTTACGCGGGCCTGCGCTAAGCACATCTCTCCTACCCTTCAAATTCAAACTTTCCACACATTTGACGAGGCCTTTACTATGGGTCGGAAACTAGAAATTCGAGCCTTAGAAGAAGAGAAATTGTGGTTGCGCAACAAAAACCCCAATTTCCGAACTCCAGAATCCACCAATAAACCAAACACCACCACTCCTCACACATCCACTTCTTCGAAATCAAAAGGAGCTGTCCACGCGGTGAAGGTCAAATCTCAAGCACCGTCTAATACCCCACCAAAAACCACCTATAAATATAAAGCCGAGCCCATCAATTACACCCCCTTGGGAGAAACTTATGGTGTCATCTTGGAAAAATTGCTCAAAGCTGGAGCTATCACCTTGCCTCCTGTTAAACCTCACTCCGGGTTTGACTCCACCCGCGCTATACCTTCCTGGTACAAAGAAAATGACTTCTGTAACTTTCACCGTGTAAAGGGACATAGTCATGAAAACTGCAAGATGTTGAAAAACATAGTGCAGGAAATGGTTGATGCAGGGGATATAACCCTCGATAATCCTAATGCCCCTGCTAACCGAAATTTGAAAATCTTCAACAAACCATTCCCGAATCACTCTTCTAATAGTAACATAAACCAATATATCTTAGCCGAGGAGAGTGTTCATGAGATCCATGCAGTCTTCGACTCCCAGCCAAAAGCCTCTATTGAGAAAATTTTGAATCAAGCCTCTTCACTAATGCAGGGGCCCGAACCTCCTTCACCACCATCAAGACAAGGCAAAATCATTCCTTTACCCATAAAGGAATTAACTGCCCAGAGTTCTCTTCTCATAGATGAGCCTTCTTACACCACATCCCTCCAAGACTGTGAGCAGAAGTTATCTAATTTATCTATTTCCCAAACGTCTCCTTCTACCATTCTGGCTGTACAAGAGGAAAGCTCGCCACTTCTTTTGTCATCCTTAGATGAGAAACCTCTTGCACTGACATCACCAAACTCTTTAATCATGACAGATCCTCTCAAACATGTCCTCCTACCTATTAGTTCTTCATCACCTAAATCTTTTCAGCAACCGGTTGACCTCTTAACACCTATTGATACAGTGCCTCATCTACCCCATGTATCACACCCACAGTGGATCGGAATCATAACCCACCTTTCTTCCATACGAAATTTCCTATTCACACGTGAGGACTGTCATTCCCCAGAAGATAGAAAGGTCCTATGGGAACGTTTGAGTACGCCATATTCTACTCAAATGCAGATGACCAACCCAGATGCCTCTACCATATAGCCAAAGTGTTTACAGAAGCTTAAAATGCCTATGTTCTCATCTTCACCCCCCTCATCTCTACCAAATACCTCATCCACCTCTATTAACCTAACCCAATCTTCCCCTACGCTTGGGACCTCACCAATACCCAGTCTAACACACCCACCTAAGCGGCTTGATTTATCTAAAAATAAAGCCGTTCATCCACTTAGGAGACAGACTCAATCTCCTCAACCTATGTCTCTATTACAACTAAAACCATCGTCATCACACCTACCTTCCATATTGGGACCCTCATCCCTCCACCTTGCATCAATATATCATACCTCCTGCGTTTTCTTTAAAACGACCTACGCCTTCTGCACCCATACAGTGATCCAAGGGTACATCAACACAGTCACCCCGCATATCCTATCCACCTACTAACCCTAAACAAATTCCATCATCAAAAGATTTGTTTGTTGTCACTCCTATTTCTCCGTGGTTGTTTTCTGATACCACATCATCTGTGGCCTCATCATCTAACCAGCTAAACATAGCTTCTGTGCCAAAGAAGCCACATTTAGTTAAAACCCATTATCAAAACTCCTTGGCTAAACCACCACCCATACAAACCAACCATACTGCGTCATCACCAGAATCTACCCCGTCAATACCCTCATATTCCTCTGATTTTGACCCACTCAAAGGGTCTTATGCCAAAATCCTTGCCATGTTGGTGGAGAATGTGACCATTTCCCTACCTCCACTTAGACCTTATGATCCATCTAAACCTCGACCTATAGGTTATGATGAGTCTAAAATCTGCGCTTACCACCGCACACCGGGACATGATGTAGAGGGATGCAAATCTTTGAAAGCCATCCTTTGTCGGTCACCTCTCTCAGATAGAAAGGTTAAGAAAGACAACTTACAAAGGGAGAGACCTTTAGCTTCAATTCCCCCTCCTATACCACCTGTCCCCACCTCACCAAGATCTATCATTATTACAACCCCACCTCTCGAAGACCATGACCTATCCCTACCGTCTTCCTCCTCTTGTATTCATGAGATCAATATGATTAGTGTTGTTACTCGAGGGCAGAAAAACAATGGGAAAGTGAAAGAAAAACACACCTGCGGCATCTCTTTCACTGTCCACCATCCCGATCGCACCACCACCTAAAGTGGTTATTCGTGGACCCACCTACCCTGTCTCTAATGGAATTGCCCACCGAAACATGATCAAATAGCTTCACCAATTGCCTGTAAAAATGACACTATATGATCTCATTCAGACTTCTGAATCTCATCGACAAGCTCTCATTGAAATCCTTCAAGGGATAGAGGTCTTACCTAATAAAACCTTGCCTGTTACTTCCATTCTAACACCCAATCATGTTGCTTCGATCACCAAACAACCTATCTCCCCGACCACTTCTGTCTCTGTACAGCAAGCTGCTGCTGTCAGTTTCTCCGAAGACGAAATTATCGACTTTAGTGCTGAAGATCCTGACCCTGCTCTATTCATCTCAGCTTATGTCCGGGACATTCGGGTGCATCGTGTTATGATCGATGGGGGCACTAGCCTAAACATCATCTCTTCAAAAGCCTTCCAACAAATGAACATCCCTTCTAGCTGCATGTGTGCCAACCCCATCATGTTGGCGGTCATTCAATGATGCTATTACTTCTACCTTAGGCACCGTGATCCTTAACATTCGTGTAGGACCACGTACTTTACCTGAACTCTTCTATGTCCTTGAGGGAGAGTTCCAATACAATATGTTGTTAGGCCGCCCTTGGATCCGGGCTATGGGATGCGTTCCCTCCACCTTACATAGATGCATAAAATTTGAGTACGAGGGGAAGTCCTACACCGTAAAAGCTGATCCTCCCCCCTTCAAAACCTGCAATATGTTGTATCGCCCTAATGATGTGCTTGTACCAGTCAAGACACCCATTCATCCAACCCAACCATCCACTTCAACCGCACCTCAACCATCTACCCTCAACCGCACCCACACCTTCAACCAATGAAACCGCCGTCACAAATACCACTTCCTTTCCCGAAGATAACATCCCAACCTCTGACCCCTTAGTAGATGTTTTTCAACGCCTTACGCTAGGGGAATACAACCTATATAATGTTAGTTCTTTCCATACCCCACAGGAGTACGGAAAGTTACATGCACATCCTACCTACGACCGTCGCGTGGGGGAGGTAATCCCTTACGGACCACCTCATTGCCGCACCAACCTAACGTATGGGGGTGTCGACGCATCCTCCGTTACCCCTGAACCTCCTTTTGGGGTGGTTCCCTTCCAATCTGATTTTCAATACCTGAAAAATCATCGTTTCGCCCTCACCTTCTTGACTCGCTGTGCTTGGAAAGGCTTTGGTTTTGGTCTTTATGAACAAGGCCGACATACACTCATTCCTGTGACTACACGCAAACACAATGATCGTAGTGGTCTCGGTTTTCCTGAAACACTTACACCAGAGAAACCTCATGTCAGTTGTATCCTGGAAGATGACGATGTCACCCCTACCAAACCATCATCACCCATTTTTCCATCGTCACCCACAGAGTCGATAGACCCTGAATCTATCCCTCCTAACTTTTTTTTTTCATAAATGCTATCTTCCTAGGTCCTCTCACTTATCAACGCGATAATGAGGACCCATCTTCTCTTCCCCTTCTGTATCTCGACATGATTGAAGAGGATTCGCCTTCGATTAATGTTGTTGAGTGCCAGGATGACGACTCCATCCTCACTTACCTTGGTGCAGACGACTCCTATATTCAACGCGCATTACCATCTGAAACTCAAACCATGTTGAATGAGTCTACTATAGAAATTAACATCCACATAGAGGAGGATCCTCACATTGTGAAGATCGGACAATCCCTTAACGCATCAGAACAAGTTGCCTTTACTACCTTTCTCCGTACCCGCAACCAAGCTTTCGCTTGGTCCTACGCTGACATGCCAGGAATTGATCCTGACATTGCTATCCATAACATCACCCTAAACCCCGATTCCAAACCAGTCAAACAGAAACTGAGAAAAATGCATCCACGCATTGCCCTCTTGGTCAAAGAAGAGCTTCAACGAATCCTTTCTGTTTCCTTCATCTTGCCTATTGACTATTCTCAATGGATTTCTAACATCGTACCTGTCACTAAAGTGATGGGGGGACTTCGGATATGCACGGATTTCCGAGACCTTAACCTCGCTTGCCCCAAGGATGACTTCCCCCTCCCAAGTATTGATCAACTTGTTGATCTCACTGCAGGCCATGAAATGCTTTCTCTCATGGATGGCTTTTCGGGATACAATCAAATTTTGGTAGCCCCGGCCGATCAACATAAAACTTCCTTCATAACTCCTTGGGGAACCTTCTGTTATCGTGTCATGCCGTTTGGCCTTAAGAATGCTGGTGTGACCTATCAGCGGGCTATGACTTACATTTTTCATGACATTATGCACACTATCCTTGAGGATTATGTCGATGATCTTCTTGGCAAATCTAAACATCGCAGTGAACATCTCGATGTTTTAACCATTATTTTCAATCGCCTGTTACAATATTCGGTCCGGCTTCAACCAAAGAAATGTGTCTTTGGTGTTCTTTCGGGAAAACTTCTTGGCTTTATCGTCTCTTTGCGTGGCATTGAGGTCGATCCATCTAAAGTCAAAGCTATCCTAGAAATGCCCCCACCTAAAAACCTCAAACAATTGCGTAGTTTGCAAGGTAAACTTCAATCTATCCGGCGTTTCATCTCCCAACTCTCGGATCGATGTCAGCCTTTCCATCACCTTCTTAAAAAGGACATTGCCTTTCAATGGAGCGAAGAGTGTCACCAAGCCTTTGAAGCTCTCAAAGCCTATCTCTTGCAGCCACCCGTGCTTATCCCACCACAGGACGATCACCCTTTCTACCTTTACCTTTCCGCCACCGACCACGCCGTAGGAGCCATGCTCGCACATCGTGACTCTGAGCATCGAGAACAAGCCGTTTATTATATAAGTCGTACTCTCGTGGATTACGAGACTAGGTATACACATGTAGAAAAATTGTGCCTAGCCCTATCATTCGTAGCCACCAAACTCCGACACTACCTCCTGAATCACAAAACTTTTCATCATCACCAACACGGACCCCATTCATTATATGTATACCAAACCACATCTAAACCAACGCATCGCTCGATGGCTTATGCTCCTTGCTGACCTCGACCTTGAATTTATACACCAGAAGTCAATCAAAGGACAAACCATTGCCGACCAACTCGCGGACGCCCCTTTACCTGGGGAACAATTTACCAATTTTAATTTCCCTGACGAACTCATCGCCACTCTTTCACTCAGGGAAGAGTCGTATCCAATGACCCTCTTCTTCGATGGATCCAAATGCCAGCGCGGCGGAGGGGCCGGTGTTGTTCTCATTCCTCTTGACGCTGAGCCTATGCCTCTTTCATTCCGGCTCGATTTCCCCTGCACTAATAATACAGTGGAATACGAGGCCCTTGTTTTGGGTCTCCAGGTTGCGTTACACTTAGGTGTCAAATCTATTAATATTTTTGGCACCGACTCTCAATTGGTAGTCAATCAAGTTATGGGCATCTACCAATGTAAAAATGAGGAACTTCAAAAGTACAAACATTACGTGGATTCACTTTTGACCTCATTTACTCGTTATTCTATCCAGACCATTCCCTGCTCCACTAACAAATTTGTGGATACTATGGCTTGCTTAGCCTCACAAATTCCTAGCCTCACCAACTGACTCTGACATATTCGTCTTGGTCCAACAACTCTTTGCCCCATCTTACTCAACCCCGGTTGTTTGTATGATAAATAATGTGTCTGCTAATTCGCAGGATACCTGGTATCACCAATTTCACGACTACCTTACAACCTCTGTTCTCCCACCTGACCTTACTAGTACTGGAAAACGTGCTTTTCTTAAACGTGTTTCTCGTTATGTCGTCATGGGGGGACTCCTTTATAAACGTGGCTTTGATGGCATCCTCCTTCGATGTCTAACTGGCGCGGAGGTCACCTATACCATCCAACAGGTCCATGACGGTATTTGTGGTGGACATTTTAGCGGCCTTGCCGTGGCCAAACGAATCCTTCGCCTAGGTTATTATTGGCCTACTCTCAATAATGACTGCTACGAATATGTTAAGCATTGTGTTATGTGTCAACAACATGCCAACCTTCAACATACTCCTAGCCATCCGCTACAGGTCGCACGAGATCTTTGGCCTTTCTCACAATGGGGTTTAGACCTTATTGGTGAGATTCACCCACCCTCTTCGCAACGTCACCGTTGGATAATCACAGCAATAAAATATTACACAAAATGGGTGGAGGCCATTCCACTCATTTCAACCAAAAAAGAAAAAATTGTAGAGTTCGTTAACCATCACATTATCTGTCGTTTTGGTATTCCTCATCGCCTAATAACAGATAATGGTAAATCTTTCAAAAATAAGTTGTTACAAGACCTTTGTGACAACTTTGATATCAAACTTAGTTTCTCATCACCTTACTATCCACAGGCCAATGGTCAGGCTGAATCTTCTAATAAAACCCTAACCAAAATCCTCATGAAAGTTGTCAATGAGTCCGGAAGAAATTGGCATGATCACATCCCCTTTGTCCCTTTGGGCTTATCATACTAGCATTCGTACCTCCACTAATGCCACACCTTTTTCTTTGGTATATGGTACCGAGGTTGTCTTGCCTCTCGAAATACAAATACCTTCCCTCAGAATATCTCTTCAGGATATTCTCACCAACGATGATTTCTGCCAAGAGCGGTTAGCCCAATTAGAGCTTCTTGACGAGCGTCGTCTTACAGCTCTTGATCACCTTCAAATCTATCAAAAACGCATCAAGCGTGCTTATGATAAGTGACTTCATGAGCGTACCTTTAAGGTTGGTGATCTTGTCCTCAAAGAGAATCAACATGTAACCAAACTAGAAAAGAGCAAACGTGGAAAATTTGCTCCCAATTGGATTGGGCCTTACATTATCACTCACACTTATGGATCAGGCACTTATCGTTTAGCTTCGCTTAATGGTAAACCTGAGCCTGAACCCCTTAATGCTTTACATCTTCGACCATTCTACTGTTGAATTTAGTGTTATATCACTTCTTATCTACCTTGCGCTCGTCCCTTGAGCTCATTTACCACCACATACACTTTGTTTCCTACATCTCAAAATAAAATCAAGCTCACATAGTTTGATTCTCACCTCCCCTTAAAGATGCCTTCCCCTTTTTAGTCTAGTCCATGACTTCAAAGTATTAAAATGACACATTCTTAATTCAACACCTATGGGATTTTCTTGAGTCAAACTTCCTACAAAACTAGATGCTTTACGCCAAACGGACATCTAGACTCTCTAAATTATATATAGACTGCTCCCTCGAAGGACAACTAGCTATATATATAGACTGCTCCCTCGAAGGACTATTGCCAAACTATTGCTACTATTATATAATAGACTACTCCCTTGAAGGACAGCTATACACAGTCAGCCTTTATCAGGAGCTTCTCACATTGATCAGCTTCGTGAAGACCTCAAGAATAATAAAATACATATCCCTTGTAGACTTCCCGCATCGATCAATCTATATTCAGAAAAATAAAATAAAAGCCACATTCAAAAGAACTTTTGAGTCATGGACTTGTCTATTTAGGTTAGGTTCTCTTTCGTCAGAATACTCACTTTATAACAAGTTCTCTGCGCCTCAGCTACATCATCCACCTCACCTCACCATCCGTCAAAACAAAAAAACTCAAGGGACGTGACGTATATCCGATATATTGTGATTATACAACTCTTTTCACCTATCGACTTCTCGCCTATGCAAGGTACCTAGGGATTCAAGCTCATCCTACATTAATATGTGGTTTGTTTAGGGATTCAAGGTAACTACGTGACACTCTTGCCTCTTTTGCTCGACTCTAGGATAGTGTGTTGACCTTAATCAGGACACGATTCCCTACTACTTGGGTAAGCTAACTTTCGCTTCACCTATACCTACACCAACAACACCAATCCTTACCAACACCAACAACATTACCCTACCAATATCAATAATTTTACCAACCAACGAATTGCCTAACCATACCTAAAATTTCCTTGAATTCACCTCTCCCTGGTCCTAAGGGAGAACTACATCGGTCTGAGGCCCCTCCTTGCTTTGTGCAATGGGCTATGTAGGCAGCACTTTAGGAGACATGGGGTCTCCCAAGGTTAGCTCGACCATCCCCTACCATAACCTATCATGTGTTGTAAATATACATAGTTTTGGGTATTTCTATTTGATAACACTCATCTTTATCCTTTTTCAAAACAAAAAAAGTCAAAACACAAACATTCTTATTATTATCATAACTCAAATCAACATACATATTCAGTTTTATTTAGACGTTAAACAAATACATCTTCTCTATCATCGACGCGCAGGTCGGCATCCTTATTTACTCTTATACCTCGATAACATTCACTTAGACCCTCACGCCTCATCCCGAACCAGGTGATGATCGTGATCGTCGACGCCTCTCGCCGGGCCTCTCCGTCCTCAAAGGTACCATGGCTATTGGTACCACGCCCACTGATCTACCAATCTCTCCTGTAACATGTGAATACACTCTCTCGCATGGAGGTATCTCGCCTCTAGTCCCTCCGCTCATGACTCCGCAACCGCTAACAATCCTCTTGTCTCATTCACCTGCGTTTGGAGCTGATGAACTAAACTCTGCAGACGATCTCTCTCCACTGTAATCATAGCTATGTCAGGACGATCACGTTCACCTCGCAGTTCTGTTACCCACCATAATCTATAGGACTTTGTCGTTCCTGCATCCATCACCCTGCGATCGGCTGCTATCTCCTCTGGCCCTTCCGGAGGTGTTAGCTGGGGAGGTGAGAATGCTGCCTCCGCGTCGATCCTCATATATGGTCTATAAGCCAGGGGTATATCCTACACAAATCCAAATTGTCACCGCACGCGATCTAGAGGAATCCTCTCATACTCACCTGGCCTGTGCCCCGCGATCCACCTCAATCGCTCTACACCCCTCAACTCCTCAGCTATGTTCTCTGTTACCATATAGTTCCCGTAAGGCCTCCAACAGATATCCACAATCGTCACCATCTCCCATACCTGCCTATAATACTCAAGTGTCACCCGTCACGGCCTGGGATCTTGCCTCTTGTTCTGTCTGGACCCATCATCTGAATCCCAACCTCTGCACTCCGGTCTCTCCTGACTGGATGGGTCGGCCTATTGGTCGCACACAAACAATGTGCTCATAGGCCCAACAATGTAATAAAAATGAACAATCCAGTGTTGTCCGGTGATTTCATCTACAAGCCCATAAACCCCTGTATAGCTCCGCCAAATATGCAGGTGCCCATGCAAAAGTAACGCTCATTTCTATCATTTCCCAAATAACACTCATCAATGCTTTTGGAAATCTTCCACCCTCTGCCCTCGGTAATGCATAATACCCCACCGCTATCATTAATAGCATGGCCAACCTTGTTTCCTCAGGGTGTGTTGCATACATTGTACCATACGTAAATGTTAAACCTCGCTATGTCAAAATCTCGTGCAGCTGAACCCAAAGACTGTTGTTATCGCTTCCCACCCCGCGCTAGGCAATTCCTGATACACTATTTTTCCTATCATTGGGAGTCTCAAAATATGGAACACATCTTCCAATGTCACTGTCATCTCCCCTGTTGGCAGATAGAAGGTATTCTTTTATGGATTCCATCTCTCAATTAATACCTGCAACATAGCATGGTTATGCGTGATTCATGAATAATAGTGGATTCCACTTAACCCCAAATGATTTATCAATGCCCATTCAGCTGGTGTTACATCCGCTCGGATTCGTGACAATAACGCTGGCACAGTATCATTCATCTTTAACCCTGCTTCCGCTTGCATACATCAAAACAACACATAATTATTCAATAGAACAAATCTCCATGGGTTTTTTCTCAAATTCTGGAAACTCCTACAGTAACCGATATCGGTTACTATAGATAACTGATACTGGTTTGCTAACCGATACCGGTTATCTATAAATGATACTGGTCACTGTGAAAAATATACACCCTCCTTAAAAACATACACCTACGATAATTATTTTTCCCGTTTACTCCTATCTATACCTAAAAACATACGTGACCACCCTACTTACCTACCCCATAGCACTCACCCCATCCCAAACCCTTGCCTATCACCTTTTCTTTCTCATATTTACCCACTTACACTTCTCTCATCCTATTCACAAAACAAGCAAGAATCAAATTACAACCAAAATGTTTACCTCTTGGGCAGCAGCAGCTTGAGGTGGAACTTGTCTTCCCTCTCATCCCTGCCTGCTGGATGCTTCTCCTCGTTCAGCCATGTTCACCACCCTTTTCAAATTTGTCTTTCTGGCTTTCTGAATCTCAGCCCATATTCACTTCATCTATCTCTTTCCTCCTTATCACTCAAATTCTTTCATGTAATCACATGTATCAGTCATCAAACAGTGTTGCATTCGCGTATTTAACTTGTTGCATGACTCTAAAAATAAGAATTCTCAAAATAAGAACTTCAGTTACCACCCAAGCTTTTCTATTTTTAGAAAAGCTCATATTTGAATAACCGGGTATCGAGTTAGCTAACCGATATCAGTTTATTGGCTACCGACATCGTTTATCTAACCGATATCGGTCACATACATACTTTTTTTTTACACATAGTTCTTTTCTTTATTTTCTACCTAATTTTTGTGGCGCCCGTCCCCTTTTTCCTGCAATAAACAACACCATTATCTATAATTTTTCATCAAATCCATATCTCATCACAATTTCATCAACATCATCTATCTATACTACAAACACAAACAAGCCATCAACAAATGATATCAAAAGCCATCAATCTATACACCATTTGGATCCAACTCAGTAGCTACATACATTCAATTTCACAAACCAGCGACAAATCACATACAACATTTCATAACACAACATGGTCAATTAAACTCATCATCTATATATACATACATCCCATCAACAAAATACATCAACACCATCAATATATAAACCATGTGGGTCAAAATCATCATATCTATATATCAAAAGTTTCAAATATACAATGTGCCCTGCATAGGGGCCTCTGTGATCTCATAATAATACAAAGCCAACATGCAAGCCACAATAACTGTCAATAATCTCGACTCGGCTCGCAGGCCGGTCTCTCATATCAAAAATATACTCAGCTCGCAGGCCGGTATCAACTGTATAACCCATACTCAGCTCACAGGCCGGTGTATACAATAAATGAATGAATAAATGAATGAATACATCATATGTAGGCACACAGACCTCTATAAACATATCTGGTTCGTAGACCGGTGCCCATATACACTGTACAAACACAAACTATCTCCTCTACAGGGATCCCTCAGCTCTCCCCATCACCCTTCACCTATCTCCCTACTGGTCCCTATGCTGCCTCTCGCCTCCTCCCTATAACGGACCCACCGGCTGTGGCTGCACCCCCTGGGATCTCTGGCTACGTGAGGTCTCAGCTTTGTGTGCCGCATATGGCTGATAGTTATCCCTGGTACCATCAAGAACATCCTGATAATACCGGGCCTCCGCTCTCGCCTCCATATAGTGGGTCCGTGCCACCATCGCTGCTGGGGCTGGTCCCCCGACTCCTAATAATAGTGCCCCCTGTGCCGGTGCCTGTGGCTGTACGGGTGCCTGTGCTGGTGCCGCTGGTGGTGCCGCTAGTGGTACCGCTGGTGGTGCCTGTGGTGGGGCCTATGGCTGTGCGTGGGCTAGCTGCCCCTGTAAGACACCTATCTGTGCCTGTGTAGTAGCAAGCTGCCCCTGTAATAACTATACCTGGCCCCTGAGCTGGTCCCTCTCTGCTATCACCGCCGCCAAGTCTGGCTGTGCGGGCTGTGCTCTCCTCGCGGCTCTCTCTCCTGCCCACCATACCAAAAATGATCCCGTGCAGCCGGCGTCATCCACGGTATCATCTGCAGGCCTCTCGGCTACCCAATCTGGGTCCACAGGCTATGGTACAGGCAGTGGGGCCTCTACATCATCCCTCCGGTACTGAGGGAAGGGAGGTGGCTCATCCTGTCGTAGCCCCATCTGCCATCGTACCCTCTCCAGGGGTATCCGCTCATGCTCTCCTAGCCTCTGTCCCACTATCCAGAATGTATACTGGATCCACCGCAACTGTGATCGGGCTCCTCCGCGGGGCTGATGACCTCTGTAAGGCCTCCATACAATATCCAGGGCAATCACGCCCTCTAATACATGCTGGTAATATGCTACATCCCGTCTGGTGAGAACTGCTTGTGGCTGGCCCACGACCCCTAGCCACCTCTGAAAGCCATATCTATAAATCACCTGTGGCCCTGGCTGCTGGGGCAGCCCTACTGGTCGAATGCATATGATATGCTCATATGCCCAGCAGTGTAACAAAAACGTAGAGCAAATCCCAAATCACCTCATCCGGCGGTAGCCCCACAGCTCTAGGTATAACTGCACCAGGTATACTGGTGCCCAAGCATAACATGTATGCTCCTTAACCATATCGTGTAATACCCCCATCAGCGCCCATGGAAAGCGGCCTCCCTCTGAGTCCGGGAGGGCGAAGCATGTAATGCGGATCATCATCAACACGACAAGCCGTGTCTCATGTCGGTGGGCACGATACATATCCCCATAGGCGATGCTCACGCTGTGATAAATCAATAGCGTGGCTGCATCCCCGAATACCTGTAAGATGCTATCCATGGCTGTCTCTGCATCCACCTGGAAGACTGCCTCTCCATCAATCAGTAATCTAAGGATACGATACACATCCTCCAATGTAATGGTCATTTCTCCAGTCGGGAGATGGAACACATTGGTCGCCGGATCCCATCTCTCGATGAGGGCGACCATAAGACTATGATCCCTCTCTATCGCCCTATAACGTTGGACTCCGCCGAGTCCCACCTCGCGCATGATGTCCCACTGCGCTGCGGACACGTGTGGCCGCATCCGTCTCAACAACGGGGGCATCCTATCCCGCATCGTCAGCTGCTGACGTGCCTGTAAAACCAACTCACTGCATTAGCCCTACTCTTTATCACAACAACTCCTTTAACCTTCTATACCCCCTTTTAACAACCTGACCACACAACCGCCCCATTTTTCCCCCTCCACCCACCAACCAACCTTGCTATCAACCTCTACCCTTCCCTCTTCACCCCAATAACCATAACTCCCAAACAATAACCAAAACACCCAAATAACAACAACCACAACAAAACCAAGCAACAAAATAGAAAATCCTAACTACGGACCGGTACCGGTCACCCATGACCGACACCGGTCCCCTCTCCACCGACACCGGTCGACGTACGACCAACACCGATCAACCACAAAACCACCCTGCCCCAAAACTTCTTGACCGATGTCAGTCGCTTAGTGACCGGCATCGGTCACTGAAAAAATTACCGAGCTGAACCCGACGCGGCCCCCCAAATCCATTTTTCCCCTATTTCTCTCTATTTACCCACCCTAACACCCTAAAAACCTACCCACCCTGCCGCCTTGACCTATTTAACCCATCTATCCTCTTCATTTTTCAAATAACTTCAATTTATTCATTATTTTATCAAAACATGGATTCCTACCAAAACCCCCAAATATAGCTTAACAACATCAAATTCACATAATGAAGGGTTTCGAACCTACCGGTACGACGACACGCCGTCGTGGTGGGATAGGTGGTGGTGGTCCAGCTATTCCAGCACCTCCAGCTCCTCCTGGCTGTGCCATGGCTCTCAAACTCCTCTGCTTGGTCCTCTACCAATCAAATGCTGCCTCCTCCTCGCTAGGGCCTACCAATCACTCACTTCTCCACTCAAATAGTGCCACCTCAGCCGACAAACTCAACAATCTTGCCAAAAGACCTCAGACAACTAAAATTGGTTTTCAAATTGACAATATGACAATGACAGGCCGTATTTTTTCTTTTTATAGGTTTTTGACCTATAACCGATACCGGTTATATTGTGCCCTAAGGAACCGGTATCGGTCACCTAACCGATATCAGTCATAGACAATCGATATCAGTTTTATCCCACCTCTTCCCCAATTTCTGCCCTTATTTACTAATCGCCCTTTGTCACAACATCGCCTATATCCACCTTGGCTGAAAACCCTTTGTTAACTTCATTGGCCCGACCCAAGGCCGCAACCAACCAATTTGGCCTGACCCAAGGCCGCAACTAACCAATTTGGCCCGACCCACGGCCGCAACCAACCCATTTGGCTCGACCCAAGGCCGCACCCAACCATTTGGCCTGACCCAAGGCCGCAACCATCCATTTGGCCCGACCCAAGGCTGCAACCAACCCATTTGGCCCAACCCAAGGCCGCACCCCACCATTTGGCCCAACCCAAGGCCGTAACCATCCATTTGGCCTGACCCAAGGCCGCAACCAACCCATTTGGCCTGACCCAAGGCCGCACCCAACCATTTGGCCTGACCCAAGGCCACACCAATTAAATACCTCGCCCAACATCAACAAAATACAATTTTATCCACCCATCCTGTAGCTCTTTGTTCAATCGAGCTCACCTGTTCGTGTTTTAGCATGATTAGGGTCCTTGACTTGATCAGTCAACCAACTTTGCCTAGACCAAGACCGTGTCGTTTATCTCAACCAAACCAACCATTTGGTACTGCCAAACATGCCTAAACGTTCCTGTACCTTACCCGTTATATCCCCTGGAGCTACTTCCTATGCCTTGGATACCAGGATTATATCACCTTTGTTTGGATAAACTATCGACCTTTGCCTATGAATTTCTTGTTTTCTCTTCAAAATCGTGTACCCTGGTCGCACTACTGCATTTCAACGTGCGTCTGCTTCCTTGGACCTACCCCACCATCTTACCATCATCTCAACACCATTTCCCTTTATCAACCCTATCCCTGATTTCACGCTACCTCAATCTGTAATAGATTTGAGGGGGATTACCTATACCCTTAACAGGGGTAACCACTTCTTATTATTGTCCGTGCAGCTTTAACAATGACAAGCTACACGACAACAAGGGGCTAATGTAGACACCAAATTTGTGTCTTACGACCCCCAGTGCCCCGCATCTCATTTCGCAACCTAACCTCATCACCTAAACCTTACACAATTATTTATTAATTACCTTATAATTAATAAATCCACATCGCCATACCTGCCACCTCATTTCGCCACCTCATCATGACCTAGTCTTAACCCTAAATTAACCTAATTAAGACCTATAACTTGGTCCACATCCACACCCATGACTAATTACTCCTCATCCGCACCTAAAACCAACCTCATAATGACTTGACCAAGCCCGCAACTAATCCCTCGGGAGAAAAAGAGGAAAAGCTGGCTATTTTACTAAAAATAGCCCGCTTTGACCTGACCGATACTGGTTCCTACTCGACCGCCGTCGGTTACATAACCACCATCGATTCCCTGTAAATGACCACTCCCAACCAAAAACAAGTTGTTGGATTTTAGTGGATCCGAAGGAGAAATGATGGGAAGAATCCAAAAGTTACTTAGCTGAACAGAGACAAGTGAAAGAAAGAAGAAGAGTTTGCAGAGAAAGACATCAAGCCCAAAAACTACAACTGAGTAACCAGAGCCTTGTGACACTCATCCGAGTATCAGGAGAAGAGATAGCTCATTTTGGATTGTCAGATCATCCTACTTGAGCCTTGTCTTCGTCATCACAGTCCCAGAACCTGCATTTTCCATCAGGAACTAGTATGTAGTCCTTCCCAGACAAAAATAAGTTCTTCGCAGTCGATCTGATCTTTCTCTACGGTACGCGCACACCCTCTCGACATTCAATTGGTATTCCTCCTAGCCCTAACCCTTATCTATTTCTTAAAGGAATGAAAGGATAGAAGCAACTCTATTCCCAAAAGTTGAAACATTCCGTGCGAAACAGTAGGTTTGAGGTGAAAAATAATGAGCTCTAGTGAATTATGGTCGAAAAAATGTGATAACAATATAATACCTCGCGACCATTAAAAAATTGGTTTTATAGCTTCTGAGAAGTCTAAGGCACCCAGAGATGGTCTACTATGCCAGGTACCCATGACCCATTCTAGGAACCCCAGCTCAAGAAAATGTTGTGGTCACACAATTTTCTAAGTTTCTATGTGACACTTCTCCCTCTCTATTCATTAGTTTGTCACTTTGACACAGTCCAAGATTTATTGTGAAACAACTAAGATTCCCTATATTCTCTTTGTAACTTAGGTTTTAATCTCTACTAGTTTAATTTTCTTGCGTCAATTTTCTACTTTATTGATTATTCTTTTGCTATTATATTTTAATTAGAAATAGGCATCTATTTCTTTCAATGTTTTCTTAATCATCTGGTGAACCCATCACTCGATTCCCACCTTATTTAGGCATGTCTTTTTATGCTCGTCAGTCATAGTGGTCATTTTGGGTCTTTTGAGCATCATGATACTACTCCATTTTCTTGTAGGGTTTCTAAATTAATGGATGAAATTGAGAATCATTTTGCTAACTCTCGAAAAATTCCCCTTGAAAACATTGAAGCATCTGACAATGAGCACTCATATGACGAAGAGACAAATATGGACCAAGAAAAATTAGACAAGCTCACTAATTTTCATCAAGCTTTACATGATAGTCCATCCCACCTTCTGCATATTCTTCATGCTTTGATAACTTCTAAAAACTCCCATGATGTTACTGCGGAACCTCTTGTTGGTTCATCATTTGATGCCATGGCCTCAACCCAACCCCTTCATATATCTGATTCCATTACCAATACTACCTCTCCTATCATTCAACCCAATGTTTTTAATGCACAACCTAGTTCTTCTTCGAATACTCATGATTTAACTTATTTATATCGGGATTTACAAATGTAAATTCACCAAATTCAATTGGATACCTCCTATGCATCTTCAAACTTTGATTCTAATTCACTCCTTGATACTTCTTTTGCACTCGTTATTTCTCCCTATAATCTCCCTCCTAATTTTTCCACCCCTAAGCTACCCACTTTCAAAGGCCATGGTGACCCACAAGAGCATCTTCGAGCATTTCATGTGGCATGTACATATTTTTTGGATGATCATATCCTTTTAGAAAATATATTTCCTTCCAATCTTCATGATTATGTGATATGTTGGTTTTATTTTCCACCTATCCACTCGGTAACATATTTCACACATCTAGTTGATGATTTTTTCGTCTCTATTAATATAGGCTCTATGATATCCTATGTTCAACTTGCACAACTTAAACAAGGATCTAATGAACATCTACCAGATTATGTCTTACGATATAAAAACAACTTAGCTATGATGTATAATCGGATTGCAGACTCTAAGCTTTAAGATTTATTTATGTAATTTTTTTTGCCACATCTCTAGGAGAGTGTTATATTCAAAACATATCCTTTATTTGATCATTTTTTTCATACTCTTAAGCTACACAAAAATAAACTCCTCTCTATAAGGTAATATTAAGTATCAGTAATTGGGTTTATCTTCTACATGCTTTTAAAGAAAACTAAATTTCAAGCCATCTACAAAACATATTGAAATTGAAACCATTGTACACGTTGTATCTAATACTAAAGAGATTCAATGGAAACTGACTATCGCTCCACATCTTCTACTGCCACAACTTATTGAAATAAATCTTATCATACTTCCACCTCCACTGAATTTGGACCCATCTCATCCTAAAAGTTGTAATTACAATGAAAATATTTGATGAGACTATCACTAGTGCAATGGAAATTATACAAATAGATGTTTCAAGCTTCACACTTTATTCAAGATCTTATCGATAACAATAAACTTGAGCTTCCAAATCCTGCAACTTCTACACCAATCAAGGAAAATAACAAGCTCAATATTATTATCAATCCTCTTTTGAAACATGATAAGAAATTTTTCAAATCTTCGGCCAATCACACATATCACATTGTGCCTCCTCCTGAATTTAGGGATCTTGAATTTCTAGTTTCTCATAATGAGACATCCCCACCAATCTTTACTTTATTTGATCATGATCATCATGCTAAATTCTCCTCTGAGTTCTTACACATTTGTGCCTCCATTGGATCCACTTCTATTAAAAACACTAAAGTTGATCCAAAATTTCCCATCAATGCTTGATCTCTTACATTTCTTGTTGTTAATGGCTATCCACTCTAAAAAATTTCATATCCAGTTTCTAAATCATATGGATAGGTCAAGCTTCTATTCCTCTTACCATGCATGTTCATTTTCTCATGGAACCTTCAGTGAAAGTGTGTGACATGCTCTTAGGTCTTCCCTCACTCCATGCAACACAGACAATCATCTTTATGCATCACTTGTGTCTAAAATTCATCCACAACAGGAAAGTCAATACTATCAATGGTGTTGAACCATTTACACCATGGTTGAAGCCTCCTCTTGATGTGCTCCTTGCACTCACTAGATCATCTAGGTCCCCATTAACTATTATGAAAAAAACACAATATTCTCCTAGATTTCCTATTTTCGCACCGCCTACATGTCATTATTAATCTGCTAGTCCATCACATCAATCTAGGTCCATCATTTAGACTACTCCTTCACATAGAAATTCATCATCTCCACACTATCCTACACATAGATGTCCATCGCCTCTATAGTATTCTATCACCTGCACACTCTCCTTCACATAAATTCACATCATCTTCATGGTCTCCTTCACCTAGGTGTTTATCACCTCCTAGGTTTCCTACACATATATCTCAATCACCTACTTTTCATTTTTCTCATTCATTGTCGATCCTAGAGCATGATCACATTCCTGTACCTCTGTAAGAATCGGGTAGAGGACCCTTGTCTTTCACTTTCATCAGGTAAATACTTACTCCTACAAACTTGAGGGGGAATCATGCTTATTATCCCCCCTACTATCATTCTTAGGTGTCTTGCATATTCTACACTACACATCTAGTCTCTAATACACATCATACACATCTTGATTCATCTGTATCGTCATTACACGGTGATGCAATATTTTTTTATAGTTCACACTTGACTTTTGAGGGCGTCCTATATACATGAACCTCACACACTACACACTACACACTACACACTACACTCTACACTACACACTACACTACACTACACAAGACACTACATGTTACATATTACACATTACACTTTTCACACATTACACATACATCACATCTCTTTCTCGCAGCTTCTATTACATATCAGATACACTTTATGCATTCATGCCATATATTTATCACACCTACTCTTACACACTATGCTCATTACCCTACTATGCACTCTAGTTTCATGGTTCATACTCGAGTACTAAGGGTCTATATCTCAATTGGAACTCACCATACTCACATGTTCACTAACTCACTCATTCACTCATGTTCTACACTTTACACTTTATTGATTATGTCTTTCTAGCAAAAAATTCAGACCATTTTCCAATGACACACTCTTTTTCTATGGTTTATTCTCAGCTGTTGAGGGGGAATGTGTAAATTAACCCCATCTAATGCATACACATCCACTGGGGGGGGGGCATTCTCTTATCATTCACTTTGCATTCCATTTTATCTCATCCATAACGTATTGCATATTTCTCTTACTTATGCTTACATGTACACTTTACTACACATTCTAGATAGATATATTGTATACATAATTATATTTATCATATAAATATGAACGTTTACTTTCCTTCTAGTTGTGATCACATATTCTACAGATTGATACACGTAGCATGGATGATCGGCGCAATACCTCTTACTAGTCCTACAATATCCCTTAAGGGCATCAACTTCCATACACTACAAGAGATATTATTCCATTTTTCATAGCACATTATCATATTATACATGCTTTGACATAATTTTTATCTTTGTAACATGCTAACAAGTGCTTCATATACAACATTTGTCTTGCAGGAACCTTGTACTACCATGGTTTTCCGTTACATTGTTTCTTATTACTTGCTATTGTTTTCCATTGTTTGCAATCTTTAACTTTGTCTTATGTGCACATTGTTTGCTTTTGGATTTGTAGGCCTTTATTGTCTTGTGACATTGTGAATGATGTCCCATATTTACAACCCACTTTTCATAGTCTACTTTGTTTACATTATTGCTTTTAATCATTGTCCTCTTGATTGCTAGCTTACGCCGTCTTTTATATGCATGTTTATCTTTCTTACATTAACACTTGTTTTCCTAGCGACTTTACTTGAGCGTTCCTTAGTTTCTACCAAGCACACTCCCTCCCCATGTAGGGAATTAGTTTAAACATAGTGGTTGGTCCTCCTTTGTGTTGCATATTCCTCAGTGACATTACATGCACCCAAAATAAGGGGGGCATCATTTGGGTGAATCAGTAACCACACATATTAGTTTACAGTCATCATAAGAAACAATTTAGTACCCGTACACTGTAGTCATCAGTATCAACAATTGGCCAAATCCTAAATTGGGTCCACAACACAACACAATCACTAGTACCCAACACTAAACAATAACACCTGGGCACCCATGAACCTTCCTCGATGCCTTTGACCAGGGGAAGCTACACAACATTTGTCACTTCAACACAATTTTTAGCACTTCACACTCTAACTTTTGATAGGACAAATAATCCTTTAGCTCTGAACATGCATGCATTAAATCTTCTTATCTACTTTCATGTTGGATCGGAACTGTTCAAATAGGATCATATTTTTAAACACCATCTACAGTGGTGTTTACACATCAGGAAATAGTTAAAGGCTGGAGAATAACACCATACTTTTCTCCCTACACGTCTTTCGTTCTTGGCATGAGATCACCCAAAAACTCACACACACAACATAACCAGTGAGATATCACCCAAAAATATTAGACTTCTACAACATCATTTAGGACCCTCTATATGTTTTCACTCATCATAGATCAGGTGCACATGTCCCTTTTTATAGATTTGAATAATTTTTCATACTTTTTACACATTTTTCTCATATTTTTCATATACATGCATGTTTGACTACTTGATATTTTTTCTATTTTGCATGTTTTTCCTTATGGGAAGCAGTATTCATATTAATCATACATCATAAAATCATCAATCACAACATCACAAAAATCGACATAAACAACAGCTACAAACGCAACATCTACACATACGATCTCACCCTAAGTTCATCATCATAACACTTTTCACTTCCTATTCTTTAGCTTTCATGCTTCACATTATTATAACTCCACACTTTTCCTTGTATCTTGACATGCTTTTCACCATCAATCTACATGGATATCAGGTACTCATATCTTATCTAATTTATGTTATCAAGCATCTACTCAACAATATAAAGTGGGGGGAAATGTAGGAACAAAATCATGCACTTTCAGTATCTATCTAGTCCTAATTGCAAAATCATATAATTCCGAAGTAAGAAAAGTACTAATTAACCAATGATTTTGGCCATATTTGCTTGTTTTATAATGCCTTTCTTGACCTTACACTCTTTCTAACCATTTTTTTCTTTTCATACTTCAAAATTTCTCATTCTGAACACCAGCACCCAGACAAGATGTCAGTGTCAGGCACCCCCGACCTCTTTTTACTTTATTCACATCTTTTGGGTCCTTTCTAGCCATTTGGGTATCTTATCTTTTTTATAGTCATCCTTTTCATGGTTAATTACGAAATTTAAGAAAAAAAATCATATAAATATAAAGTTATGTGATCATAATAAAGGACCAAGCACCAAGCATTAGCAATCACCACCTAAAGTTGCATTTAAAGGCCATTATTAAGATCATTCAAGCATTCATATAACATCCATACAAGAGAAAGGGATTGCATTCTTCTACATACACACGTAAGAGGGAAATTTCATTCTTTCATGTACACATGTACTTACATATTTTACATCTAAATACTTTCTCGCTATCAAGTATGACACACATAAGATCTACCCAGGGCACAATTCCCTACACACACACATAAAATTACATTGGGTCTGAAATGTAGTGTAGTTCTTAATTGTAAGATCAATTTTTTGATAATTGAGGACAATTCAACCCCTCATTTTTCATATTTATTTTTGGGATTTGATGTGATTCGAGGATTTTGTAGGTGTTACATATTGATTATAGGCTTTAGGTGAACAACCATGATCTCTATCAAAATACAAGTGATAAACGGTGACAACAAGTGAATACCTCGTGACCCTAAAAAACTTGGTTTCACATCTTCTGAGTAGTCTAGGGAACCCAAATATGGTCTACTGCACCAGGCGCCCTAGTCCAGGATTAAGAAAATGTTGGAAATAAATTCCTAACTCTAATTACAATATAGTAGCAAATGAATAATAAATTAATCTTGGAAATATTAAAACCCTATTTTTAAATAGGGGATATAGAATTTTAGTTATTTCACAATAAATCTAGGACTCTGCGTAAGTGGAGAACTATTAAACAGAGAGGGAGAAGGGTCAAACAGAGCCTCATAAAATTATGTGACTGTAATATTTTCCTAGATAGGGGCATTTGGATTGGGTCAAGGGAACTTGGTGTACTAGACTAGCTCTAGGCACTCTAGTATTCTTAGTAGTTGCCAAACTAAGTTTCTCAGGGTCACGAGGTATTCATTTGTTATCACTGTTTATCACATGTACTTCACTTGAGCTCACGATTGTTCACTTGAAACTCGCAATCAATATGGAACACCTGAAAAACCCTCAAACCACATCAAATACCAAAAAATAAATATGTAAAATGAGGGGTCAGACTACACTCATCTATCAAACAAGTGATCTTATGACTTAGCTATGCACTACATTTCATACCTAATGTAGTCTTGTGTGTGTATGTGTGTAGAATCATGCCCTAGGTGGCTCTTGTGCATGTTGAAATTGATAGCAAGGAAGTATCTAGATGTAAAAGATGTAACCAGATGTGTGTATGAAAGAATGCAATTCCCCTCCTATGAAGTGTATGCAATAGAATGCATTCTCTTTCCCTTATGTGGATGATAGATGGATACTTGAATGATCTTGATAATGGACTTTGAAGCTAATGCTTAGTGCTTGGTCCTTCATTATGGTCACATAACTTTATATTTATATGATTCCTTTGATTGAATTTTGTAATTAACCCCGAAAAGGATAACTACCTAAAAGATAAGATTCCCAAACAGCTAGAAAGGGCCTAAAATATGTGAATAAACTACAAAGAGGTCGGGGTCCAAGAGGGGATAGGGGAACTTGGTGCTGACATCTTGGTTGGGCGGTGGTGTCCAAAATGTAAAATTCCAAAGTATAAAAAGATGGACTAGGCTAGAAATACTGTAACATCAAGAAATGTAGTTCAAAGAAAGCAAAGATGGCCAAAGATATGGGTTAATTAGTAATTTTATTACTTAGGAAACATATGAATGGTAGTATGCAATAAGAACTAGATAAATACCCAAAGTGTGTGATTTTGTGTCTATATTTTCCCCCACTTTATGTTATTGAGAAAATTATCGATAAATAAAGTAGATAAGATGCATACTTGATGTCCATTTAGATCGATGGCGAAAAGTGTGCCAAGAGAAAAGGAAAAACGTGGAGTGATAAAAATGTGAAGCCTGGAAGCTAGACAAGAGGAAGTATAAAAAGTGATGATGATGACCCTAAGGCGAGAGCGTATGTGTAGATGCCAAATATGTACTTGTTGATGTCAATGGTTGCAATTTTGTGATTGTTTTTATTACCACTTCCCATAAATATGGATTTGCAAAAGTGAATAATAATCAAGTAGTCAAATACACGTGTATATGAGAAATATGGGTAAAACGTATGCAAAAGTATATAAAAATGTGAAAAGAAACATGTGCACTTGGTCTGTAATGAGTGAAAGAGATAGAAAGGATCCTGAAGATGTTGTAGAAGAATGAATTTTTCGGGCTATCTCATGCCAATTGTGTTGTATGCGAGTTTTTTGGGTGATCTCATGCCAAGAACGGAAGAAGTGTGTGGAGGAAATTATGGTGTCATCCTCTAGCATTTAACTATTTACTAATATGTGAACAGAACTACAGCTGGTGTGTAAAAATATGATCCTGTTCGAACACTTTTGATCCAACGTAAAAGTAGAAAACAATATGTGATGTATGCATGTTGAGAGCTAAAGGAATATTTTTCCTGTCAAAAGATGTTATGTGAATTGTTGTAGATTGTGTTGAACTGAAAAATGTTGTGTAACTGCCCCTAGTCACAATCATCCAGGAAGGGTCAAGGGCACCCAGACACTTATGTCTAGTTCTGGGAACTAGTTACTTTGTTATGTTGAGAACCTGTTGGGTTTCAAAATGGTACATTAATGGAAACCACAGTCAGGGGATGACAAGTACCTCCTCTTTAATGGGAGAGGTTCCCTTATTGAAAGCAAGAAAAAAAACCTATATACATATGTTCAACTTTCAAATGGTTGGGTTTCTAAAAATTTAAAATGTTTAATACCCAAAATATCATCAATACGAAAGAGTAGAAAGAATGAGGAGATGAGAGAGTAAGAACACAATAATACTTTCAGGAAATATAGATGGCAAAGTAAAACCTTACACGTATTGAACCAGAGAGTTGCTGAAAAGAATTGTTAACCTACATAACATATATAATCCATGAACACAAAGTTCCATAAATCACACACACTATTCCACAGACATAAATTTCTAGGAATTGTATCAACAAGAACACAAAGTTTCTTACCACAAATATTAAATGATTCACAGATTTTAGATAGGGAAAGAAGGAATTGCAGAGGAAGAAAGGGAAAAGAACTCTTCTGTATTGATTAATTTCATATCTGTTACATTTCAAGAATGCCAGGATCCCCACTTTTTCACATGATCAAAACATGCCTTTATAATACTCGTTTTACATCAAATATTTTGCCCCAAGAAAAGAATATTCAAGGAAAAATTTGTTTGTTAGAGATTTGTTTGAAGAAAGTGACATTTAACAAATTTGTGCTCGAGAGATTCTAGGTGTACAAATGATCATTCTATTCAATCATATCCACTCATTGCTCTTCTAGAAGCATGTTAATCATCATTAGCACGTGAAACTTTCTCCATGTAAGAAGATCTAGAAGGGTAGAAAGATGTGTTGTATCACGGATGTTTGGATTTCTGGTTTGTGGAGGAGCACTCATGGTGGAAAAACTAGATGTGTCACGCCAAGGCCATTACAACTATTTTGTAACTTTGAATTTGAGCCATTCATCTTGCTTTTGTAAAATTTAAATATGAGTCGTCCACGTGGAAGATATTTAGCTAAAGGGGGCTCAGGGAATCTTTTATATTTTGACCTTTTGAGAAGTGGCATTTCGGCCCCCCACCTGCTTTGACTTTTCAATGTGACATGTGGCTTTATCTGATTGGTAACGGAATCGCAGCTCACTTTTACAATTTAAACCTCTTTTGCAAAAGGGATCAAAACCTCAAAATTCTCTGCCGACCTACTTTTCTATTTTGACATTTTCAACGCGGGCTCAATACTCCAGCGAGGCTAGGGATCATTTTATAACTTTTACCCTCTTATTGGAAATAGAAAAAACTTCGCAAAAAGCTCTGAGGGCTTGTCTTCATGCTTTGACTTTTCATGCGGGCTCAACATTTGACTTTTTCCTAGCCCCCGGCGGAGTTATGGCTCAATTTGCAACTTTATGCCCTTTTCCACAAAAGATCAAAACCTCAAAGTTCTCCATCGACCCACTTTGACTTTTGAATGGCATGACTCAACACGTGGCATCACCTAGACACTCGCAGAGTTACATTTCACTTATAACTTTACGCCCTTTGGAAATAAAGGTAAAATTACTAAAGTGTCCTGACGACCCACCTCTCCTTTGTTGACTTTTCAACGTGCCAGGTGGCTCTTTGCAGGCCTTCGGCATCCTTTTGCATTTTTCACCTTTTCGCCATAATTCCTTAAAAAACAAAAAGAATCCACCTCCGCGTGACCGCTTTCTGCCAATCAGTATCCTTCAGGGCCACAGGGTAAATCTAACATTTTTATAAAATAAAAAAAAAGACAAGTTCGCAAAAAAGGTCTCGTCTCACCGCATCGAATTAGATATGTCCACTTATCTTTTGATGATGGGGAATAATTTGATGGGGAAGATACACCTGTCATCTGCGACTGTGGAGAAATTTGAAACAGTACAAGGTTCGAAGATCCAAGGCCATAGAAAATATTGGCAATTTCATAGGATGGAAGCAATAAAAGAATTTTCATGCGTCTAGACAGGAAAACAGAAAACACTTCGAACCATGTGGGAAGACTTCAAAGCATGAATCTCTCTATATTTTCAGACTTCTCACCATACTTGAACACTTCTAAAGGGCGTGAGCTCAAAATTTTTGAATTTGACTTGGAAAAGGAGGGGGATTTTGTGGAGGACAACAACTGGCTCTAATTAGGGATAACTTGGTTTGGATCACAGAGACAAGGCAAGCTCAAGAACTACATAAAACTTTGGGAAAGAAGACCAGTCCCTTATCCATTAGGCAATAGATTCTAAGGCAAGACCAATACAGAAGAGAACACACCGAAAGGAAACAAGCCAAAACAAAAACAGGGAAAGCAAAAACAAAAAGCACTGTACAAAATATACATAAGGACTACCTAGTCACCTAGGATTTGAACAACTTTAGATATTTCCCACTATAAGGAAGTGGGAGAGAAGATCCATCTATGTAATCCAGGAAGAAAGAATTTTCTCCGGAAAATTGTTTGATCTTGAAAGGACCAAGCCAAAGAGAGTCAAATTTACCATGGTTTCCTCTAGATTCACATCTTTTGTCCCATAACAAAACAATGTCTCCTACCTGAAAATCTCTATGATCTAGCCTTCTTATCAAACAACATCTTTCACCTTCTGTTGGTGAGCTAGAGATCCTATCAAAGACTTGCAATCTATCCTCATCAAGCTTTTGAAGATACATGATCTTTTTGTCTAAAGCATGTACTGAAACTTAGTATCTTCAATAGCCTTCATCAAGTGCAAGGCTGGAAATTCCACTGTAACTGGCAGCTGAGGCTTCCACACCATACACCACCTGAAATGGGGACATTCCTATTGGCTCTTTTGGGTGTAATTCTATCTATCATAAAGATTCCCAATTTCTTTGAGAGCATCATAACAGTTTCTTGTACCAATTCTTCTGAGAATCATTGACAAGCTTTCGAACAATGGTCACCAAGTTCTTATTTGTTGATTATGCTTGTCCATTCCCTTGGGGGTAGTAGTCTGAAGAATGAATAAGGGAGATTCCATAACCATAGAATAAATCCATCATCTCAGCAGAAGAAAATTTGGAGGCATTATCAGTTACAATCTTGTTTGGCACTCCAAACCTTATCAAGATGTTCTCTTTAATGAAATTACATACTACCTCAGAAGTAGTACTTTTGATTGGGATGGCTTCCACCCACTTGGTGAAATAGTCCGTGGCAGTCAACACATGAGTATGCCCTATGCACTGGAAGATGGGTTGAGTGTCCCAATCAAATCCAAGCCCCATTGTTGAAAAGTCTCATCAATCACTACTGGTTTGAGAGGCAAAGAAACCAACTTGTGTCTTCCAATGAAAGTTTGACATGATTCACATTTTCTTACCCAACTTTATGCATATCTGAACAAGGTGGGCCAATAGTACCCATCATGAAGGATTTTGTGAGTAGTGATAGCAGAAGATAAGTTAACCTCCAGAAGCCTGGATCATAAAAAGTTAAGAACAATTTGTCCTGTTGGTCCCTGTGTCTACATACTTCAAGAATCTTCCATCTATGCCTCGTTTAAACAAATCATTTTCCCACAATAAATATTGTGCAAACCTCATAGCTTGATGGCTCTATTTCTCATTGGAACTTCAGGTGAGATGGGCATCCACCATAAGCAAGGAAGTGTGCAATGTCAACATACCGCTCATATGTTGAGCCTGAGGAAGAGGACAAAAGGGGCATTAACTTCTTCTTTGGACAATTCTGCATTAGCTTGCTCAGCAATGAGTTCACATAAGCCCTTGCCCCAAACCAGCTTAGTTGGCCTGATGTCAAGATCATACTCCTGAACCTTTGCTACCCAATTACCTCTTTTGGTTCCAAACTCTTTTTGTGTGAGAATATATTTGATAGTTGTATTAGGCACAAGTACAACATAGTGAGAATTGAGGATATAAAATTGAAACCTCTTGACATCTTTAAACACAACAAAAGCATGTTTCTACATAATAGTGTACTTTAACTCATGGGATTTTAAAACATAACTCATGAATGCAATTGGGAGCTCATGATCTTTAGAATTTTTCCGGTGCTAACACAACAACCAAGGTATTCTCTATGGCATAGTAGTAGATAGTAAAATATTTTCTAAAATCAGGGCATGCTAAGATGGGAGTCTTAGCAATAGCTTTCTTAATATCTTCAAATGCTTCCTTGCCATTGGAAGTCCAACCAAAGTTTTTATTTCCCTTTCATCATGTGGGCAATGCTCATGGTCAGTTCTACAAAATCAGGAATGAATCTTCTTAAGAAATTAATCTTACCAAAGGAGGAGGTGAACACCCTTTCTTGCATGAGGGGAGAGGGATTCTATTGAATTGCTTGAACTCGCTCTGGTGGATCAATTTTAATCCCCTATTTAGATATAATGTGTCCCAACAGATTTGCCTTCAGTAACAAAAAAAATAAATTTCTTGGGATTTAGGGAGACTCCATGTTCTCTACATTTTTGAAGGACTATTTCCACGGTGTTGAAAATGATCTGTCCTTATTTTTGGAGAAACATAGTTAAATCATCCAGGTATACAACAATACATTTTCCCTTAAGCATGCCAAAATCCAAAGTGCATTGCCCTCTGAAAAGTGCCACTAGCATTGACAAAACCAAAATGGCATTCTTCTTTTAAGCAAAAGGTGCCCCAAGGGGTAGTGAAATGCAATTCTTGTGCGGATTTGCAGGAATTACCTCTACTTGATTGTATCCTAGAGAAACCATTAAACATAGATAGCATTTCAGAGCCTATTAATAGCTTGTAAGACCTAATCGATCATAGGGAGAGGATAGTTGTCCTTTCAGAGGAGGCTTGATTTAAATTTATAAAATCAAAATAGATACGATATCTAACCATTCTTCTTCCTTACAGGCATAATATTAGAAATCCATGTTGAAATGATGTATGGGAAATAATGATCTTTGGCCTTCAACAAATTTTTGAATCTCTTGGAAAATGGTATCAAAAATTTTAAGGTTATATTGCCTTTGTTTATACTTGAAGGGTTTGATCCCAAGTTTTAGAAGGATGAAAGTGTTGCATTTCCTTTGGTCTGGAAACATTTAAGATCGTCATAAGAATAGGAAAGAACATTGAAATACCTTTCTCAATATATCTGCTGCTTTCTTCTTCTCCTCCTGGGTGTAGCACTCTTCTAACGTTTACTAACTTGGGTTCCTCAGGACTCTCAATGTTAACCTTCTCACATATCATCAGACTGCTGGGCTTCCTTTGGAAGTTTTGGACTTAGTGTATCTATCATGTTTATAAAACAACTCCTTCAAACTTACCAGCCCCTTTAGGTGATCTTGTTGCCTTTTAACCTAATGCAGCCATCTTGATCTATTTTTTCCTATGAAATATCTCCTTCATTTGAGGATACACACTCTCTGAGGTAGATTGTCAGCTGCCTTAAAAATACAATTGATCAAAGTTGTCTCTTAGTTCTAAGAAAGAGAGACAAGTGTTGGTCATCATTGAAGACCTGCTAATTGTCTTACATTATCAGGCACACTGGGCCTATGAATCATTTCAATGGTAAACTTGTCTTAAGAGAAATCTAGGTGAGGAATCAGCAATGATCCCAGAGACAATTAGAGAATCATCTCTATTATTCCTTCTCCCTTGGCACAACCTCTATGGAAAATGCATCAACAAACTCGATGGAATCCCAAACAAGATTTTTGTAATGCTTCAACCTTATGTTCTTCACTTGAAAATGATCTCTAACCTGTTTTAAAATCAGCTCTACATCTCCACGAGCAAGAAGATTCTTTACCCGCATTTCCTTCACCATGTTCAAGCCCAAGAATGAGAGCCTCATACTCAATTGATGTTGTTTTGTATTCTCAAATTAAAGCTTGAATGAGAAAGGGTGAACCTTCCCATTCAGGAGAGATCAGCACCACACTAGCTCCAGAGCCAACAGAAGAACAACTCCCATCAAACTCTATGGTTCAAACACCATTGGGATCTTGCATCACTTCTTTTAGAAAGACTTTTCTTCATCTTGTGACATTATCATGTAGTTGCCATGGCCTACATCCTCATCAGAGTATTTGTGCGTCCTTGGTATCATTAGTCTTCTGCACATTGTATTGAGTCTGCTTTTTCAGGCAACAACTTCCTTCATCTTCCCATTGATCAGGATCAAGGCATGTGACCAGTCCATCTGAATCTCCCCTCCTCACCTCTTTACAAAAATTTCTACTTAACAACATCCCATATGAAGGATGGAATATCAGCAACTAGGATAGTAGGCCAAAACTGTCTTCTCTGGGAAAGCAGACAAAGGCTACTTATGCATATTTGATCCTTCCTAACCAAGGGTACTTATTTACTCTCCATAGAATAGCAGGAACCAAAGGTATGCATGTTAAAGTCATGCCCAGAGCATGAGCTATCTTTTCAGGCATCACATTATCTGATGCTCCTGAAGTCTATGACAACAATTGCTAGGTTTATGCCCAACTATAAGGAGAGACACATAGAACAATTTGATTTTCTCATCAGGAGAAGTGAATACAGCCACAAGACTTGGTTGAGGTGATGAAAAAGGAGTGGGCAAGAGACCCTTGGAAGTATTGGGTGAGGCCTTAGACTTGGAGTTGACAAAGTTATACCATCTTGGCAAAGGCTTTTGGATGGGTTTGGTAGAATTCTGCCTCTGAAATATGGATCTTAGTATTTTTCAGATGGTCAATGATGTCAAAAGACTTAGAGGTGGATGGTGTGAATCACTGCTAGGAACTTGAGAAACTCTTTATTTTTCAACTTTATCAGATTTAGGAATGGAAGGACTAGAAGTTTTGGAATCAGAAGTAGAGGGAGAAGGCTAAGTATTGCTTACCTTTTGTGTAGAAATAGTGGGAATAGGAGCTCCCCTTCTTGCAAGCAGTGCAATAGTTATAGGATGCTCTTTATATTTCTTGGTAGGCTGCACCAATTTCTCTCTCTCTGTTTGGCTTGCTCCCGAGTCATAACAACATATGAATCAAAATTCATTTTAGCCACCACTTTCGTCATAGTTATCTTCATCATCAATGCCTTCAATAGTGAGGAAATGAACTTGAGATCCACCAAGCTCTTCAAGTTCTTCATCAGCCTCCTTATTCTTGTTCTTTATAGTAGTTCAATCTAACCTCTTCATTGTCAGTTTCTTGAACTTCACAGGTTACATTAACTGGAACCTTAATGGGGTGGACCTTCAATAGCCAATCTGGTATGAGGAGGAGGCAGCCAGTTTCTAGGCTGGAAATTCTTCCTTGGAATTTCTTGATAAGGATCATGTTGAGCCAATTACTTTCTTAATGGAAATGAGGTCATTGGCCAATTTTTGTACACCAACTGATTTGAATTAGCTCCAGGGGAAGATGAAGAAGAATATGCTTTAGATTTGGAATATTATCTCTTTTCAATTTGGCAGACATGATTAGGTCATCTTAAAAACTGAAGACCAATCTCTGATTAGCATCCAAGGTTTCAAGGTTAGCCCTCCTTAGTGCATAACTCACCTCAGGTAACTGAGTATTGAGGAAGAAGCACTTATGAATTTGATCAATAGGTCTAGTATTCAATGGGATCTTATGGATCAACTTATTTAATTTGGCCACAAACTCTCTCATGGATTCATGTGGTTCTTTCTTGATCTGAGATATTTTTTCCAGGATGGGTATGGAAATCCTCAACAAGTTTGAAACACTACTCAAATTGATTTGTCATGGTTTTCCAATCAGTGATGGATCTAGCACAGGAAGAATGATAAAACTAGTCACCAGTATTGTCTTGCAAGGTCTCCACAAAAAGCTTGACGGAGACATCTTCATGTTTAATCCCAAGAACCCCACATGCAACAATGACGGTTGCAATGTGTTCATCTGGATGTACTTTTACCATCACCTCTGAACTTTAGGAAAAAATTTCTTATTACTACTCCTAGGTAACTTCATGCAATGGCTGATGGAAGAGCATGGGTTCCATCTTGTTGTCCCCAAGGTAAAGGTGCTGCCATCCTTGGAGAGATTTTTTGAAGTGGAAATAAAACACCAATCAAGCACCAGAGCACGAAGATTAGGGCTAACTTGATTATGAGAGTTGCTACTCTTGGAAATTTCTGCCTCTAGCAGGAGGTGTGCTTGTCAGACCGATGTTATTCAAATTCTTCTTGATGAAAGAAGAGGGAAAACCTTGTTTCTTCCAGAAGCTAGGAAATGAGAATACACTCAATTCTGAGATCCGTTTTTACTTCGAGTATAACGTAGAGTCACCAGATCAAAAATGATATTGAAGTTTTTCTTTTAGAAAGAGATAAGAATTCCCCAGCGTAGAGCTGCAAAAAAACTGTTGGGTTTCAAATTAGTACTTTGGATGGAAACCACAGTCAAGGGAAAACAAGTCCCTCCTCTTTAATGGGAGAGTTTTTCTTATCGAAAGCAATAATTTTTTTTTATGTACATATATACAACTTTCATCATGGTGGATTCCTGATACTTTAAAAGGTTTCATACCCAGAATATCATCAATACAAAAGAGCTTAGAAGGAATTAAGGAGATGAGAGGGAGAAGAACATCAACAATACTTTTAGAAAATATAGATTACAGAGTATAACCTTACTCATATTGAACCAATGGAGATGCAGAATGGAATCATTCACCTTCATAACCAAATGTATAAATCCCGTTTCCACAGATACAATGTCCCAGAGATCATATAAAAAAGAACACAAAGTTTCTTAAGCATGCAAAGATGGAACAATTTTCCACTAATTACCAACAAGGAAGAGAAAGAGATAACAAAGGAAGAAAGAGAAAAGACTCTTTTGTATTGATTAATTTCAGATCCGTTACATTTCAAGAATGCTAGGATCCCCCTCTTTTGGCATAAAAAATTCATGCCTTTATAATAATCATTTTACATCAAATATTTCAGCCAAAGAAAATAATATTCAAGGAACACTCTGTTTGTTAGAGATTTGTTTGATGAAAGTGAAATTTAACAAATTAGCACTCAAGAGCTACCATGTGCACAAATGATAATTTATTTCAATCATTTCCACTTGTTGTTTTTAGAAAGGGAACTTGGTTGTCGCTTTTTGCTAGCATGCTCATCATCATCAACTTGTGCAACTTCCTCCGCATCACAAGATCAAGAATGGCAGAAAAAGGTGTGTTGTATTGTTGGAATTTTAGATTTATGGTTCGTGGAGGAGCTCCCATGGCGGAAAAAAACTAGATGCGTCACGCCAAGGCCGTTAAAACTATTTTACAAATTCAAATATGAGTCATCCATCCCGCCTTTATAACTTTGAATCTGAGCCCTCTATTTGGGGTAGATTTAGCTGAAGATGGCTAAAAAGAAATATTTTTATATTTTGTGCCTTTTAGAGAAATGGGATTTCGGAGCATTTCGGCTCGCCTCTCCATCTCTAAAAAATCTTGACACGTGGCTTCATTTGAGTGTAGGAGGAGTCGCGGCTCACTTTTACAATTTTATAACTTTTCAACAAAAGGATCAAAAACTCAAAATGCTCTGCCAACCCGCTTCCCCATTTTGAATTTTCAATGCAGGCACAAGACCTCTGGTAGATTCATGGATCATTTCATAACTTTTAACTTCCTTTTTGGCAACAAAGCCAAAATATTCAATGTGGGCTCAACATTTGACTTTTTCCTGGCCCTCGACGGAGTTATGGCTCAATTTGTAACTTTACGACCTTTTCCACAAAAGCTCGAAACCTCAAAGTTCTCTGCCAATCCGCTTTGAATTTTCAATGACATGACTCAACACTTGGAATCACCTGGATACTCGCGGAGTTGTGTTTCACTTTATAACTTTATGCACTTTGGAAATAAAGGTAAAATTACTAAAGTGTCCCATCAACCCGCCTCTCTTTTGTTGAATTTTCAGCGTGAGCATCGACACATGGCAACACCTGGATGCTCGCAGGGTTGCGCTTCGACTTCCTTTTGCAACTTAATTCATTTTTTCACCACAATGCCTCAAAGTAACAAAAAGGGCCCACCATTTTGACTTTCACCAAATTCTGCCAATCAAGGATCCTTCAGGGCGACGGGGCCAATCTGTCCACTTTTGTAGAAAATACCCAAAAACGATAAGTTCGCAAAAGAAGGGCTCATCTCTGCCGCATTTAATTAAGAGACGTCCACGTACCCACGGTTGTTGGGGATAAAGAAAATGATGGGGAAAATACGCCCGTCATCCACGACTGTGGAAAAAAAGTAGAGAAGGAGGAAAAATCCACCATCCTATGCCTGGAATTTTCAAATTTCTTTTCGTGAACAGGGAAGTTGTGAAACAATACAAGGTTCATAACGATCCATGGGCAAAACAAAATATTGGAAATTTCATAGGATGGAAGAAACAAAATAATTTTCATGTGTCTAGACGAGAAAATGGAAAACACTTTGAACTGTGTGGGAAGACTTGAAAGCATGAAATTTGGAAGATTTAAACAACTTCAAAGCATGAATATCTCTATCTTTTCAAATTTCTCACCATACTTGAACACTTCTGAAGGGCGTGAGCTCAAATTTTTTGAATTTGACTTAGAAAAGGAGGGGGATTTTGAGCACGAAAATAGAACCCAAGTCACGATCTGGTTCATTTTTATGACTGACTGTTGTATTGTACCGGTACTGAACTATGTTGTATGATAATTGTAGACTATTTTTTGGGGTGACTAATTCTCCCCCTCATTTGTATTACATGTGATGTCACTAAGGAGTATGTGGTCTAAGGAGGACTAACAACTATGCTAAAATTGATTCCCTATAGAGGGAAGTATGATTGGTAGAAACCAAGGCACATGAAAAAAAATGGCTAGGAAAACAAGTGTTAGTGAAAAGAAGATAAACACTCATGTAACAGATAAGATGTAAACTAAGCACATAATAATACAATGTAATCATGCAAAAAGGTAAAGTAAACTACACAAAGTGGGTTGTAAAAATGGGACATCACTCACGATGTTGTAAGAAAATCAAGGCCAACGAAGATAAAAGCAGACAATGTACACAAAAGATAAATGGTAAAGCCCACAAACAATGGAAAACAATATCAAGCAATAAGAAATAATATAACAAACAACTATGGTAGCATAGGGTTCCTGTAAGAAAAATGTTTCACATAAAGTACCTATTAACATGTTATAAAGATTAAAAAAATGTTAAATCATGTATAATCTGATAATGTTCTATGAAAAATGGAATGATTACACCTATAGTGTACGAAAGTGGATGACCCCAATAGCTATTGTGGGACTCGTAAGAGGTGTTGTGCCAAGAATCCATGTTACATGTATCAATATGTAGAATCTATGATCACAAATAGAAGGAAAGTGAACAAACATGTGTATATGATAAAGATAATGACATACAAGATATCTATCTAGCATGTGTAGTAAAGTGTACATGTAATCATAACTAAGTAAGAGAAATATGCAACCAATATATGCAATATTTTTTGGATGAGATGGAATGGAATGTAAATGGGATGATAGGATAATATTTCCCCCCGAGTGGATGTGTATGCATGATATGAGGTTCATTTATACATGCCCCCTTAGCAGTTGATAATGAACCATGAAACGAGAGTGCGTCATTGGGAAATGGTTTTAATGTGTATGCTAGAAAGATGTGATCAATAAGTCATTCAACGTAGAGCATAGAGCGTGAGTGAATGAATGAGTAAGTGGATGTGTGAGTGTGGTGAGGTCAATTTGATATATATACCCTCAACATTCGAATATGGACCATAGAACTAGAGTGTGTCATAGGGTAATGAGTGTAGTGTGTAGAAGTAGATCCGAGAAAGATATGTCATGAATGAATAGAGTGTGTATGAGGTGTAATAGATGTTTCAAGAAGTAGATGTCATGCATGCGTAATGTGTGAGTTTTGTAGTGTGGGAGGTTAATGTGCATAGTATGATCTCAACAGTCAGGTGTGAACCATAGCACGAGAGTACACCATAGGGTAATGAGAAAAACATGTAAGAGTAGATGAAAGAAAGATATGTCACGAATGCGTAAAATGTTTATGATGTGTAAGATAAGATGTGAGAAAGAGGTGTAAATAATGTGTGATTTGTGAAAAGTGTAGTGTGTGAGGTTCATGCATATAGTATTCCCTCAACAGTCAAGTATAAACCATAGCACAAGATTGCGTCATCAGGTAAGATTGCAGCATGTAAGAGTAGATGCAAGAAATATATGTCATGAATACGTAGAGTGTGTATGGTGTGTAAGAGAAGTTGCAAGAAAGAGGTGTGAATAATGTATAATATGTGAAAAGTGTAGTGTATGAGGTTCATGTATAGTATGACCTCCACAATCAAGTGTGAACCATAGCACAAGATTGTGTCATTGGGTAATGATGATACGAACATATCAATATGTGTATGATGCGTGTTAGAGACTAGTTGTGTAGTGTAGAGTATGCAAGACACCTAAGAATACTACTAGGGGAGGGAGAATAAACATGATGCCCCCCAAGTGTTTCAATGATGGAGATCTATGCACCAATTCAAGAGGTATCATGCCATTATGGGAGAGTATTATATGTGTCCTGATAAGAGAGAGAGCCAACACGATGGTAGGTAGAAGAAATAGTATGACCATGTGAAGGTGGCAGAGTTTGAAATCTTTCCTTGCCATCACTAGGAGTAGTTTCTTTGACAAAATGAATTGGTGGTAGCTTATGTGGGACTGATTATATTGTAGCCAAATTGATAGGAGAGGATGGTGTATTTATTTTGAGATGAGGTTCTATATTTTGACTTGGTGATGTGGTAGAATACTTGAGGGGAGGAGGTGTGATATTGATTTTTGAGAGGCAATTATTTATGAGGATCTTGACTTATTATAGAAGGAACCTGAGTAATGATGGCATGATTCTCATTAGACGTAGAAGGATAATATTTAGGAGCCCATTTGGATGTAGCATTAGTAGATGAGCATGAAGAAGAATGTTGTGCAACAAATGAAATAAATCCTTGAAGCTCAAGATGCTTGATACTTCATTATAAAGTATATTAATCATTTTCATTATGTCCATTGATTCAATGATAAGCACAAAATGGGATACTTTTATATTTGATTGGTCGATAATGAGGATATCAATGAGTATTTGGAAAACTAATCAATTGAAGAGAAATGAGTTGCAGAAGAATATCTTATTGTTTAACATTGAGTTAAAACTTGAGAGGCATAGGGAGCGATAAGATTTGAGGTTCACTAATATGAGCACATGTAGAAGACATATAATGAGGATGATAATAATAATTATCATGAGCCTGAGAAGCATCCTTAAGATGTTGGAATTTAGATCTAAGAGATGTAATCCTAGATTCCATAGTCTATAATTTATCTTGAAATAAAGAATGAGGATCTTGAATGGATGTACAAATAGAGTGATTGAGATTAGAACCAAGAGATTCACAAGAAATATGATCTAAGATAGAATTGAATTGAGTAGGAAACATGTTGATAGGAAGATACATAGTGTTTTGGGTTTTATGAAGAACATATTTACAAGATTGGTACATTTGAAGCAATTGAAGAAAATAAACTTGAGAGACCTTATGAGCCATGACAAAAGAAAAAGAAGGATCCAAGAGTACTCGAGCATGGGTTCACCAAATGATTAATCAGTTATTGAATAAATAAATTCCTAATACTAATAGTAATGTAGCAGTAAATGAATAATCAATTAAGTACATAATTTACCTAAGAAAATTAAACTAGCAAATATTGACACCCTAGTTGCAAAGAGGAGATAAAAAAGATTAGTTTAGCAATAAATCATGGGTTATGCTAAAGTGACAAACTGATGAATAGAGAGGAAGAAGTGTCACACAGAGCTTCAAAAAATTATGTGACCACAAGATTTTCCTAGATAGGGCACCTAGAATGGGTCATGGGTGCCCGACATAGTAGACCAGATCTAGGTTCCCTAGACTACTCAGAAGCTACGAAACTATGTTTTTCAGGGTCGCGAGGTTTTTTCTTGTTGTCACATGTGCTTCGTTATAAATCACTATTGTTCGTCGTAAACCTACAATAAATATGAAACACCTACAAAACCCTCAAAATATATCAAATTCCAACATTTAAATATACAAAATGAGGGGTCAGATTGTCCTTAGCTTTTGTGAAGATACTAAATTAACAAAGCTATGAATTAAAATCCAACACCAAGTAGCCTCTAGAAAAAACCAACTTACTAAGTACATCATGATTAAAGTTTAATGGAAACTAGATAATGAATGTAATAACATGAATAAAATCATCTAATTGCTAACCATTCTTACTAAAATGTATGATTACCCTACAACATGAGCCTCTTTAGATCATGAGTAATCAAATTTGTATGTTTGATTCTCCAAAGAGAGGGAAGGATCTCACAAAGAAATGGCTATAAGGCCAAGCTTGGATATTCCTTTCTACTCAACAATGGTAAAATGGATGCACAAGATGAATTACCTATTCTAATTAATGGACAAGGATATATATCATATGTCTTATATGAATACTAGCAAAAGTATGGTGTGAGTTTGAGAGGAAGGAGCTTGGTCCTTTGTGTAAGTTTAAAATTTTGGAGAAACTTGAATCCCAATGAAAGTGGGATAAAGGAGAAAGTAGATTTAGAATTTTTAAGCTTGATTAGGGGAATTAACAAGTGCTTATCAACTCATGGGAATTGGGGTGCTTTAAGTAATCAAATCATATTAATTAATAGGCTAGAATAATATTTTTAGGCTATTTTTGGGCAGATTTGATATGATTTGAAGAATTTGAAAGAGGGATTTAGCCAATAAAAGATTTTATTGATTAAATACATTGTTAAAAAGGCTCAATTATTTAATAATAGTTAATTAATTACTTTGAAGAGGATTATAAATAATGAAGTGTTGTTAATTGGCATCCGGAATGTGATAAAGGCTAGTTAATTACTAATGTGTCGTTAACTTCCCAAAATAGGGGGAAACATTACCTAATTAGCGAGAAATCACTAATTATAACAGAAATGATGAGAAAGAGGATAGTTAGTTCAATTTTAACAATAAAATTACGTAAGAAAATTTTAGTTGTCTATAATTGTCAAAAACGTGATCTTACAACTATGTGTTGCACTACATTTTATACCCAATGTAGTTATGTGTTTGTGGAATCATACCCTAAGTGGCTCTTGTGTGTGCCACACTTGATAGTGAGCAAGTAGCTAGATGTATAAGATATAAGTAGATGTGCGCATGAAAGAATGAGCTTCCCCTCCGACCTGTGTATGCAAAATAATACAGTCCCTTGCCCTTGTATTGATGCTTTAATGCTCTTGATAATGGACTTTAAATGCAACCTTAGGTGGTGACATCTAATGCTTAGTGCTTGGTCCTTCATTATGGTCACATAAATTTATATTTATATGATTCCTTTGCTTGAATTTCATAATTAACCACGAAAAGGATAAATACCAAAAAGATAAGATACCCAAATGATGAGAAAGGATCTGAAAGGATCCAAAAGATGTGAACAAAGTAAAAAGTGGTTGGGGTGCCCAAAGGTGATGGGGTGCTTAGTGCTGGTGTCCTAACTGAGAAATTATTAAGTATAAAAAGATAGACTAGGCTAGAAAGAGTGTAAGATCAAGAAAGGAAGTATAGATCAAGAAAATATGGCCAAAGACATGAGTTAGTTAGTACTTCTATGGCTTAAGAATCATATGAATAATAGTATGTAATAAATACTAGATAGATACCCAAAGTGCGCGATTTTGTGTCTACATTTTACCTCACTTTATGTTGTTATATAGATACTTGATAACATAAAGTAGATAGGAGAAGCGTACATGATAACCATGTATATCGATGGTGAAAAGAATGTTGAGAGACAAGGAAAAGCATGGAGTGATAAGAATTTGAAGCGTGAAAGATAAAAAAAGTGATGATGATGAATGTAGGGTGAGAGCGTATGTGTAGATGTCAAATTTGTACCTATTGTTAATGTTGATTGATGTGATGTTTTGATTGACATTATTGATTATGTGTGATTTTTGTGACAACCGATTCACAAAAGGATGGACCTGTAAAAGAGAAGAATGATCAAGTAGTCAAATACGTGTGCATATGAGAAATATGAGAAAAAAGTGTAAAAATTATACAAAAGTATGTAAAAATATGAAAAGGAACATGTGCACCTAATCCATGATGAGTGAAAAGAGATAGAAAGGATCTTGAAGATGTTGTAGAAGACTGATTTTTTAGGAAATCTCACACTAGTTGCATTGTATGTGAGTTTTTAGGGAAATCTCACCCAAGAACAGAAGAAGTATAGGGAGAAAATTATGCTATCCTCCTCCAACATTTAATTTCTTCCTAAAATGTTAACACCACTATAGATGGTATGTAAAAATCTGATCCGGTTCAGACAATTTTGATCCAACGCAAAATTAGAAAGAAGATTGATGCATGCATGTTGAGAGCTAAAGGACTGTTTATCCTATCAAAAGATTATGTGTGATGTGCTGAAAAACTGTGTTGAATTGACAAATATTTTTGTAATTATTGTGTGTGGTGATTGATTCACAAAAATTATGCCCCCCTCATTTGGAGTGCATGCGACATTGCTGAGGAGTATACGTCCCAAAGGAGGATTGACTACTATGATGAAATTGATGCCCTTTAGGGGGAAGGAGTGTGCTTGGTAAAAATTAAGAAATACACAATCAAAGTTTCTAGGAAAATAAGTATTAGTGAAATCAAGATAAACATGCACGTAAAAGAGTATGTAAGATAGAAATAAAGAAGACAATGATGTCAAGAAATAATGTAGACAAATTAGACCTTGAAAAAGGGGTTTCAAACATGGGACATCACTCACAATGTCACAAGATAATCAAGACTAACGAAGCTAAAAGTAGACAATGTGTACACAAGACAAATGCCAAAGCTTGCAAACAATGAAAAACAATAATAGGTAATGTTATACAATAGAAAGAAGACATCAGATAACCGTGGAACAATAGATTTATTGCAAGATAAATGTTGTAAATGAATCACCCATTATCATGTTAGAAAGATAAAAAGTATGTCAAAGCATGTATAATTTGATAAAGCAGTGTGTTATGAACAATAAAACAATAACACTTATAGTGTACAAAAGTGGATGCCCTTAGGAGCCACTATGGGACAGGTAATAGGTACTGCTCCATGCATCCATGTTGTGTGTATCAACCTGTGTGAAGTCTATGATAATAAAGAGAAGACAAGTGAACATTTATCAGTATATGATAAAGATGATGACATATAAGAAATATATCTTGCATGTGTAATAAAGTGTATATGTAAGCACAAGTAAGCAACAACAATATGCAACCAAAATATAATATATGATATGGATGAGATGCAATGGAATACAAAGTGAATGATAGGAGCACCACCTGAGTGGATGTGTATGCATGTGGTGAGGCTCATTTATAAATGCCCCCTTAGCAATAAATAATGAACCATAAAATAAAAATGCATCATCGGGAAATGTTTTGAACGTGTCTACTAGAAATATATGATCAATAAAGTGTAGAGCGTAGAGTGTGAGTGAATGATTTTATAAATGGATGCGTGAGTGTGATGAGGTCCATTTGAGATGTAGAACTTTAGCAGTCATGTATGGACTATGGAACTATATTGCGTCATAGGGTTATGAGTGCAGTGTGTAGAAGTAGATGCAAGAAATATATGTCATGAATGCATAAAGTGCACAAGGTTATATGGTGCACAATAAGTACTACAATAGAGATATGTGATGAATGGGAGATGTGTAAAGTGTGTAATGTGTAATGTATGATGTGAAATGTATAATGTGTAGTGTGTGAGGTTCATTTGTATAGTATTCCTTCAATAGTCAAGTGTGAATCGTAGCACGAGAGTGCATCATAGGGTAATGACTGTTGTTTACGTGTAATAGTGCTCAAGGTGCATGACATTGTGCAGGTTTTGTAAGGGCTTACCCAAGAGAGTGGCGAGGTGATAAACACCGCCACCAAGCTTGTTAGTAATGATATAAGGGCTAAGTCAGTTGGGTTCAAACTTACCTTTGAGAGGAGCGTCAACATTCATGTTTTTTTATTCTCTTTTAGTAACAGATCACCTAAATTAAACTTGTGAGGATGAATTTTCCAATTATAGGCCTTGGCGATATACATTGGTATGCAAAAATAATTTCAATATCTTGAACAAGGTGAGATTCAAGCATTTCAAGTTCATGTGAATATTTTTCACCATATTCATTGTCTTTAATTATGCCTTTAGGTGAGAATTTAAGTGACGGAATTTTGAGTTCCAGAGGAAGGAAAACCTTAGTACCGTAAACTAGTGATAAAGGGGTGGCATTTGTGGGTGTACATAAAATAGTATGGTAAGCTAAGATAATGAATAAAATTTGGTTATGCTAGTCTTCACCACTGGTAGCAACAATCTTGCATAAAATTTTGACAATGGTTTTATTAGTGGCTTTGGCTTGGTCATTTCCCTGTGGATAATAAGGAGTAGAGAATGACTGATTAATTTGGAACTTTGCATAAAACTTCTTAATATCCTTATTTTTTAAGGAAGATCCATTTCAATAATAATGGCATATGGAATGCTGAAGCAGGTAATGATATGTGAAGTTATGAAGCCACAAATATATGAAAATGTTGTATTTCGTAGCGATGTGGCTTCAACCCATTTAGTAAAGTACTTTGTAGTCATAATAATAGATAAAAAATCATGCACTTTAGGTATATATCTAGTCCTGATTGCATACTACTATTAATATGATTCATAAGTAAGAAAATTACTAATTAACCCATGCCTTTGGCTGTCTTTTCTTTCTTTATACTGTCATTCTTGATCTTACACCCTTTCTAGCCCAGTCTGTCTTTTCATACTTTGACATTTCTCATTATTGACGCTAACACCCGTCCATGACACCAGCGCTATGTGCCCCAACCTCTATGTACTTTTTTCACATATTTTAAGTCCTTTATATACATTCAAGAATCTTATCTTTCACACACACATCATACACGTCTTGATACATTTGTATCATCATTACCCTTTGATGCACTCTCCTGCTAAATTTCACACTTGACTATTGAGGGGACACTATACACATGAACCTAACGCACTGCACATTATACACTACACATTATACACTACACATTATGCATTGCACATCATACATTACACATTGCACACTTTACACATTTCCTATTCATCACATCTATCTATCACAACACCTATTGTGCACCTTATAATCCAACGCACTCTATGCATTCATGACATCATATGCACAAAGAGAAATGGGCGAGGGATTAACATTAGTAGAAAAATGTTTAATTTTTTGAGGAATGATAAATGGAAAATATTGAGCTCAAATCCATCATTGATTATGGTTCGCTTGACACCTATGTTATTAATACGGAACATGATGTACAAAAGTGGATCATTTTCAAAAACAACAAGATCAACAACAATATTAGATGAAAAATCAATGCATAAAGAAAATGAATCCACAAGTGTGTTGTACAATATATCTAGATGAATATCAAAAGGAATGTAAGTGGTAGCCAAGAGAGTAATGATTTTAGCTCTTAATAGAAATCAAGGTGGATGAATAGGAAATCATGAATAGAAATATCCATAATAAGAAGATCCTAGGAAGATAAAATAAATAAACATATTAGGATACTAAGAGTGTTTAAAATGAGTGGGGTTAACCAAATGATTAATAAAAATATTGAAAATAGATGCATAAATCTCATTGCAATGTAGTAGCCAATGAATAATAAATTAAGTACATAATTGACCCAAGAAAACTAAACAATAAAATATTAACACCCTAGTTGCAATTAGGAGATAAAAAAGCTTAGCTATTTTGTAATAAATCATGGGCTATGTTGAAGTGACGAACTATTTATTAGAGAGGGAGAAGTGTCACACAAAGCCTCAGAAAATTGTGTAACCAAACAATAAGCATTAGCTATCACAACCTAAGGTTGCATTCAAAGGCCATTATCAAGATAATTCAAGTATCCATCTAGCATCAATATAAGGGAAAGGGAATGCATTCTTCTGCATACATCATAGGAGGGGAAGTTCATTATTTCATGAACACATCTACTTACATCTTCTACATCTAACTACTTGTGTCCACGCTGATTAACTAAAATGTAATATTTTATAAGTTAATAAAAATAGAAACAAACTGAAATACTAACATGTTAGATCTATTTTATTTTATTGTTTGAATTTATTGGAATAATGAAAACTAAAGGAGTAATATACTAACCTGAATTTAAATTACCTCGTTGTGTGCTGGACTAAAACAGGATGATGTGTAGACTAGGTAGGGTATGATTGGACAACTTTAGGAATTATAGAAGTTGAGAATCTAACTATAATGGGGAACCTACAAGGGTATTGGGTTCCCTAGGGAACTTTTGTCTATGATCTGGGCACTTTAGTCTCTAGAAAAGATCAGGATCTGAATCTAGTTGTGTCATAAGGTTTTTGCAATATCTTCATCTTTATCACATAGTTTTCACAATACCTTCACTTATGTCATTGTTAATGTGATGTAAAGATCCATCTATAAAACCTTATTTTAAGTGTCAAATTATCAAAATAAAAATTACATATGAATAGGTTGGACTGACCTTAGTTTCCAGAATGGTGGACTTACAACTAAACATTGCACTACATTCTAGAACCCATATAGTTCTACGTGCATGTGTGAGAAATTTTGTGCCTAGGGTTCCCTAATGCCAATGACACAGAAGTAGGGAGAAATAATATATGAAATAATGAAAATGGTGGATGGAATAGAAAGAATACAACCCTTTCCCCCTATGCTTATGCGATGCAGATGTAGAACATGCCCAAATACACTCCCTTGTTTTAGCAGATAGCTTCCCTTGATAGTAAGATGTCAATGCCGAAGTGAGTATGTTATGTTTATATAGGGATCTCTTGATCAAATTTCAACACTAATGACCCAAAATGCCAACTACTACCTATAGGAATGCATGGATAATAAAAAATACCAACCTCAAACAAACAAAATAGAACCACAAGTTACATAAATAAGGGCACCTAAAATCATGGACTAGTGTGCCCCAGGGTGCCACAGTGCTACACTAGGCACCCTAGTGTAGGAATGGAGATGAAAATCAAGAAAATTACGACACCTGAGACTCCCTAAAAGACACCAAAAACTGTATATACAACTAACGACTTTACCAGACAAATAACAATGATGACCAACTAACTCAAGATATGACTGGAGGATAGGTCATTAGTGAATACTTTTACAACGCAAGATCCATATATAAAATAACATAGTGGTATAAATGTAATAGCAAGAGTATGATTTTGTGAATAAATTTTCCCCCAATTTATATTGGTGAGAGAAAAGATCAATAACATAAAATAGATAGAGATGCGTACCTGAGAGAATTTGGAGAAGGACATGTTATAGTAGAATGCGTAGATATGTAGTAGAAATGTGCCGATAGAACCATAAAAGCATGTCGAACCATGGATCAATGGCTTGATACATGTAACGTAGTGAAACAATGTAAATTTTGTGATGAAGTGTGCTAAATGAAAGTGATGAGTAGGATATATGATGTTTTCTAACATGATTTAATGATGAATAGGTGGGTAGGGAGTGATTAGTTCCCAACCTGAAAGCTCATGTACGAATGAATAATCAGAGGATTTAGGCCTCCTGACGATAGATGAAGAGTGTAGGTAGAAAAGTGTGTTATTCTCAAATATTTAACTACACCCTTAAGATCTCACCACAACAGATGGATCTAGATCAAATTTTGTGGTTTTTAGATCTAAAAGATTATAATTAAATTTTTGGCCCATATAGGAGTGATAGGGGAAAGGAACTCTTTCCCCCACTCCACGGGTGTCTCCACAATGTGAAATCTTCCAAGTTGGGTCATTTGGAAGAGAACACAATATGAAAAAAGGTGGCTTCTAAGTTAGGTCATTTGGAATTGAAATCGAGATGAAAGAGGTGGATTCCAAGTTAGATCATATGGAAGCAAATGTTGAATATTGAGAGGGCTTCCAAGTTAGTTCATCTGGAAGCGAGCACAAAAATACATGATGGATTCCAAGTTATGTCATTTGGAAGTAAGTGTAGAATATATAATAACTTCCTAAGTTATGTCATCTAGGAAAGAGATATGAATGTAACTCCCAAGTTAGGTCATCTGGGAGACCACTTGTAGTTTTGAATGATATGATTTTCTATCTGACCGCATTGATTTTGATTGGTTACTAATGGAGAAATTTTGTGCTAGTTGCCCCCAGGTTAGGTCATTAGGGGGAATCGATAGATAATGATGAAAAAATGTATTCAAAGGCATTTTTAAATTCTTGTTTCACCCAAGTTAGTTCATTAGGCGGAATCGATAGATTTTGGTGTGTGATCATATTTGGAATATTTTAAACATTTATTTCCGCCATATTAGGTCATTAGGGGGAATTAATGGTGAAATATCATGTGATGTAATGGTAAGTGAGGAATTCGCAATGCTTGCATGCATGGTGATGTGCAGGGGATTATACGAGGACCCCCAATAATATGCTCCCTTTCGGAAAAAGAGGGGTAATGAAAAGAACAGACAGTAAGCCAAAATTAATGAAAAGAGTTGAAAAAATATATGTATTGAATGGAAGATAATTATAAATAGATATAATGTGCATCAAATGTGTAAAATATAGTTTTAGAAATAATTCTAAAAATAACGCCACAAACGGGGTCTAAATCAGAGTAAAAACGCTCAAGATATGAGCAAAAGAGTGTGGTGTGTATTAGTTGTGGAAATAAGTGCAAAATAAGGGCCATAGTAAAGGTAGTGATAAAAAGTAACTATAAATAATAAAGTGAAAAAGCATTTAGTTACCTCATTTATCTTTTGCACGAGTGTGATATTTTACACAAAGTAAGTGAAGATGCCTTAAGTGAAAGCATTGTGTCCTAGTCTGTTTGAGAGATTAGTGATTGTCGTAGTGTCGTGTATGACTGCTAAGTTAGTAAGTGCCTCATTTTTCACAAAATGTATGGTGTAGTAATCATTTTAGTTTAACTTTTGGAAATTTTAGATTTGTAATTTTTTCAGCATTTGATACCTAGATAAGAGCAGTGAGGGCACTAGTGACCCTTGAGACTGGAGCACCCAGAACTGGGTGATATTATCCTGCTCTGGGGTGCCCAAATCCTACATCTAGGCATCCTGTTCCAAAATGTGTGGATTAAGTGGATACTGATGAAAAAATGTGTCTAGTATGATAAGTGAGTGTGTTGGGTTGTATAATGTGTTCTGTTTGGTGGTGTACAGAGGGATATCCATTCGTGGGAGTTTTGTGGTGGCATATAGCCATGGAGGGAGGAGGTGTTGTCATCTTGTATAAGATGTGTGACATATGTCATTGGATAGAGGAGGAGGGTATGAGATATGCATGGGCACAATGTTTTTTGGCCACACTTGCGACAATTTATTGCAGTGGTGAGCACTTTACATATAGCCATGGAGGGAGGAGGTGTTGTCATCTTGTATAAGATGCATGACATATGTCATTGGATAGAGGAGGAGGGTATGAGATATGCATGGGCACGATTTGTGTTGGCCCTGTCGACACTAAAATTTTTCTCCATAATTTCTATTTCATTAATGTATGTATTAGGAATATGATGTTGTTAAGTATAATTAGTAGTGTTGTTTGATAGAAGATAACGGTGCTACAAGTACGGTGCCACCAATAAAGTAGAGTATGGTAATAGTCAAAGTACAATAGGAATGTTGTGGTAAAAAGTAAATATTTGTCGTATGTGGTCTTGGGAATGTTAAAATGTCAAAGTTAGAGTAAATGGATAAGCAGGGTCTACATAATTTATAATTAGGAATATTATATTTATAATAATAACAAGGAGTTATGTCATAAATATTTTTTATTTTAAATTTGTGTAATATCTATAAAGGTGGAACTCATGTGAGATGATAATGTTTATCTTATCTTAGAAGATAAGCCTACATGTAAAGACAAGAGTTGAGGCATGGGATATGATTGGTCGGAAGAGATTTCCTATCCTATCATAGAGATAGGGTGGATAAGCGTGAATTTATATAACTAGAGAGGCCACCCCTTCTCATTTATCTTGGAATAAAGTTTTAATAATTATTTTATGAATAAAGGATTCATTGCGAAGGTGTGTTAAGGAAACCATCAAGATGAGTAATTGTGAAGTTTCTCCTATAACTATTGTTGGAGAACAAATGGAGTTGGTAACACTTGGATTAATTCATGGGTGATATTGTAACAATTTCATGTTAATAATATATTTTATAGTTGTATTATAGATTTGTCATCATTTTTTATGTCATAGTCTATTGTAGCTAGCTAGGAATGCTATATTTTTGTAGATGGATATAGTGGGTACAACCAATTTCACATGGTAGAGAAAGATCATCTGAAGACTACATTCACCACACCTTGGGAAATGTTTGCTTATAGATTTATACCATTTAGGTTGTGTAATACTCTAGCAACATTCCAGCGCTTGATGAATAGGGCATTTGAACCCTACATTGGAAGCTTCATAAGAGTATTCTTGGATGATTTTTGCATCTATGGGAGAAAATTGGACCACCTGTAACAAATAGAGACAACATTTCATAGGTTAGATGAAGCATAAGCATCACTAAACCCTACAAATTGTGTCTTTGGATGTTCTAAAGGAGTTTTGTTAGGGCATGTTATATCCAAAGATGGTATTGGTACCGATTCTTGTAAAGTTTCAAAAATCAAAGAGTTACCATTTCCTATGAATATAAGTAATTTTAGATCATTTTTAGGCCATGTGGGTTACTATAGGAGGTTCATCAAGAATTTCTCAAATATTGTACAGCCACTAACCTAGTTTTTGAAGAAGGATGTTAATTATTCTTGAGTTATGGAGCTCAATTACTTCAGTTGAGCATGCAATGGAAACTTGAAAATATAGTAACCGTCATCAATTAGGGGAGAACCAGTGTCGGTCAGGGAGGACCAACATTGGTCAGGAAAGGAGGAACCAGCAGCGGTTAGGGTTAACCAACGTCACTTACCTGTATGAGGTTGTTTTAATTAACTCTCCGGAATTATATCTATTGATTGTAATTTCATGGCTAAGTGCCATAAGCTAAAAAAGTGACTATATAAGCATAAAATCTAGGGTTTATAAGTAATGATTTAATTAATTAGAAGAATTGTGAGAATTATTGGAGAATAAGAAAAAGCTCGAAAGAAAGAAAGTATTGTACATCTAAGAGGTGTGGAAGATTGTAAATCTTCATTGTATATCTTGTCGAATCTTTGGATAATAGATTGGCTTGTTTCTTGGTGGACATAGCCCACATTGGGTGAACCACATTAAATTTGGTGTTGATTAATGTCTCTTGTTTTGTGTATTTTTTCTAGTATAATATCCGCTTTTATTTGCATGTATGCTTAGATCTGATATATTATCTGTATAACCGGTGTGCTAACCCCAACAACTGGTATCAAAGATTTGTTTGATGGTTTTATGTGTTGACAGATTTACTCACCTAAGCTTTTTTTATTGAGTGGGAGCTACAACAATGGTAGAAGAAAACAAATACAAGGTAGAGAAGTTTGACGGCCGAAATTATCAATTATGGAAGATGTAGATTGAAGATTATTTGTGTCAAAGATATTTGTATTTACCATTGGATGAGAATTCTAGACCTACAAAGATGACTGATGAAGAATGGAAGATTCTAATAGAAAGGATTTGGGATCTATAAGATTGAGCCTGACAGCATCTGTGGCTTCCAATATTACAGAAGTGACTTCTACTGTAGGGTTAATGAAATCTCTTACTAATTTATATGAAAAACCTAGTACTTCAAACAAATTTTATTTGATGAAAAAACTATTTAGTTCTAAGATGCATGAAGGTGGATCTGCATCTAGTCATTTGAACGATTTCTGATCTTTTGTAAATCAGTTAAAATCGGTTGATATTTTGTTTGATGATGAAGTGAAAGCACTTTTATTCTTATGATCTTTTCCTGATAGTTAGGATAAATTGGTAATGATTGTTAGTAATACAACATTTGTTAATAATATTTTGAATTTTGATGATGTGGTTAGTATAATCTTGAAAGAAGAAATTTACAGGAAGAGTATAGAGGAATCATCATCTGGGAATGCTTTGAATGTAGAAAGTAGGGGTAGGCAGAAGGAGGGATCCAAGAGTAAGAGTAATGGGAAATCAAAGTTAAGGGATAGTAGATCTAAATCTAGAGGTAAGGGAATTACCTGTTGGAAATGTGGAAAGAAAGGAAATGCAAAGAAAGATTGTTGGTCAAAGGATAAAGAGAACCAACAACTAGACAAAGGTAAAGAAGCAAATCTTGTTGCAGCAGAGGTTGTTCAAGATGCTCTTATTCTTTCTTTAGATAATAGATTTGAATTATGGGTCTTAGATTCAGGAGATTCTTTCCATGCAACCCCTAATAAGGGTTATTTCAAAAATTATGTCCAGGGCAATTTTGGACATGTTTATTTGGGTGATGATAAACCTTGCAGTATTACTGGTAAAGGGGAAGTTCATCTGAAATTGCAAAATGGAAATACATGGGTATTGAAATATGTGAGGCATGTGCCAAGCCTCAAGAGGAATCTTATTTCTATAGGGCAACTAGGTGAATCTGGTTACATGGTTACATTCATAACAAACTCTTGGAAAGTCGTCGAGGGTGCTTTTGCCATGGCAAGAGATAAGAAGGTAGGAACGTTATATTTATCTATATGTGTTATTGATTCATTTTCTACATTATCTATTTTAGATTCAGATGCATGCATGTGGCATAATCGGTTGGGCCATATCAGTCAAAAATGAATGCAGATCTTAAAGGCTAAGGGTAATTTATCAGATTTGAAAGATTTAGATCTTGATTTTTGTGAGCATTGTGTCTTTGAAAAGAAAAAGAGAGCGAGATTTCTCAAACTTGGGGCAACTAAGAAGGAACAGAAATTGGAGCTTGTACACTCAGATGTGTGGGGACCAGCTCAAGTAGCTTCTCCTGGAGGATCCCAGTATTATGTTACTTTAATTGATGATGCTATAAGAAAGGTATGAGTTTATTGTATTAAACATAAATATGATGTTTTTGAAACTTTTAAAAGATGGAAATCCCTTATTGAGAATGAATCAAATTCAAAGTTAAAGTGCCTTAGATCTGACAATGGTAGTGAATATTGTAGTAAGGATTTCAATGATTATTGTTCATTGAATGGGATATGTAGAAAAATAATGATTCCAAGAACATCACCAGAGGAAGGTGTTGCAGAAAGAATGAACAGGACAATCATGGAACGTGCTAGAAGTATGAGGATATATTCTGGATTGTCTTTGCAGTTTTGGGCAGAAGGAGTTGATACATCGGTTTATTTGATTAATCATGGGCCTTCAAATCAATAGATGGAGGAATACCAGAGGAAGCTTGGACCGGAAAAGAGGTAGACATTTCTTTTCTTAAAGTTTTTGGTTCATAAGCTTTTGAGCATATTCATAAGGAAAATAGGAAAAAGTTGGATGCAAAATCCAAGAGATACACTTTCATTGGTTATGGATCTGGTGATTTCGGATTTCGTTTTTCGGATTTAGAAAATTCTAAAATTATTACGATTTGTGACATTGAATGGAATGAAAAGAGAATGTACAGGGATCAAATTTTGGTACCTAAAGATGAACCAGTTAAGAAGTTTGTGAATAAAAATGAACTCTCGGATTTAAAAATAATATCGACAGGGTTACACAGTAACCTGTATCGGTTGACCCCTGGCCAACATTAGTCAGCAGAATCAGATACTAGTTACAGAAGAGCCAAACCGGCATCGGTTAGAAGTGACCGGTGTTGGTTACAGGTGACTGGCATTGGTCACTGAAAAATTTGGATACGAATGTCCTAGGATGGTCCAGAATGAGCCTTCGATACCCCAAACTCCTGTGAAAAGGTCACGAAAGGGTAAGTAAACCTCCAAAAATATTGACACCCTTCTCTATTTTGTTTATTATTGACTGATAATGGTGAACCAGAAAGTTTTGGAAGAAGCAATGTAGGATAAGACCCACGTCCAGTGGGAGCATGGCATGGATGAGGAGATGGACTCCTTAGAACTAGAACCAGACTTGGGATTTGGTTAAGTTGTCAAGTAGGTAAGAGGACATTGCAGAACAAGTTGTTTTACAGGATCAAGGAAGAAGAGGGTGGATAGAAAAGGTACAAGGTAAGGCTTGTAGTAAAGGGATTTGCATAGAAATCGGGTATTGACTTTGGTGAAATATTTTCTCATGTTGTTAAGATTACTTCTATTTGTATTGTATTGAGTTTAGTTGCAGTAGAGGATTTGCATTTAGAGAAACTAGATGTGAAGATGGCTTTCCTTCATGGTTATTTGGATGAAGAGATTTATATGCAGCAGTCGCTTAGGTATGAAGTCAAGGGTAAGGACAAATTAGTGCGCAAGTTGAAAAAGAGCCTATATGGGCTCAAGCAAGCTCTAAGGCAATGGTACATGAGGTTTGATAGTTTTATGCATGAGCATGGTTACTCGAGATGTGAATCTGACCGTTGTGTTTATTTAAAGAAATCTTGAAAATGGGAGCTATATTATTTTGTTACTATATGTGGATGATATGATTATTGCAGGATCTAGTATGCCAGGACATTACTGAACTTAAGGGAAAGCTAGCTCACACATTTGTCTATGAAGGATTTAGGAGCTGTATAAAAAAAATCCTTGGCATGTAAATACACAGAGATAGGAAGAACAAGAAATTATATTTGTCTCAAGAGGATTATATCTACAAGGTGTTAGAAAGGTTCAACATGCAGAATGTAAAACCTGTTAGTACACCTATGGTTGGACACTTTAAATTGAGCAAAGATCAGTGTCCTTCATCACAAGAGGAGGTCAAATACATGACACAAGTTCCATATGCTTTAGCACTTGGGAGTCTCAAGTATGCTATGGTTTGTACCAGACCAGACATTGCACAGGAAGTGGGAGTTGTGAGTAGATATATGGCCAATCCAGGCAAAGAGAATTGGAAAGCAATCCAATGGATACTCATGTATTTGAAAGGAACATCTAGCATGTAGTTATGCTATGGAGGTTTGGATATTACATTATGTGGCTATGTTGATTTGGATATGGCTTGAGATTTGGATGGTAGGAGGAGAACTACTGGATATATTTTCACAGTAGGAGGGATGGCAGTTAGATGGATTTCAAGATTGCAGAAGGTTGTGGCTTTTTATTCAACAGAGGGAGAGTATGTTGCAGCTACAGAGGCTAGCAAGGAGATGATATGGATGAGTAGTGTCATGGAAGAGTTAGGAAAGGAGAAGAATGATTGCAAACTGTTCACTAAAAGTCAGAGAGTAATTCATTTGGAAAATAACTCAACGTTTCATTCGAGAATGAAACACATTCAGTTGAGGTATCACTTCATATGGCAGGTATTGGAGAATGGGCAGTTGAATCTGGAAAACATTCATATGAGTGAGAACCCTACGAATATTCTAACATAGTTGTTAGCAAAGGAGAAGTTGGAGCTACACTCCACTTTTGTTGGTCTTCAAGTTTGAGACTTGAGGAGGAAGAAACAAAGCTAAAGAAGGATCCAAGAATGACGTTGTATAGGTATGGTGCAGTAATTAATCTCCAAGTGGGAGATTGTTGAGTTATGGAGATCAATTACTTCAATTTAGCATGCAATGGAAACTTGCTGGAAAATACAGTAACCGTTATCGGTTAGGGGAGAACCGAAATCAGTCAGGAAGGACCGACATTAGTCAGGCAAGGAGGAACTGGCTGCAGTTAGGGTTAACCAACGTCGGTTAACTGTACAAGGATGTTTTAATTAACTCTCAGGAATTAGATCTATTTTTAGCATTAAAATATATCTATTGATTGTAATTGCATGGCTAAGTGGTGTAATTCTAAAAGTGACTATATAAGCATAAAAGCTAGAGTTTAGAAGTAATGATTTAATTAATTAGTAGAATTGTGAGAATTCTTAGAAAAGAATAAAAATCTTGAAAGAAATAAATTATTGTACATCTAAGAGGTGTGGAAGATTGTAAATCTTCATTTTATATCTTTTTGAAGCTTTGGATAATAGATTGGCTTGTTTCTTGGTGGACATAGCCCACATTGGGTGAACCACGTTAAATCTGGTGTTGATTTATGTCTCTTGTTTTGTGTATTTCTTCTGGTATAATATATTATTTTATTTACATGTATGCTTATATCTGATATATTATCTGTACAACCGGTGTGCTAACCCCAACACTTATGATCTAGGAAATAATGCACATGAATATTTTGAAAAAATAAAGGAAGCTTTGGTTTATTCTCATGTTTTAAAGAATCTAGACTGGAGTAAGCCATTCATTGTGTATCTTGATGCTTCAGATGCAGCACTAGGAAGTACTCTGAGCCAAAAGGATGAAAATGGGAATGATCATTCAGTTTACTTTGGGAGGAGACAAATGAGCAGTGATGAGGTACGTTATAATGTAATTGAAAAAGAGGCTCTAGCTATCATTTTTGTTGTAAAAAAGTTTAGAAATTACTTGCTAGGGTATAAATTTACAGTTGTAACAGATCATCAGGCTCTAAAATATATTGTGAATAAGCCTAACTCATCAGTAAGGATAACAAGGTGGATGATTTTTCTACAAGAATTTGAATTTGATATTATAGATAGGCCCGAAAAGAAACATGTCAATTCAGATGCACTCTCTCGAGCCTATGATGGTTTCGATCCATCTTGTGATGATGATGATTCCCCAGATGCAACATTGTTATCCCTTGACACAATCCCTAGTGAATACATAGATATTTGTAATTATCTAAATGATTTCAAGTTTCCTAAAGGTGTCAATGCAAGGAATAAGAGGAAGATTACTCAAGTCATTCGTCCATATTCTATTCTGCATGGAGTGATATTTTGGATATGGCTTTATGGGCAGTACAAGAGGGAAGTTGGACGTGATCAAGGGAAGGAGATAATAGGAGAATTCTACAATGGTACATGTGGAAGACACTTCTCTGGAAAACTTATAATAATAAGGATCTTGGATGTAGGTTATTACTGGGCCACTCTTTTTTGAGATTGTTATAATTATTGTACGACATGTTATATTTGTCAATCACATGAGAATCTTAAGACTTCATCAACTCCATTAGGTCATATTATTCCACTTGGTCCCTTCAAAATGTGGGGAATAGATATTGTAGGTCCACTTCCAACCACTCTATGCCAAAATAACTATATTGTAGTTGTCACTGATTATTTAACCAAGTGGGCTAAAGCTAGGCCATTGAAAACAACTTCCATGGATGAAGTGGCAAGGTTCATATGAACGCATTATCACTAGATTTGGTTGTCATTAGAAATTGTAATATATCAAGGAAGCCACTTCATTAATGAGGTGATAGAAGCCCTGGTAAACAAGTTTTATATTAACCATAAGAAGGAAACAACTTACAAGCCAAACACAAATGGACAGGTGGAGCAAACAAATTATGTATTGTGCCAAATCCTAGAAAAATATGTAGTTTTGCAGGCGCATAAGTGGGATAAAAGGATTCATGCAACATTATGGGCATATAGGGAAACATCAAATTCAGCAACATGATACTCCCCATTTCAATTGGCTTATGACATTTATCCAGTTCTTCCTATTGAGTTTTATTCCCACTGTGAGAGTTATGAAAAATGAAAGGATGGATGAAAGTTATTCAGTAAGAGAAATATTGGTACATCTTCATTTCATAGACAAAATGAGGGAAACAACGAAGGATATAAGTTATAAGAAGAAGATGAAGTAGGATTACTTTGATAAGAAGATCCTCTGGTATCCATTTCAAGTAAATGACCTGGTTCAAGTATATGATTCCAGATACAAAAAGAGAAGGTAGAGAAAATTTCTTCCAAAATGGATGGGACCTTACAGAATAGTAGTTGTGCATGATAATGGAACATATCGACTAGAGTAATTGGATGGTACTCCCATTACGAAATGGGTGAACCACGACAAGTTAAATATTTTCTAGGTATCAGCTTCAACATGTCCATAATAGTCTACTCCGAGGACTGAGTAGAAGCTAGGGAGGGGAAATATGTCCACTAAAACTTTCCACTATAATTTCTATTTCATTAATATATGTATTAGGAATAGGATGTTGTTAATTATAATTAGTAGTGGCATCTGATAGAAGATAACGATAATTCCAGTACGGCTCTGCCAATAAAAAGAGTACGGTAACAGTCAAAGTACAATAGGAATGTTGTGGTAAAAAGTAAATATTTATCATATGTGGTCTTGGTAATGTTAAAATGTCGGCGTTAGAGTAAATGGATAAGTATAATCTACATAATTTAGAATTAGAAATATTATATTTGTAATAATAACAAGGAGTGATGTCATAAATATTTTGTATATTAAATTTGTGTAATATCTATAAAGGTGGAATCCATGTGAGATGATAAGGTTTATCTTATCCTAGAAGATAAGCCTACATGTAAAGATAAGATTTGAGGCATGGGATATGATTGTCCGAATGATATTTCCTATCCTATCTTAGAGATAGGGTGGATAAGCTTGAATTTATATAAATACAGAGGCCACCCCTTCTCATTTATCATGGAATAAAGTTGTAGTAATTATTTTATGAATAAAGGATTCATTGTGAAGGTGTGTTAAGGAAGCCATCAAGATGAGTAATTGTGGAGTTTCTCCTATAAATATTGTAGGAGAACAAGTGGAGTTGGTAACACTTGGATTAATTCATGGGTGAGATTGTAACAATTTCATGTTAATAATATATTTTACAGTTGTATTTCATATTTTTCATCATTCTTTTATGTCATAGTCTATGGTATTCTTGTGTTATGTCTTTTTTTTGTGTTTCTAGATTACTACCACTACAAAAAAAGTTGTGCATTACTGAAATAATCATAACACGAGGAGTTCCCGGTGAAATATTATCAGAGTGCCGGATTGGTGTTGACAGCCCATATATATAAAGACTTGTATCAATTTATGCAGGATGAGCATGGTGGAGGTATAGGAGCCACCACATTGATGCATGTGTGGGCATATGAGCATATAGCTTTATTGAGACTGGTTATAGGGCCATGAGTAGAGTGGGCTCAGCTTGAGACATATGCTTGAAGATGGGTGGACAATCACAATAGGAAGATGAATACATATAACTTCAGGGTACTTATAGATAGGATTGGGCCTGAGGCGGTTATATGGAGGCCATACAAAGATTATGGGGGATGGCTCGAGGATGCTATAGAGTTGTAATGTATCTAGAGGACTATGTGGCTAGAGGACCATTTTACAAGTGTGGAGGAGATATTTCAGGTTGAGAGGGTGTCATGGAAATTTGGTATGGCTCATATGATAGTCTTCATACTTTGTTGAGAAAGGAGCGGGACAATAAAGATAAAGGAAGGGCCCACAGCGGAAAGAGCTAGTTCCACTAGGGTCGGATGAGGTAGATCCAATGATAACAGATGTTGATGTGGATAACACGGGTTAAGTATACCGAGGAGTATCGCACATGGTGGGAATCTCATCAGTGGGTATTAATGTACTCTTAGGGTTTACACTAAATTTGTTGATTGGATCTCAGGAGGGGAGGGAGGTCTCCTTGACAAAGCTTAAAGCATTAGTTAGGGAAGATCATATTTAGTAGTTTACTAATGCCTATTTGGTGTTTAGAAATTTAGCTATGGACCTTATAAAATGTTAGCTAGATATGTTGTGTTATCAGTTAGTGTGGATTGACTGTAACAGGCAAGGATATTGGCCGATGATTATAAAGGCTTAAAGGTAAATTTGAAGTGGAACTTTACAAAAGGATGTGCTAGGTGGAGGGAAGATAGAGCATTCGATATGATACACCCAAATGGGTATGTGAAATAGTCCATCATTTATTAAATTTAAGTCCTCCATTAAAAGCAGCTACAGTGGACATTTGCTTCTAGGCATGAGTGGTAAGAGCAATATGAGGAGACTTGGAAATGCTTGAGTTGTGGTCGGAAGTAGGGGAATGCTTTGTATGGTATGTTGGACTAAAATGTTAGTTTCCCAAGTAGGATATAATTCATTAATAGGGTACTCAAAAAAATGATCACCTTAGTCCTTGTATATTGTTCTATCCCATACCATTCCATTGGCAAAGTTCTTAAGAAGCCCAAATATGGCAATTTTTGCAAATAGAGAGTAAGTTGGTCAAGTTCTTGTGTATTTCAAGGAGAACTGAATGACTGAGATAGGCTAGAATGAGTTCGGATTTAAGCCCAAAGGATAGAATCAACTGTTCTTGACCTGTTTCCCCTAGTTTTGAGAAAAAAAATTTTGATGATGATTGTACTAGTGATATATGTATGGACACATTTTTTGATATATGATAAATCTATGTTGGGATGTTGTTGGATGCTTCAGTAGTTATTGTCCTAGTATGTGTATTGTTTATGTTGGATGGATATAAATTCACCTATTAGTGTCAGTAATGGTAGATAATGTGTGTATGGTAAATAGAAAAATGTAATGTGAGTGATGAAAAAAAATGTTTATTGAATGCAATATGAAGTGTGTAATTAATATAATAATGATAATAGAATAGGTGAAGATGATGAAAGGAATATATCGTAATATGTTAAAATTATGAAATCGAGGGGGGATTGACGATGTCCCCCAGTGTCTGAGTGAAGAGGCTCATATAAGTAATACCTCTCAGTAGTCAAGTATAATCCACATAGTCAAGAGTACATCATCAGGAAATGATTGAGTGTGCTAGATGAAACAATGAAGTGTGTGATGAAAGGTTCTCATAACTAATCCCTAAACATTCATGTAAGAACTATAAGAACACAAGTGCATCATCGGGGGCTGATGTGATTATAATCACCTACCAAATACCAAGATGGTGTGTGGTTGTGGAAGCATGTGGAATGGATGCAACGTAAGTGTATGGAATAAATGGAATTTCATGTGGAGTAACCATGGGATATACAAAGGCTGGAAGAAACTCATGGATACAATAACATGAAGCAGTGGATAGTGTGGATGTGGTAGATGCAATGAATGTGATGGTGGTAGTGATGGATGAGGTGGAGATTGTGCATGTGATGGTGGTAAATAACCAATGAACTAATCACCTATTATAGAAGACTCAAGTGGGGTATTCCTATGATGATAGGGTAAGGGACACAATTACCTCTCGTGAGAGGTGAAGTATATGATATCTACATCCACTAGTTATTGTATTCTCTCATGTAGGGAAAGACAATCATTGTCCCAATGGTATTTGATGTGATGATAATTATAATAATGTTGGTCAATCTAATATTGTAATCGGTGTGGGGGATGATGCTGGTTAGAGTGTATCTGAATTAATCGCTCATTAAGTACTATATGTAGCACATCATGCAGTCGAACGTGAGGAGAGAAAAATAAAGGATCTCATGAATTAGGTGGAGTTGTGGAGGTAGTATCTTGTTGTGGAGATGGATAAGTATAGGTTGGTGGTAAATGAGTTGGCTGATTTTTTTTTTGGGTTCTAATTTAGGAAAATATGGAGATTGTTTGGGCTGCTCAACTGGAGGTGTGAGTGGAAGACGAGAGAATGAAATGGTCGAAGAAACATGTGTAGCTTCGATGATATTTAAGGATAGAATATTATTTTCTAGGTCAATAACTTTATAGCATAAGAGGATGAATGACTTGCAAGTATCATATTGTAACCTTTTCTGAAGTGGAGAAATGAGGCCACGACAAAAATTGAATTTCTTTTCTAAGTCACTAGGTAGGAATATGAGCTAATGTATACATGCATTCAACCGTAAGATATAATCATGGATAGGTTTAGAGGAGCCCTGATGTAAAGTAGGTATGTGGTCATAAGTAACTTTAGGGCCACTATTAATAATGAAATGATGGAGGAAAGCATCCTCCATGTCATAAAAAGTGATAATGGATCCAAAGGGTAAATGGGTGTAGCATTGTAGTGTGTCATCAACAAGATTATAAAAAAATTCCTTTAGTAACAATCGATCATGAGAATGAGAGACCACAAGAATACGGTAGTATAGGAGATAAGCATGAGGGCCACAAGTACCATCAGAACATGCGGACATGGTAAAATCTTTGGGGAAGGTGGAGTTATGAATATTCTTAGGAATGGGTTTACCATACGAAGATTTGTTGTCAATATAGGCATAATAGGCCCTACTTTCTAAATTAACGGTATGAACTTGAGATTAAATATTACCTACAACATGCTTTAGTGACATAATATCCTATGAGGGGATGGTAGAAGATGGAAACAATGTGTTAAGTGGTTGAAGTTTTCCATTGTGAGTGATCATGGGGATATCAAGAGGTGATACAATAGAGTCCAACGCTAAAGGCACACTAGAAGGATGTGTCAAAGGAGTTATAATAGATGATGAAGGTGAATATTGATAGAAATAGTATGACTACCATCGGAAATATCCTTAATATGTAAGGTTGACCAAGGATGAAACCTTTATCGAAAAAGATGAAGGAGGAGCCATAGATGATCTAGTATTAGAAGGAGAAGAAGTGATGAATGGTGGTGACTCATGAATAGTAGTAGATGAAAGATCAGAAGAAGACAACAATGGAGTAGGAGGGTCACACTAAGTGGTGTATAAAGAAGAAGACTCTTGATAATCATCAATAGTAGATGGAGTTCCAGGAATAATGTTTTCACTAACAAGACTATCAGTAGGGTCATAAATTTAATATGATTGAGAATGCAAGATAGAATGAGATGCAGGAGGTGTATTATTGAAAGTGGTAGAAGATGTAGGTAGAAGGATATATAACAATAGGTGGAATAGAAGAAGAGTCATGATGTATACTTGACTTATTATCAGTACCTAATAGGTAATCAATGATAGAATCATCTAAATTATCTTGTGGCATATCAGAATAAGGACTTGAAGCGACTGGATGTCATGGTGTACAATGAGTGAATGCATTAGGGTCATCAACGATAAAAATACCAAAGGATAATCTGCAAGACTAGTTTGCACATGTTAATCTAGTTCATTAACTAAAATTAACTAATCTATGGGAAAGTATAATAATAGTTAATCTAATATACGAGGACTAAAACATTGTAAAATATGCTAAAATAGTATGGAATACTTTTAAATAATAATATCAAATGAAACTAAACCCTAATGTGTAAGAGAAGAGTGAGGAAAAGACTTAGCTAATTGTCGAAGACAGTTATAAGGTGTCGTAGATCTAGTTGTGGAATCCATAGGCAGGAATGACTGTACAAAAGTCTCATAAAGGTTGGATCTGAATGGATTGGAGTGCCCATGAAGGTACTAGAGCACCATGGGGTGTCCTAATCTACAGAATATGCACCCTAGTCTTTGTAAAATCTCATAATCTAATTTTTTTACGGTCGCATGGTACTCTGAAATATTTATTTTCTATCACACAAGATATTCTAAGCTGCACTGAATGTATCAAATAATTTAGGATGAAGGAATGACCTGTACAAAAGATAACGAAGTATCAATACCCTAAAAATAAAATATGCAAAATGAATGGGTTGGAATGACCTCCACTATCACAATAGTCGGCTTACTAAACTAAGTGTTGCACTACATTTTGGACCCAAATGTAGTTCTGATGTGTGTGTTTGTGTGTGTGTGTGTGTGTGTGTTGTGCCCTAGGTGATTTTTTGCCAGTTGCACTTTGTGAAGTAGTGAGCAATAGTAACTATAGAAAATGTAATAGCATGTGTGCATGGAATAGAATAAAATCCCTTCCCGTACATTGTATTTGTTGATCCACATCTCCTAGCCTTGATGGAAGACACTATTTGGATGAAAATCTAAAAGGAATGATAGTAGTGTGTAACTCTAGAACCCTCATTATAATCTCATAACTTTAAATTTATAGGCTTCTCTTGTTCTAATTTCGTAATTAATCGCGACATGATCGGTTAGGAGAAATATAAGGATGAAAATGTCTAGAAAGAGCCCAAAAAGAAGCAAGAAAGTAAAAAAAGGATTGGGGCACCTCAGGTGGGACCAGGGCACCCTATTGCACCCTAGTACAGGCTTGGGTGCCCCAGTTTAGACTAAAATGATAGGAAATTGCCGAAATAGCTGGGAATGTATATGGAAATATGTGGGAATGATGAAATAAAAGGTAAACTAAGATGGCCAAAAGGTGGGATTAATTAGTAATTTCTTCACTTAAGAACCTTCTAAATAGTAGTATAAGACCGGGATAAATAATACCTAAAGTGCATGATTTTGTGACTAAATTTTTCCCCCAATTTATGTTGGTGAGCAGAAAGCTCGGTAACATAAAGTAGATAGAGATGTGTACCTAAAGCCCATGTAGGGTGTAGTAGAAAATGTGTCGAAGGACTATATAAAAGCATGGAATGATAAAAAAATATGGAGGAGCATGGAAACTATAAAAAAATAATGTCCATAGAAAAAGTGATGAGAGTAGACCTATGGTGAAACATATGTGTAGATATTGCAGTGTGTAGAGTACCTACATGGTTAGTAAAGGCAATTGTCATCGTAGTTTGTCGTCATCGTCATTGTTGTGTCCCCTAATTTGACTGCTTGTTTCTTATACGGTTGGACCTACAAGGAGAAATTGATCAAGTAGTCAAATATGTATGTATGTAAATTTCAAATATGTTATGTAAAATAAACAAGTGTATAGAAAAATGTAAAATATGCTAAAAGGAAAGTGTAAGTAGAACATGTGCACCTGATCCATGTTGAGAAAAGGATGTAGAAGGATAGCTTGTACCATTTCAAGTTTTTTGGGAGATCCCATGCCACCCTGGCTGAAGAAGTGTAGCGAGGAAATGCTATGTGTTCTCCACTCCAACCTTTAACCTCTTCTACTAAAATACGTGTGAAGATAGCTTTGTACTCTCCTAGTTTTTTAGGAAATCTGATGCCAATTAGCGAAAGTAGTATAGAGAGGCACACCCACTATAACCCCCAATCTTGTAACTGCTTCCGAGAAATGCTAAGGACACCATGTCTTGTAAAATCTTCTATGTATGGAGTTCATAAATTGGTCTGAACTCACTCATTGTATGTAAACCCAAAATGCCAAGGGTGGAAAATGCATTGTACTGAACCAGTGTAAATACGATGTTTTAGTATGTAGAAACCCTCAAATGATGCCCCCCTCTTTAGGGGAGCATACGATATTGCTGAAAGATGAATGTGGCCCCAAAAGAGGACCTACTACACTTTAAACTATGTAACGGTGCCCTGCAGTGGGAAAGGTAATGCACTTGGTAGAATCCAAGGCGCACACAAAAGAGGATGGTTAGCTAAAACATGGTGTTAGTCTGAAAACACATGCATGTAATAGGACAAGTGTAAAATACGCAGAAAATGTAATAACTACCAAACAAAGTAGTGTAAAAATGGGAGAAGAAAAACGTAGGCTCCACAAAGTGGTTTTCAAACATGGGACATCACTCATGATGTTACAAGACACGTATGGCCATCATGGCCATAAACAACAAACATATGTGCACACAAACATAGGGAAAAGCTCGCATACAATGAAAAACAATGGCAGACAAATATAAATAGAAAAATAAGTAGTCATAGAAACATGTGATCCTGCAAAACAAGTGCTACATAGGGTACAAATGTTAGCATGTTAGAGAAATAACCAATATGTCAAAGCGTGTATGATCAAGTAAATGTAATATTCTAAGTAAAAAATGAAACAATAGCACCTGGATAAGAAGAATATGGATGCCCCCCCGACTAGTATAGTAATGGTAGAAGCCAAGCATCCATGCCACGTGTGAAATTCCTATATTTGTGATCACACTAAACAAAGGCATGAACATGCATGTTTGTATGTTATAGATAATGACATGTAACAAATCAGTCTAACATGTGTAGTAAAGTGAACATGTAAAATACTAACAAGTAAAAGTAAGTTCTGCCAAGATAATGTTGTATGCTATGGATGAATAGAATGGAATGATCAGGAAAACATGCCTCCCAAGTGTATGAAAGTGTATACAATGAGGTTCATTGTGTTTTCCTCCTTAGCAGTTCAGGATGAATCGTAAAAGAGAGTGCGTCATCAGGAAATGGTTGAGTAGTGTAGGTTGTGTCAAGTGCGTTGTGATGAATGTGTATGTAGGGGTGATGAGATGCAAAATTTGGGAAAGGTGTGCATGAAACCTATAGCCAAAGTGTATATCACGACTTGAAGAATATGGTGAGTGATGATTTATCCCTAAGCATATATCACTATAGGATGAAAGTATGGGTGATGATTTATCACTAAGCATATATCACCATTAGATGAAAGGATGAGTGATGATTTAACCCTAAGCATATATCACTATAAAATAAAAGGATGAGCGATGATTTAACACTAATCATATATCACTATGATATGAAATGACCCGTGGTGATTTAGCCCTAAATGTTTAGCACTATAAAATGAATGGATGGAGATGGGTGATTATTTATCCTAAAGCGTGTGTCACTACTAGAGGAAATGATGAATATGGGTAATGATTTAGCCTAAAGCGTATGTCACTATATGATGAATGGATGAGTGGTGATGGAACCTAAGGTGTATACCACTACAAGATGATATGGTGGAAGCGGTGATCTAGCATAAAGTGTATACCACTACTAGAGGAAATAATGGAGGTGGGTGATGATTTATCCTAAAGCATATGTCACTATCTTAGGAATGTCTCATGATGAAATTTCGCATGGTGATTGTACGGCCCATTTGATATATAAACCCTCGGTAGTCGAGTATGGACCATGGAACTAAAGTACGTCATAGTGTGGTAAGTGTAGCGTGTAGAAAACAATGTAGTATAGACAACCAAGTGATGAATAGGGTGTGTAAATGCATGATATGTAGAATGCGATATAGTATATGAATAACCATTTATTATATAATAGACAATGTAATGGATGTGATGATGTAGACTGTAGTGGTGAAATGTAAAGCTAGACTCGCATATAATGTAACCTAGAATAGTATGTAGAATATATTTGATGTGTAAATGTGTGGTAGATGATGTGACCAAATGCATAGATACCCTAGGGGATGTAATGCTTAGAATTCTTGATCAGAGTGTAGTATAATGTATAAGAGATAATATATAATGTGTAAGGTATGTGTAGTGAAATGATAATGTTTGATGCCTAGAATGTGGTGTGTGGGGTTCATTTTAATGGTAATCCCTCAACATTCAAGTGTGAACCGAAGCACAAGAGTGTGTCATCAAGTAACGAAGTTGTTATGACTTGTGATATGATATTCCTACAGAAGAGGAAAATAAATGAGAAAATGAAAAGGGTGTGAAGTAAGACTATGTAGCTATGTGGAAACATGGGTAGAAGTGTGTAATGTGAAATTCTCCCCCCTGTGGCAGTGAACCAAAACATAAGAGTGCGACATCGAGTAACGACGTTGTTGTGACTTGTGATATGATATGCCTACAAGAGAGGACAATAAATGATAACTACGAATGGTGTGATGTAAGATTATGTAACTATGCAGAAACATGGTGGAAGTGTGTAATTTGATATGCCCCCCCGCCCACATGGTAGTGTACTAAGGGACTATGTAAAATCATCAATAAGATTTTCATCCTTGGGATCGAAATTAAATAGATATGCATTAGTTACTTGGTAGGATATAGTGATAGGTTGATCATGTAATGAGCCATTGAGATGTAGGTGATACATGCCCATAGCATATTCCTCATCAGTGAAAGGACGGAGGGGGCAACCATGTGCCTATAAATGAGTGATATTCTGTGTATAACCTAGAAAAGAGCTATTACAAATGATATTACATCCAAAAGGAATAGGAAATGATATATTTATATGATCTGGATTTAAGGTGCCCCCAATATAGTCTAGCCAAAAGTGTCCTAATGTGAGTGATGTAGTAGCAAGAGTACAAGTAAGAATTACATCAAGATGAAAGACAAGAAGTCCATAAGAGGTTGTGACATGGACTAACCCATGGTATAAATAAGGGTGGTATGATGATGGACAAATATTGGTAATGGAAAGACCTAAGTGTGTTAAGCCCTCATGCCTACATATGGTTTTAGTTAATTATACCTAAGTTTAACATGATTAACTAAAATTTAACTAAACCTAGGGTAAATGCTAATCTAGTTAATCTAATATAGGATGACTAAAACATTGTAAAATACCCTAAAATAGTATGAAATAATATTAAATAATCATATCAAATAAAACTAAACCCTAATGTGTAAGATAATAGTGAGGAAAAGACTTGCCTGATTGCCGAAGACTGCCGCAGTGTGTCATGGGTCTGAGTGTGGATTCCAGAGACAATAACGACTGTATAGAATTCTTGTAAAGGCTAGATATGGAGGATTTGAATGGATTGGAGCACCCAGGAAGGAACTAGGGCATCTCAGGGTGCCCTAGTCTTTTTAAAAGCTCAGAATCTGATTTTTGTAGGGTCACAGGGTACTCTGAAATATTCTATTTTTGTCACATTGAATCTACTAAGTTATGTTGAATGTATCAAATAATGTAGGATGAAGGAATGACCTAAAAAAGAGAAATAAGTATCAAAACCCTAAAAATAAAATATGCAAAATTAATGGGTAAGAAGGACCTCAAATGCCACAACAGTGAACTTACTAAACTAAGCGTTGCAATACATTTTGGACCCAAGTGTAGTTCTGGTGTGTGCGTGCATTTTGTGCCCTAGGTTCTCTTGTGCTACTCACACTTTGTGAAGTAGAAAATAATAATAACTATAGAAAATTTAATAGCATGTGTGCATGGAATAGAATAGAATCCCTTTCAGTATGTTGTGTGTGTTGATGTGAATCTCCTGGCCTTGAGGCATGACACTATGTGGATACAAGTGATGAAATGGATGGAACTCTAGATGGAGTGATAGTATTATGTGACGCTAAGACCCTCATTATTGTCTCATAAATTTATATTTATAGGGTTCTCTTGTTCTAATTTCGTAATTAATCCCGACATGGCCGGCTAGGAAAAGATAAAAATGAAAAATGGCTAAAAAGATCCCAAAAAGAGGTGGGAAAGTAAAACAAGGATCAATGCACCCCAGGTGGGACTAGGTCACCTTGAGATGCCCCACTACAAGCCTGAGTGCCCCGGTTTAGGCTAAAATGATGAGAAAGTACCAAAAACGTTGGGCATGTATATGGAAATTTGCAAGAATGATGAAATAAAAGGTAAAATAAGATGGCCAAAAGATGGAATTAATTAGTACTTTCCTCACTTAAGAACCTTATAAATATTAGTATGAGATCGAGCTAAATAATGTCTACAGTACATGATTTTGTAAATACATTTTTCCCCCACTTTATGTTGGTGAGCAGAAATCTCAATAACATAAAGTAGATAGAGATGTGTACCTTATGTCCATGCAGAGTGTAGTAGAAAATGCACCAAAGGACTAGAAAAATGATTGGAATGATAAAAAATACGAAGGAGCATGGAAACTATAGATGAAAAATATGCATAGAAAATTTTATGAGAGTGAACCTAGGGTGAAATGTGTGTGTAGTTGTTGTGGTGTGTAATGTATCTGCATGGTTAGTAAAGGCAAGTGCCATTGCAGTGTGTCGTCGTTATGTTGTCATCATCATTGTTGTTGCCACCAATTTGATTGCTTGTTTCTCATACGACTGAACCTGTACGGAGAAAATGATCAAGTTGTCAATATATATGTATGTAAATGTCAAATACACTAAGTAAAAATACGTAAGTGTGTAGAAATGTGTAAAACAAGAAAATGTAAAATACTATAAAAGTAAATTGTAAATGGAACTTGTGAACCTGATCCATGTTGACAAAAGGATGTAGAAGGATATCATGTACTTCTATGAGTTTTTTGGTGATCTCACGCCAACCTAGCTGAAGAACTGTAGGGAGGAAATGCTCTCTGTCCTCCAACCTTGACCGCTTCTACTGAAATGTGTGTGAAGATATATCTATACTATCCAAGTTGTTTGAGTGATCAAACACCAACTGGATGAAGTAGTGTAGAGAGAAACACCCACTGTAACCACCAAGCCTGTAACTAATTCCTAGATATGCTAAGGACACCATGTCCTGTAAAATACATTGTGTATGTATTTCATATATTGGTCTGAAATGACTCGTTGTATGTAATCCCATAATGCCAAGGGTGGAAAGTGTAATGTATTGAACCGGTGTAAATATGTTGTGTTACTATATAGAAACCCTCAAATTATGCCCCCCTCTTTAGGGGCGCATGCAATATCACTGAAAGGAGAATGTCGCCCCAAAAGAGAACCTACCGCACTTTGAACTATGTAACTCTACCCTACAGGGGGAAAGGGAAACATTTGGTAGAAACCAAGGCACGCACAAAAGGGGATGGCTAGCCAAAACATAGTGTTAGTCTGAAAAAACATGCATGTAATAGGACAAGTGTAAAATACGCATACAATGTAATAACTACCAAATAAAGTAGTATTAACACATAAAAAAAAAGTAGGCTGCACAAAGTGGGTTGCAAACATGGGACATAACTCATGATGTCACGAGACACGTAAGGCCATCATGGATGAAAAAAATAAAAAAAAGTGTGCACAGAAACATAGGGAAAAATTCGCATACAATGACAAACAATGGAAGACAAGCATAGACAAATAAACAAGTAGTCATGGAAACATGTAATCCAATAAAACAAGTGCTACACATAGACTACCCATTAGCATAAAGAGTATACCACAACTAGAGGAAATGATGGATATGGGTAACAATTCAGCCTAAGGTGTATGTCACTATATGATGAATGGATGAGTGGTGATATAACCTAAGATGTATACCACTACAATATGATATGGTGGAAGTGGTGATCTATCCTAAAGCGTATACCACTACTAAAGGAAATGATGGATGTGGGTGAAGATTTATCCTAAAGCATATGTCACTATCCTTGGAATGTCGCATGGTGAGGGTAAGTTAATTTGATTGGAAAACCCTCAATAGTCGAGTATAGACCAAGAACTAAAGTGTGTCATAGTGCAGTGAGTGCAGTGCATAGAAAAAAATGTAGTATAGATGACCAAGTGATGAATATGGTATGGTATGTTCAATGGGATGCTAAAGGTGTAGGATGTAATGTGTAAAATGTGACAATGGTTGTAGATAAATTAGTAATGTAGAATGTAGGAGTGAAATATCAAACTATATTCTAATAGACTATGTAAAATATGTGTGATGTGTAAATGTGCAGTGTATGATGTGACTAAGTGCATGGATACCCTAAATGGATGTAATGTGTAGAACTAGTATAATGTAGAATGTAGGATAAGTATATAATGGATAATTTTTGATGTGAAATGTGATGAAAGGAAAATATATAGTGCCCATAGTGTAGTGTGTGAGGTTCAGTGAAATGGTAATCCCTCAATAGTTAAGTGTGAACCAAAGAACGAGAGTGCGTCATCGGTTAACAATGGTGACATAATGCTGGATAAGAATGCATAAAAAGAAGAGTGATAGATGATGGTACATAGATGTTTGAGTGGGGGGGTGAAATTCCATGCCCTCTAAGTGTGTATGAATGAAATAACCAATGAGGGTGAAGGACGCAGGTCCCCCAGCTAATGCCTGTGATGATGAAAGCATAGGACCATTCTCGAGTAATGATGGCATGGTAGAGAAATGTTGCTTAGTGGAATGGAGTTGATATGTATGCGATGTATGGATATAAGATGAATATAATGTTGTAGTAAAATGCATTGGTGATGGAGATCGAGGAAACATCATGTGCGAAGGTGATGATGATCTTTGTGGAATAAAGCGAGGTGGTGATCGACATCGAGATGTAATGATTATCCTAAGAATAGGCATATGTCGATGTGTAGGACTAACGGAATGAGTTGGTCACATTTATGGAATGTGAGTGGGTGAACAAGGAGTAGACTGTGCTTGTAATAATATATCATGAGACATGGTAGACGAGGTGGATGATATAATTGTATGAGGAGATGACGATAACAGAGGAGAAGGAGGAACACCATTAATAGAGATAACCTAGTTGTTGTAAATAAACTTAAGGTGCAAATGTTTCATAGAAATGATCAATTGAGAACATCGAATCCAGTTAAGACCTAGAAACATGTCACATCCATTGATTGTGTTTTGAACAAGGAAAGTCACAAGCATAGTTAGAGGCCCAACTGTGACATGTAGTTTGACAACACCACATAAGGTTTTTTGAAGGGATATTCAATGTGAGATGAAGGATATTAGACATCCTTAAGGAGGGAAATGGAACATGCAATGATGGGCCATGATGGTTTAACCTTAGTGCTTTTGATAAAGGTTGAGCCAATAGGTTTGTGAATATGCAAGTGATTAGATGTGAACTTATCGTGGTAATTGATGTTGGAAAAGGATATGATGGGTGGCACAACTTCGATGTTAGCAACTAAGAAGTTGTTGGTCCGAAAATCTGTCACGTGGACAGATCTATGGATAGACGAGTCAACAGTGTGCAGGGCTTAGCCCCTCTTTGAGACAGCAAAGCGAAACTGGTTTATTGCTATTTCTACTAGCAGGAACCTATGCAAGTCTCACAGATTCTGCCTTCGAGGTTGGGATCTCATCCCAGTAGAGTGTTTCAGACTACGAAAAGAAAGGAATGAAAGAGGGAGAAGAGAAAGAACAGATCCGAAGGGAGAAAAGAAATGAATTCCAAAGCAGAAAGGTCAGAAGATTTATGTTTTTAGTTTGGTAGTAAACAGAGCCAAACCTACTTGCATAAATAAACAAATCAATACTGATAAACAAATGACGGAAAATTAGATATGAATCCAACAGATTAAACACATACAGATCTAACATAAGAAAGATCCAACGTATAACACAGCTATTGAGCACAAAGTCTGAATAATTGTATTACTGTCCTTTTCTGTTACAAGAAAGCTCAAAGTCTTTCTCTCCTCACTTCTATTTCTATCTAAAAAATGTTCACACCGAATACAACAAGTATTCTCATATTTATAGAAGATGAGGGAGAGAGAAGGCAAAATGGAGCCAACCACTTATTTACAAAGATATTTACAAAATATCTAAAAGTCATGTTGACTTTGACAACTTTGATGGATGACATCATCCCATGATGCAACATGGATGATGTCATCATTTGTATCAACTTACTTCAGATATTACGAAAAGAAAGTCGGAGAATAGAGAGAAGAAGAATAAGAAGAAGCTACTCATCATCATCATCCTGCGGCCGAAAAGGGGTTGCCTGTTTCTGATGCTACTCAGGTGATGATATGTGGAACTGAGCACGGTATTCCAAAAACTTGCTAATCATCGGCCCAAATTGATCCTGTGATGGATCCTTGTGCCGTTCACTGATTGCTTCGCAAGTCTCCCGCTCATCTACGAGCTTTTCTGGGAGTTTGGAATAATCTTTCTCCGCCTCTATGAGGAAATCGATGAAGTCCCTACAGGCCAGTAGATTGTTGATAGATTCAGTATCGAACATGACCTCTGGCCCTGTCCCTTGAGAAGCTATCTCCTTGAAGATCCGGATAGTGTCATCAGCTGATCTCAAGGTAAGGGAAGGAGTGAGCAACCCTGGAGTCATGGCGAGGACAATTTTCTCCATCTGATGCATTGCATCCAGGGCCTCTTCCTTTACCTTGTCTATCTTTTCTAAAACAAACTCCAGCTGATCTATCTGATAGTCTAGAGTGGACATAGTTTTGTTGAGGGCCCTTGGATGGCCGAAAACTCCAAACTTGACCAGGTCTTCGACTGAACAGTCAAACATTTGTTGGAAGGTCTCGTGCTGGAGTCTAGCATGTTCTAACTCTTCTGATATCGGACCTGCTAATGCTTGGAGTTCCTTATTCGCCTTCTCGATGTTCAGGTATAAACTGATATACTTGGCGATTACTCTTTCACTATCCTTGAGGATTTGGCTCCTCCAAGAAGAAACGGCCATGCCCTGCTCGCTGATCTTTGAATACTCATTGATCTTCTCCTGACTGAGCAGCTCAGGAGTATCGGCGGCAGTTGTGGGAGGTGCACTTCCCATCTTCTGTAAGGCTTGAAGCAGGTATTTATTCTGCTCCTTCAGTAGCCTTTTCTCATCTTTTGCTTCCTGAAGCTTCTTGCATAGTGCATCCACTGCGGAAAGAGCTTCCCCCTGGAGACTTTCTGAGGATGTCCCCATTGTGACTTGGGTCACGGTGAAATCTGTCGGAGACAGATCTTCTTTCTCTTTAAGAGGGTCAGGGTACGCTATTTCCATGACTCTCTCTCCTGCAGCGCTCTTCGAGAAGCGTGTAACCGGCTTGTGCTTCTTTGCTCCTTTGGCCGGAATGACCGAAAAGTCCATCGGAGCGATGGGGACTTTCCTCTTTTGTTGGCTCAGCTGCTGAGAGATCCAAGCTGGTCCTATAGAAGAAGGACCAGAGATAGAGGGGGAGGCAGCAACGGTAGAAGAGGGGAAAAACGTGGAGACACGCGGCGGCGGCATCGAAAGAATAGCCGAGGAAGTGCCCACGGGAGGAAGGGAAACTGCAACCGTAGAAGACATCGGAAGGGAAGGGAGCTCGGAGATGAGGGAAGAAATGGAAGAAGACAAATCAGCGAGGGAGGAGAAGATAGACGAAGAGGCGGGGGAAAGAGTAGAAGAAGGGGTAGAGGACGCAACCAAAGGGGTGGTCGCTTGAGTCACTCGAGGAGGGGAAGGAAGAGAAGAAGAAGGGATAGAAGGGACCTCTGAAGTTGTAGCAGTGCCAACATCCTGAGTGGATGGGCGTATGGGACTATCCTCTGTCAATCCCTCATCAAGATTTATGACTTGTTCAGGTTCTGAAGGAAGAGGACTTGCAGGGGCTTCCTCCTGAATGGTGCTAGGTTCACCTTCTGCACCTTTGCCTTTCAGCTGCTTCTTTGACCTTGGAGGTGCGTTGCCCAACAGGGAAGTTGTGAAATCTACCCCGAGGTAGATTAGTCCGTTCATGCGGCACCAATGCTCTGTTCTCCGCATAGTCTCTTTGACCCTCTCCTCAATTGTTTGAGGAGCCTTGCTTCTGTCAATGTCCGGGAAAGGCCAATCATCCCCTTCCGTGTCATTGTACACCTTGTCAGTTTCGTCTTCCGTAGTTTGGAAGCCTTTGGGGACAATGGCCACTCCGTATTGGATGATTTCCATCAATGCCAAGCGCGAGTGATCCTTTCTTCTGAGTTCTACCTCATGGAGAACGTCAATGTAAATATCCTCAATTTGAGGGACATGGATCGGATCAAGTTTAGCCCTTGGTAGGCAGCTCCTAGGATCGAAGGTAGACCTGGCTGGGAAGTCATGCTTCAAATTTAACAACTCCAGCTCTGCGAACATTTCCTTCGCCTTATGATAGGAGGAGCATGTGTACTGGCCCACTGTGAGGGGGAAAGGAGTTCCGCCCTTCTTTCTTTTGAGGCACTTTTCATGGTATGTGACCAGCTGCCTTGATAACTCCAGTAGAACCAGCCTTGGTCCAGCATACCTTGGTAGCCTGGTTGGCTCTCCCAAAAAGTTGACAGCCCTTAGATAGGTGAACGTGGGAAATTGGGTGAACAAGGCTCCCCATTTCTCTGTGACTGCCACTATGTTTTTGGTCGTCCGGCTATGAGTCATGTTTGGCCTCAGTAGGCAGATGACGTGATAGAAGAATGCATCATTGATTTTAGCAAACTGAGGGATGCTATTCTCCAGCCTCAGCTCTGGGTAGTAATCAAATATTTTGGCCTGAGGCCATACTCCACTTCGGTTGAGCCCTGGGTAATCCCTTGCCGACGCTGCAGCATAGACTACATAGGAGTTCATATGAAATACTCTTGTTGTGGCAAGTTGTTGTAGCTGTTCAGATATGGTGCTGCTTATTATTTCACCCCAGCAGAAGCGCTGATCGGGTAAATTCTTATTCATTGTTTCCAGGTACCGCAGCATCCACTTATGGAAATAGTGGGCATCTGAAAGCCCGAAGACTCTGCTCAGAAAAGTGATAGTATCACTGAGTTCCTCTGAGAAATCGCTTCGGTGGATAGTCTGAGGCCACCGGGTCACCACCTTCTTGTTTTTAAGGTAGACCTCATTCATCAACTGCATGCACTGGTCCTCGTTGTCTTCCCAGGCCTTGATGCATTCTTGCTGGCTGACAGCCACGTAGTTCCGGTGGTGAGGGATGCCAAGCATTAACTCAAAATGACGGGCAGTGAGGTTTATGACTACCTCGCCCTTACTGTTCTCAACACATCTTGCATCTTTGTTGTAACATTGGGCAACCACCATCATGAATTCGTTATTTACAGCACTGACTGGGATTCCCCTGGCGAAATGCAGAGCACTGCCTATTAACTTGTCCATCCATGGACTTCTTGTAACTTTTTGAGTTCTAACCCAGAACTCATCCATGTCAATGTGACCCAACTCAGAGTCTCTGACATCCATACTGCACTCAGCCTGCGATTTGGGCATCCTGACCCTCTGATATTTGTATTTCATCTCTTCTTCTGTCAGTTTAGCCTTTCCTCTTGGTTTGGTGGGTTTCTTGCTTGACGTAGACATGTGTTCTTTCGAACTAAGTTGCTGATCTGCATGAAGAAGAAGAGAGACCCAATCCAAAAAGGTTGAATTAGTCATTTGATCTTCCATTGGAAAGACAGTAGAAGAAGTTAGAGATTTAAAGGCTCAGGGCGCAGGAAAAATGCAACTGGCAGGCCAAATAGATAAGGCGCACAGAAAAGGAATGTTGCAGAGGTTATATTGGCACCAAAGGCGCATGGCGCACGGATGAAGTAGGTTGCATTTTATAGCAAGGCGCACAGGAAATGTGTGTTACATTGGGGTTCGGTGCGCCCTATGGCGCATGGAAAGATTGTGTAACATGGACAAATGATGCGCCAAAGGAATATGGCGCGGCGCATGGAGGGTTTACACAACATCATGTTACTGCAATGGAGGGTGCGCCCGCGCCTATGTAATCTTTATACTTGCGCGCATAAGGCTTGTGTTACATTGAAACTGGGTGTGCCCTTTGGCGCATGGAAACATTATGCAGCATGGATAAAGGGTGCGCCAAAGGCTTTTAAGGAGGCGCGGGTTTTGAGACTTGTAGCATGCAAAAAGGGCGCGCCATTGAGGGCGCATGAATTCAAGATGCAGCAGGATGGCAGGGTGTGCCTTAGCGCGGGTCTTGAGCATGTTGCATGGTGGGTAGGTGCGCCGTGGGGCGCGACTGTCTTTTTTGCAACAAGGCGCGCCAGTGCGCCACAGAACTACACTAACTACTCAAAAATTTTCCTTCTTTCTTCCACTTCAAAGATAGCATGGAAAAAGGGTTTCATATAAAAAGTCTAGCAAACCAAGCTATTTCAAAATGACTCCTTTTCCAGCAGATCTGGAAAGAGGGAGGAAGGAAGGAGGAAAGAAAAGGAACAAGACAGCACAAGGGGGGGGGGGAAACCAGCTCAATCACATTCCATGCACACCACAGAAAGCAGATCAAACATAAAAGCATGCAATGAAAACGAGGGAGAACCTCTTACCTCAAATATATATGAAAAATCAGAAAGCGGGTCCACAGGGCGACAACGACAGAGCAGAGCTGACAAATCCAGAGCGATCACGTGCTTGATAAAAGAATGAAAATGACATGGGTGCGCACGGATATTTATAGAAAAACCTGTCATCAATGCGCCACCAACCTTTTGAAATGGCGCATGGAAACTGTTGTCGACAAGGGAAAGCATGCGCCCTTTGGCGCATGGAAGGAATTGACAACAGAAGAATGAGCGCGCCTTTGGCGCCCCATATGCATTGTCGACACGAAGTTATGTGCGCCCTTTGGCACACCAAAACTTGGTGTTGCAGATAGATTATGTGGGCCCTTTGGCGCACCAAAAAAAAAGTGATTCAACATCCTTTGGCGCACCGAAAGGAGTGTTAACATGGAAAACCATGCGCCAAAGGCTTTTAAGGGGGCGCATCAAAACTATGTGTTTCAAGGCAAATCCATGCGCCCAGCCAAAAAAGGCTCAAAAAGACTAAGTTCAAAAACTAGATTTCCCGGGGAGGGATTTTACGGCATTTCGAACGCGAAGGATCCCTAATGAGGGATCGAAATAAAATTTTCGGTATGGTTATCGGTAAAATTGCCCTTGTCAATTTTACGGGATAACATCTGGCTCCTTCTGGGGACTATCCCTGAGGAAACTCGGGGGTAGAGAATCCCAGATCACATGTGCCTATCCATTGGGTAAGGAGTCAAAAACAAGGGGGGCCGGAGGGAGAACAAAAGAAACACAAAACAAACCGAAAGCAAACACACGACGAAAGAAAACACACAACTAAAATAAAATGTACAAAGAAGAGAGCAAGCTCTACTTCTTGAAGATCTTGAGATGTTGCCCGCTATAGGGAAGCGGGAGTTCAGCTCCATCCAGCTATGAGAGATAAAAACTATTCTCTCCATTGAGTTGCTTGATTTTGAAGGGCCCTCTCCACAGGGAATCAAATTTTCCGTGCATGCCCTTTGGTTCTCTTCTCTTGTCCCAAAGAAGGACGAGATCTCCTACTTGAAAATCTCTCTGCTTGGCCTTCTTATAAAAAAGCATCTTAACTTGATTCTGATGTTCAGTGATCCTATCGACCACTCTTACTCTCTTTTCTTCAAGTTCCGCCAGATACATAATTCTCTTTTCTAGAGAATTCTGAAAAGTTTCATCTTCAATTGCTCGTGCCAAGCGTAGAGCAGGAAGTTCCGCAGAAATGGGAAGTTCGGCATCAGTGCCATATAACACTTGAAAAGGTGACATGCCGAGAGATCTCTTGGGAGTAATGCGGTCTGCCCACAAAGCGTCGTACAAAGACTTGTGCCACATCCGCTGATTCTCATCTACTAATTTCCATATGATGGTCACCAAGTTCTTATTACTGGATTCCGCCTGACCATTTCCCTGAGGGTAATAATCCGCGGCATGTGCTAAAGTTATTCCATATTCATAGCAAAAACTAATAACTTCCCGGGAGGAGAAGATAGAAGCATTATCAGCAACGATTTTGTTTGGAACGCCGAACCTGACAATGATATTTTCTTTGATAAAACTGCAAACCACCTCAGAAGTGGCGTGCTTGACAGGTATGGCTTCCACCCACTTAGTGAAGTAATCCGTTGCTGTAAGGACATAGCTATGTCCAGCACTCGATTGAGGATTGAGTGCACCAATAAAATCAATCCCCCATTGCCTGAATGGTTCATTGATAATGACCGGCCTAAGGGGAAGAGCAGCCAATTTGGGCTTGCCGACGAATTGCTGATAGGGTTCACACTTTGCCACCCAGGTAGCCGCATCTTGAAAGAGCATCGGCCAATAGTACTTGGTTCGAATAATCTTGTGTGCTGTCACGGAAGAAGAGAAATGCCCCCCACAAGCTGAATTGTGAAAACTTTCCAGTAGTTTCACTTGCTGAGGTTTGTCCACACATCGCAAGAAGACACCGTCTATCCCGCGCTTATATAAGCCATCATCCCAGATGACATATTTAGCCGCTCTGAGCTTTACAGTGCGCTTCTCCTTTGCAGTGAGGTGCATTGGGCATTCGCCGTAGGTAAGGAAGAAGGCGATGTCGGAGTACCACTCATCACTGGTCGCAATAAATAAAACTAGAGGCAGAGAATCAGGTTCCTTCAGAGGGCTTTGCTCTTCGTTGTTACAATCCTCTTTTCCTTTAGGACCTTCTAAATTTTCATTTTCAGCCATTAACTGACACAGGCCCTTACCCCTCACCAGCCTGGTGGGCTTAATATCCAGGTCATATTCCTGGACCTTTGCGATCCAATTCCCTCTCAAACTTCCTAACTCCTGCTGAGTTAGAATTGATTTCACCGCCGTGTCAGGTACCAGCACCACCGTATGCGAGTTTAGAATGTAATACCTGAAATTCTTCACTGCTTTGACAACGGCAAAGGCGTGCTTTTCCAGCTGAGTCATTTTCAGTTCGTGAGGCTTGAGAGGAGAACTCATGAATGTGATTGGAGATTCAATATCCTCCGAGTTCTTTTGCATTAGGATTGCAGACACAGTATGTTCGGAGGCGTAACTATACATAATGAAGTTCTTGGAGAAATCCGGACATACCAGAACCGGTGCATGAGCAACAGAAGTTTTTATCTCCTCAAATGACCTTTTCCCCTCTTCACTCCATCTGAAAGTGGGTGATCCTTTCATCATGTTCAGTATGTGGCGGGTCTTCTCAGCAAAATCAGGAAAAAAACGCCTGAGAAAGTTCACCTTTCCGAAGAAAGAATGAACACCATTCTTGCTTGTAGGCAGAGTAAGGCTTTGGATAGCCTTAACTCTTTCGGCATCGATCTTTGTTCCTTCTTTGCTAACCACATGGCCTAGCAATTTCCCTTCCGTAACCCCAAAAACAGACTTTTTAGGATTTAGGGAAATTCCATGTTCTCGGCACCTGGCCAGTACTTGCTCCAAGTGATCACAATGATCACTTCGTTGTTTAGAGAACACGGTTAAGTCATCTAGATAAACTACAATGACTTTTCCCATCATGCCTTTAAATGCAAAGCCCATGGCCCGTTGAAAAGTGGCACCAGCATTGGTTAGGCCGAAAGGCATCCTGCTGTAGGCAAATGTACCCCAGGGAGTGGTGAATGCTGTTTTGAATTGATCTTCAGGCGAGACTTCAATCTGATTGTAGCCTGAAAAACCATCAAGCATAGACAGCATTTCTGATCCAGTTACTACTTGTAGAACTTGATCCATTATTGGAAGAGGGTAGTTGTCTTTCAGCGAAGCTTGATTCAAGTTTCGGAAGTCTACGCAGATGCGTATTTCACCGTTTTTCTTGCGCACTGGCACAATATTGGCTACCCAAGTGCTGTGATGAATAGGGAAAATGATTCTTGCATCCAGCATCTTCTAAATTTCAGCCTGAATGGTGCCCGAAATCTTGGGATTATAGTGCCTCTGCTTCTGACGGAAGGCTTTGACATCGTCTTTCAAGGGAATATCGGGCTGAACGTCCTTTGGCTTGAAGGACTTTAAATCGGCATAGGACCATGCCAATACATCCATATATCTTTTCAGCAACTTGACGAATTTCCGCTTTTCCTCTGGCGTGCAACATTTCCCGATGTTCACAAATTGTGGATGTGCCTCCGAACCTAAATTGACCGATTCAGTCTCTGGGGATGAGCAAGGGTCGTCCCGCTTCTTCTTTTTTACAAAACGGTCATGCCTGTCAAACAGGCATTCCAGAGAAACCAGGCCCTTTGGAATTTTATTTCCCTTGAGCTGACATACGCCGTCGTTCTCCTTTGTTTCGTGGTTTTGACTATTGATTGATTCACGGCATGTAGAGGTGGATCCTTCGAAATACAACTCATCAAAATTTTCTGATTTTTCTAGAAAGGCAATGAGGTGATTATCATCGTTGAATACCTGCCAATGCTGAGAGTTGTCTGGTACGCTTGGGTGGAAAACTACTTCAATGGTGTATTTGTTCGTTTTCAAACCCGGGTGCGGGAGCATGAGAGATGCTGAAACGGCCAATGAATCGGCCATATCATTTTGAGCTCTTGGGATTGCCCCTATCGAAAAGGCATCAAATTCCTCAATGCTATCCCATACTGCATTACGGTAGTGCCTGAGCCTTTCATTTTTTACTTGGTAAATCCGTTTGACCTGATTTACAACCAGCTCGGCATCACCTTGAACTTTTAGATTTTTAATTCCTCTTTCTTTTGCAGCTTGCATACCGAGCAACAGAGATTCATACTCAGCAGTATTGTTCGTATTGAAAAACTGCAACTTGAAAGAAAGAGGAATTACCTCCTCCTCAGGAGATATTAGCACGGCCCCAGCGCCACATCCACTAGTTGCGCAGCTGCCATCAAATTGCAATGTCCAGATCTTATTAAGATCTCCTTCCTGAACGAGGACAGCTCCTTTATCAAGCTCGGTGGATAAGAAGTAATTCCCCATCCCTGATGATTCAAAAAGGATTTGGGCTTTGGGGTCTTCGGAGCTAGTGACCAAGTATTTCTTTTGGGATTCCGGCTCCAAAGTTTGCATTACGCCTTTGACTGGAATTCTATCTTTGGACCATTCCATGTGAATTTCTCCACCAACTTCGCTACAAAAGCTCCTTTTCAGCAGAATTCCATAGGCTGCTGAAATGTCAGCGACGAGAACGGTCATCTTTACCCTCTTTTCAGGGAAAGCTGCGAACGCAAATTGTGCGTCTTTGATTTGGCCAATCAATGGCACTTGCTTGGTCTCCAATGAGTAACATCTGCCGAAAGGTTTGGTAAGAGTGAGACCCAAAGCATGAGCGACTTTCGCTGGCATGACATTGTCAGAAGCCCCGGAATCTATTATGCAATTACTCAGTTTGTGTCCATTGATCAGCAGAGAGAGATAGAAAGGTTCTATCTTGCCTGACGCAGATGTTGAAGCAACATTTATATGGGATTTAGGGGGAGTGGAAAGGATTCCTTTTGGGGAAGCCTGATTAGATATAACAGCTTGACTTTGGATATACTTAGTCAATCTTACAAGCTGTTCGGGGTTTGACTGAAGATACTCAGCTTCAGACATTTGAATCTTGGTCTTTTTCGCATGATCTATTATATCGAATGCGGCCAAGGGTTGCGTTGGTAAAGGAATGAGTCCCTCACTTCGCGATGATGGAACCGGGTTACTGATCTTGATAGGAATATGAGGGGGCTGATTCGGAGGAGAGATGGGCGGAAAAGACTTCTTTGCAAAAGACTTAACAGGGAATTGAGTAGGAAGAGGATTACCTCTTCTAGCAATGATGGGAGGTGCGTTTGATACGACCTTCTCCTTCTGCACATGGGCAGCAACTTCCACTTCCTTTCCTTGCGAGTGGGTAAAAACAGTGTAGGATTGTCCGCTTGCATAGCCCTGAGTACTCTCTTCTTCATCAGATTCATCTTCATCAAATTCCATGTATCCAATAGTAGAGTCGCCAGTCGGTTCACCGACATCTTGATCATCTTCGCCCTGAGACGAAGGTTCTTCATAGTACTACTCTTCCTCTTCAATCTCGGCTAGAGCATTGACCGGAGGGGCCTCAAGCGCCAACCGTGGAGCAGCTGCAGGCAAGCGCGGCCTTTGTGAAGCATTGTTAGGAACAAAATTCCTCCGCGGGACATCCTGGTACGAGGAACTGGGAGAGGCTTGGGCCAGCTGCTTCTTTAATGTGAGCAGATCGTTTGCCATCTTTTGGAATGCTGGATCAGACGAAGTGGTAGGTGAAGGGCCCAAAGACTTAGGCTTTGATGATTCCTTTTTCAACTCACCAGATATTATCAAATTGTCTTCTATCCAGATGGCAGGAGCCTGAGTGAGAGGTAGAGTAGCTACTCACTCTTGAAGGAGCAAGAAGCTAACTTTTGAGCTCATGGCGTTTACGAAGAAACACTTTTGATTCTCCGGCGTTGGGAGCATAGCAACCGGGACACGATTGATTAGTGCATTGAACCGGGCGATAAAATCGCGCATGGTCTCATTTGCCTCCTTCTTCAGGTGAGTAATTTGTGATAATAAAGTAAATGCATCCTTTGAAGGCTTATACCTGTCCTCGAAAGCATCCCGCAAGCTAGCCCAACTGGTGATAGATCCGGCCGGCAAATGCTGAAACCATTCAGCTGCAGGCCCTTGTAGGGTTTCCAGAAAAAGGCGAACTGACACATCTTCGTGAGTCACGTCCAAAATACTGCATGACATAATGAAAGCAGATATGTGGGAATCCGTGCTTTGATTTCCGCTCCCGTCGAATTTAGGAAAATTCTTTCGATTTCCGTGAGGGAGCGCGTGAACTGGATGTGGCAGTGCGAGAGGGCCCATAGCGTTTCCCCATGGTACCGCCATCTGAAAAGCCGGAAAGAGAACACGAGTTGGAAGTGTAGTTCCGCTGAGTAGCAAGGCACTACAGAGGGACGCGGATGCTCCTTGCAAAAGACTTTTTCTTTGTGAAGGTGAGACGCTCCTGGATGACCGGCTAGTCGAGCTTAGTGCTGAAAAACGTGCCGGTGTTACGCTGAAATTGTGCTTCTGAAGCAGATCGAAAGTAGGATTAGCTTCTCCATGGGCTCTCCTGCTGCGCGTAAAAGGTTCACTCGCCAGTGTACCTTCCAGATCTGCAATATTACGGCACAGATTTAAACTTTCTTTTTGGGTGTACTTACTGATTTTCTAGTTTTTCTGATAAAAACCAGTAGCATGCACTTTTCTGGATATTTAAAAACTATCCTCCTCGAAAAACCGATTGCGGTTAATGACAAATAGCAGCGAGGATAAGATGGTAGGGAAGATAGTAAGCTGATTTTAAGATCTGATCTTTACTTTTTCAGAGGGTTTTAAACTTTTTTAGAAAACAGTCAAAAACTCAGATCTACGGAAAAATAATGATTTTGATAAAAACTCAGCGAACTAAAGATCTGTAACTAGGCCCGATCTATGACTCTCAGAAGAAAATTTTTCGATTCGAGCACTTTTGCAAATTTTTCAGATTTTTATAAAAAATTCAGGTTTGCAAACAGGCAGCAATCTTTTGATTTTTCTGATTTTTTATATCTTACTACCAGCATAGATCTGTCAGATCTATTCGATCCCCAGTAGAGTCGCCAAAAACTGTTGGTCCGAAAATCTGTCGCGTGGACAGATCTATGGATAGACGAGTCAACAGTGTGCAGGGCTTAGACCCTCTTTGAGATAGCAAAGCGAAACTGGTTTATTGCTATTTCTACTAGCAGGAACCTATGCAAGTCTCACAGATTCTGCCTTTGGGGTTGGGATCTCATCCCAGTAGAGTGTTTCAGGCTGCGAAAAGAAAGGAATGAAAGAGGGAGAAGAGAAAGAACAGATCCGAAGGGAGAAAAGAAATGAATTCCAAAGAAGAAAGGTCAGAAGATTTATGTTTTTAGTTTGGTAGTAAACAGAGCCAAACCTACTTGCATAAATAAACAAAGCAATACTGATAAACAAATGACAGAAAATTAGATATGAATCCAACAGATTAAACACATACAGATCTAACGTAAGAAAGATCCAACGTATAACACAGCTATTGAGCACAAAGTCTGAATAATTGTATTACTGTCCTTTTCTGTTACAAGAAAGCTCAAAGTCTTTCTCTCCTCACTTCTATTTCTATCTAAAAAATGTTCACACCGAATACAACAAGTATTCTCATATTTATAGAAGATGAGGGAGAGAGAAGGCAAAATGGAGCCAACCACTTATTTACAAAGATATTTACAAAATATCTAAAAGTCATGTTGACTTTGACAACTTTGATGGATGACATCATCCCATGATGTAACATGGATGATGTCATCATTTGTATCAACTTACTTCAGATATTACGAAAAGAAAGTCAGAGAATAGAGAGAAGAAGAAGAAGAAGAAGCTACTCATCATCATCATCCTGCGGCCGAAAAGGGGTCGCCTGTTTCTGATGCTGCTCAGGTGATGATATGTGGAACTGAGCGCGGTATTCCAAAAACTTGCTAATCATCGGCCCAAATTGATCTTGTGATGGATCCTTGTGCCGTTCACTGATTGCTTCGCAAGTCTCCCGCTCGTCTACGAGCTTTTCCGGGAGTTTGGAATAATCTTTTTCCGCCACTATGAGGAAACCGATGAAGTCCCTACAGGCCAGTAGATTGTTGATAGATTCAGTATCGAACGTGACCTCTGGCCCTGTCCCTTGAGAAGCTATCTCCTTGAAGATCCGGATAGTGTCATCAGCTGATCTCAAGGTAAGGGAAGGAGTGAGCAACCCTGGATTCATGGCGAGGACAATTTTCTCCATCTGATGCATTGCATCCAGGGCCTCTTCCTTTACCTTGTCTATCTTTTCTAAAACAAACTCCAGCTGATCTATCTGATAGTCCAGAGTGGACATAGTTTTGTTGAGGGCCCTTGGATGGCCGAAAACTCTGAACTTGACCAGGTCTTCGACTGAACAGTCGAACATTTGTTGGAAGGTCTCGTGCTGGAGTCTAGCATGTTCTAACTCTTCTGATATCGGACCTGCTAATGCTTGGAGTTCCTTATTCGCCTTCTCGATGTTCAAGTATAAACTGATATACTTGGCGATTACTCTTTCACTATCCTTGAGGATTTGGCTCCTCCAAGTAGAAACGGCCATGCCCTGCTCGCCGATCTTTGAATACTCATTGATCTTCTCCTGACTGAGCAGCTCAGGAGTATCGGCGGCAGTTGTGGGAGGTGCACTTCCCATCTTCTGTAAGGCTTGAAGCAGGTATTTATTCTGCTCCTTCAGTAGCCTTTTCTCCTCTTTTGCTTCCTGAAGCTTCTTGCATAGTGCATCCACTGCGGAAAGAGCTTCCCCCTCGAGACTTTCTGAGGATGTCCCCATTGTGACTTGGGTCACGGTGAAATCTGTCGGAGACAGATCTTCTTTCTCTTTAAGAGGGTCGGGGTACGCTATTTCCATGACTCTCTCTCCTGCAGCGCTCTTCGAGAAGCGTGTAACCGGCTTGTGCTTCTTTGCTCCTTTGGCCGGAATGACCGAAAAGTCCATCGGAGCGATGGGGACTTTCCTCTTTTGTTGGCTCAGCTTCTGAGAGATCCAAGCTGGTCCTATAGAAGAAGGACCAGAGACAGAGGGGGAGGTAGCAACGGTAGAAGAGGGGAAAAACGTGGAGACACGCGGCGGCGGCATCGAAAGAATAGCCGAGGAAGTGCCCACGGGAGGAAGGGAAACCGCAACCGCAGAAGACATCGGAAGGGAAGGGAGCTCGGAGATGAGGGAAGAAATGGAAGAAGACAAATCAGCAAGGGAGGAGAAGATAGACGAAGAGGCGGGGGAAAGAGTAGAAGAAGGGGCAGAGGACGCAACCAAAGGGGTGGTCGCTTGAGTCACTCGAGGAGGGGAAGGAAGAGAAGAAGAAGGGATAGAAGGGACCTCTGAAGTTGTAGCAGTGCCAACATCCTGAGTGGATGGGCGTATGGGACTATCCTCTGTCAATCCCTCATCAAGATTTATGACTTGTTCAGGTTCTGAAGGAAGAGGACTTGCAGGGGCTTCCTCCTGAATGGTGCTAGGTTCACCTTCTGCACCTTTGCCTTTCAGCTGCTTTTTTGACCTTGGAGGTGCGTTGCGCAATGGGGAAGTTGTGAAATCTACCCCGAGGTAGATTAGTCCGTTCATGCGGCACCAATGCTCTGTTCTCCGCATAGTCTCTTTGACCCTCTCCTCAATTGTTTGAGGAGCCTGGCTTCTGTCAATGTCCGGGAAAGGCCAATCATCCCCTTCCGTGTCATTGTACACCTTGTCAGTTTCGTCTTCCGTAGTTTGGAAGCCTTTGGGGACAATGGCCACTCCGTATTGGATGATTTCCGTCAATGCCAAGCGCGAGTGATCCTTTCTTCTGAGTTCTACCTCATGGAGAACGTCAATGTAAATATCCTCAATTTGAGGGACATGGATCGGATCAAGTTTAGCCCTTGGTAGGCAGCTCCTAGGATCGAAGGTAGGCCTGGCTAGGAAGTCATGCTTCAAATTTAACAACTCCAGCTCTGCGAACATTTCCTTCGCCTTATGATAGGAGGAGCATGTGTACCGGCCCACTGTGAGGGGGAAAGGAGTTCCGCCCTTCTTTCTTTTCAGGCACTTTTCATGGTATGTGACCAGCTGCCTTGATAACTCCAGTAGAACCAGCCTTGGTCCAGCATACCTTGGTAGCCTGGTTGGCTCTCCCAAAAAGTTGACAGCCCTTAGATAGGTGAACGTGGGAAATTGGGTGAACAGGGCTCCCCATTTCTCTGTGACTACCACTATGTTTTTGGTCGTCCGACTATGAGTCATGTTTGGCCTCAGTAGGCAGATGACGTGATAGAAGAATGCATCATTGATTTTAGCAAACTGAGGGATGCTATTCTCCAGCCTCAGCTCTAGGTAGTAATCAAATATTTTGGCCTGAGGCCATACTCCACTTCGGTTGAGCCCTGGGTAATCCCTTGCCGACGCTACAACGTAGACTACATAGGAGTTCATATGAAATACTCCTGTTGTGGCAAGTTGTTGTAGCTGTTCAGATATGGTGCTGCTTATTATTTCACCCCAGCAGAAGCGCTGATCGGGTAAATTCTTATTCATTGTTTCCAGGTACCGCAGCATCCACTTATGGAAATAGTGGGCATCTGAAAGCCCGAAGACTCTGCTCAGAAAAGTGATAGTATCACTGAGTTCCTCTGAGAAATCACTTCGGTGGATAGTTTGAGGCCACCAGGTCACCACCTTCTTGTTTTTAAGGTAGACCTCATTCATCAACTGCATGCACTGGTCCTCGTTGTCTTCCCAGGCCTTGATGCATTCTTGCTGGCTGACAGCCACGTAGTTCCGGTGGTGAGGGATGCCAAGCATTAACTCAAAATGACGGGCAGTGAGGTTTATGACTACCTCGCTATTACTGTTCTCGACACATCTTGCATCTTTGTTGTAACATTGGGCAACCACCATCATGAATTCGTTATTTACAGCACTGACTGGGATTCCCCCGGTGAAATGCAGAGCAATGCCTATTAACTTGTCCATCCATGGACTTCTTGTAACTTTTTGAGTTCTAACCCAGAACTCATCCATGTCAATGTGACCCAACTCAGAGTCTCTAACATCCATACTGCACTCAGCCTGCGATTCGGGCATCCTGACCCTTTGATATTTATACTTCATCTCTTCCTCCATGTCAGCTTAGCCTTTCCTCTTGGTTTGGTGGGTTTCTTGCTTGACGTAGACATGTGTTCTTTCAAACTCAGTTGCTGATCTGCATGAAGAAGAAGAGAGACCCAATCCAAAAAGGTTGAATTAGTCATTTGATCTTCCATTGGAAAGACAGCAGAAGAAGTTAGAGATTTAAAGGCTCAGGGCGCAGGAAAAATGCAACTGGCAGGCCAAATAGATAAGGCGCACAGAAAAGGAATGTTGCAGAGGTTATATTGGCGCCAAAGGCGCATGGCGCATGGATGAAGCAGGTTGCATTTTATAGCAGGGCGCACAGGAAATGTGTGTTACATTGGGGTTCGGTGCGCCCTATGGCGCATGGAAAGATTGTGTAACATGGACAAATGATGCGCCAAAGGAATATGGCGCGGCGCATGGAGGGTTTACACAACATCATGTTACTGCAATCGGAGGGTGCGCCCGCGCCTATGTAATCTTTATACTTGCGCGCATAAGGCTTGTGTTACATTGAAACTGGGTGCGCCCTTTGGCGCATGGAAACATTATGCAGCATGGATAAAGGGTGCGCCAAAGGCTTTTAAGGAGGCGTGGGTTTTGAGACTTGTAGCATGCAAAAAGGGCGCGCCATTGAGGGCGCATGAATTCAAGATGCAGCAGGATGGCAGGGTGCGCCCTTGGCGCGGGTCTTGAGCATGTTGCATGGCGGGTAGGTGCGCCGTGGGGCGCGACTGTCTTTTTTGCAACAAGGTGCGCCAGTGCGCCACAGAACTACACTAACTACTCAAAAATTTTCCTTCTTTCTTCCACTTCAAAGATTAGCTTGGACAAAAGGGTTTCATATAAAAAGTCTAGCAAACCAAGCTATTTCAAAATGACTCCTTTTCCAGCAGATCTGGAAAGAGGGAGGGAAGGAGGAGGAGGAAAGAAAAGGAACAGGACAGCACAAGGGGGGGGGCTAGCTAAATCACCAGCTCAATCACATTCCGGCCATGCACACCACCAGAAACACAGATCAAACATCAAAGAACATGCAAAGCATGAAAACGGAGAAGGGGAGAACCTCTTACCTCAAATATATAGCGAAAAATCAGAAAGCGGGTCCACAGGGCGACAACGACAGAGCAGAGGCTGACAAATCTAGAGCGATCACGTGCTTGATAAAAGAATGAAAATGACATGGGCGCGCACGGATATTTATAGAAAAACATGTCATCAATGCGCCACCAACCTTTTGAAATGGCGCATGGAAAATGTTGTCGACAAGGGAAAGCGTGCGCCCTTTGGTGCACGGAAGGAATTGACAACAGAAGAATGAGCACGCCTTTGGCGCACCATATGCATTGTCGACACGAAGTTATGTGCGCTCTTTGGCGCACCAAAACTTGGTGTTGCAGATAGATTATGTGCGCCCTTTGGCGCACCAAAAAAAAAGTGATTCAACATCCTTTGGCGCACCGAAAGGAGTGCTAACATGGAAAACCATGCGCCAAAGGCTTTTAAGGGGGCGCACCAAAACTATGTGTTACAAGGCAAATCCATGCGCCCAGCCAAAAAAGGCTCAAAAAGACTAAGTTCAAAAACTAGATTTCCCGGGGAGGGATTTTACGGTGTTTCGAACGCGAAGGATCCCTAACGAGGGATCGAAATAAAATTTTCGGTATGGTTATCGGTAAAATTGCCCTTGTCAATTTTACGGGATAACAGAAGTAAAGGGATCCTGATGGATAAGGTATGGCATAATTAGCAGTGGAATCAGTCAATTTTGTATCATGATTAACTGGATAGTTTTGGGATTGGAAGAAGTTGTGAATCTGACTATACTGGGGTGCTTAGGGTGCTATCATTTATGATCTAGGTGTTGTAGTCTGCAGAAAATCTCAAGATTTGAATATGGTTGTGTCACAAGATATTTCCAATATCTTTGTCTTTATCACACATTTATTGCCATACCTTCGCTTAATGTTGTTGTAAATGTGATTAATGTGAATATCCACATACAAAACCCTATTCAAAGCATCAAATTCTAAAAAAATAAATCATATGAATAGGTCAAACTAACCTTAGTCACCACAATGGTGGACTTATAACTAAGATTTGCACTACATTATAGAATCCATGTAGTTCTGTGTGCATGCGTGTGCAATGTTTTACCTAGGGTTACCTAGAGCTAATGACACAGAAGTAGGGGGTAATAAATAGATGTAAGAATGCGAATAAGTGGATGGAATAGAAAGAATACAACCCTTTCCCCCTATGAAAACACGAGTGATGCAGATGTAGAAGATGCCAAAATGTAGCCCCTTTCCTTAGTAGATAGATTCCCTTGATATTAATATGTCTGCGCCTAATGTAGTGAGTATGTTATGTGTATGTGGGGATCTCTTGATCAAATGTCAACACTAATGACCCGAAACATTGACTACTACTTAGAGGAATACGTGTGATAAGAACAAATATTGACCTCAAAAAATAATTAGAACCAAAAGTTACGGAAATAAGGGCACCTAAAATCATATATTGTATCACTGCGGTGTGCCCCAATGCTACCCTAGGCACCCTAGTATGGGACTGGAGATGACAATCAAGAAAATAAAGACACTTGAGACTCCCTAAAAGACACCCAAAAATGTATAGACAATTGTCAAATGTACAAGAAAAATAAAAATGATGAAGGAATAACTAATAAAATGACTGGTGTATGATGGAACAACATCATTAGCAAATAATTTTGATCACGTGAGATCCTTATATCCAAAATAGCATACTTAGCAGTATAAATGGAATAGCAAGTGCGTGATTTTGGGATTACACATGGATACTATACATGCATTGGGGACATCACATACAAATGTAACCAAGAAAAAAGAGGACATGGGTGCCCAGGATGGACATGACCACATGATGCCAATGTCCAGCCTTGTGTACCGACGTCTGAAGACAACTGACAAAAAATGTGCGAAGACTGAAAGCCATGGATCCCTGTGACCTGACCAGAAATGGGTGTAGAAGTGATAAATGTGAGAGATAAAACATCTAAATAAATAAAGAAATCAAATGGACCAGGTAGTAGAGAATTAGTGAATAATCTTCTTATGAAATATCCATATACAAAACAACATACTTTGTGGTATAGTAAAATAGTAGTAAGTGCATGATTCAATAAAATTTGAATATTTAATTAAAATATGAGTTGCACTATTGTTACGATGTTACAAAAATGCAATAGAAATTTTAGGAAATTTTATTTCATATGATTACAAAAGGAAAGTGAGTAGAAGATAGAGTGGTGCTTACCTCAAGGTTTTATTATCCTGAAATATATCCAAAGAGATGAAGAACTGGTAAAATAGGAACTCATGTACAATATATACCCATACAATACATGGTAGGGGTGATTAACAAAAATAATAAGTGTCCTATGACTAAATAGTATAGGGTACTAATGCTAATCTAATTAGGAGGACTAAAGTGTTGTAACTAAATAAACTAAATACAGTATAGAATAAATGTACAAGTAAATATTCTAAGTGAAATGAAACCCTAATATGCAAGAGAAGGAGGAAATAAATGGCTTAGCTGATTACAAGTGACTGTTGTCATAGGTTGTCGCAGATCTGAAGAAATGAAATCAGGAAGTGCAGATAAACACTCAGGGACCCTGCAAAGGACATATCTAGAGGATATGAGATGACTGGGGCACCTAGGAGTGTATTGGGGCACCTCGAGGTGCCTTGGTCTGCAATCTAGGTGATCTGATCATTGTAAATGCCCAAAACCTAAATCTCATATGGTCGCAAGGTGTCTTCAAATTTTTCCTGTATGTCATGTTGGATCTATCAGATGAGTTGTATAATGACCTACAATGCAAAGAGAAGTATCAAACCCTAGAAAAATAAAAGATGCAAATGAATGGGTTGGACTGACCTCAACTGCCAAACTAGTGGACTTATCACTGAGTGTTGCACTACATTTCAGACCCAGATGTAGTTCTGGTGTGTGTGTGTGTGTGTGTTCGTGTTTGTGTCGTTCCCTCGTGTGCTCTCGTGTCAGTCGCACTTTGTGAAGTAGCAAGCAATAGTAACTATAGAAAATGTAAATAGTATGTGTGCATGGAATAGAATAGAATCCCTCCCCCTATGTAGTGTGTGTGATGCAAATCTCCTAGCCTTGATGCATGGCACTATGTGGATGTAAGTGATGCAATGGATGTAAATCTATATAGGAGTGATAGTAGTGTGTAATGATATGACCTAGGACCCTCATTATGGTCTTATAACTTTATATTTATAGGGATCTCAAGCTTAATTTTGTAGTTAATCCTGACAAGGTCGACTAGGAAAAAGATAAAGATGACCAAAAGCTAGAAATAACCCAAAAAGGAGTGAAAGGGGATTTGCATAGATCGGGGTGCTCAGTGTGGGACCTTGGTACCTCGGGGCACCCCAGTACAGGCTGGGGTACCCTGATTTCGGGCTATAATGTCGGGGAAGTTGTAAAATGGGCTGATAGGTGCTAGAAAATACGTGGGAAAGACAAAATAAAATATAAGAAAAAGATGGCCAAAAGGAGAGATTAATTAGTACTTTGTACACTTGAGAACCTTCTAAATAGTAGTATAAGACCCGACTAAATATTGTATAAAGTGCATGATTTTGTGCCTACATTTTCCCCCCACTTTATGTTTGTGAGCAGAATGCTTTTTAACATAAAGTAGATAGATATGCGTACCTGATATCCATGTAGAGTGTAGAAGAATATGTGCCGATGGACTAGATTCAAGCATGGAATGAAAAAAATAAAAATGTGGATCATGGATTCTAAAGATGAAAAATGTGCATAAAAATTGATGAGAGTGAACCTAGGGTAGAACACGTGTATAGATGATGTTTTGTGTAGCGTACCTGCATGGTTAGTAAAGGAAAGTTCCTATAGTGATTTGTTGTCATTGTCTTTGTCTTTGTCAGTATTTTTGTTTTTTTTGCCCCCAAGTTGACAACTTGTTTCTCATACGATAGACCTGTAACGAGAAAATGATCAATTAGTCAAATATCTATGTACGTAAAAACGTTGTGTAGAATACGCAAATGTAACGTACGTAAATTTGAAAAATTCAAGAAAACTTCTAAATGGGACATGTGCACCTGATCCATGTTGAGAAAAAAGGTATAGAAGGATATCCTATACTGTCGTGAGTTTTTTGGGTGAACTCAAGCCACCTTGGCTAAAGAAGTATAGGGAGGAAATAATTTTAATCCTCCAACTTTAACCACTTCTTATGAAATGTGTGAAGATATCTCTGTACTATCCTCGTTCTTTAGGTGATTCGATGCCACTGGATGGATAAGTGTAGAGAGGCACACCCACTGTAACCCCTAATCTTTTAATTGCTCTGTAGAATTTATGAAGGACACCATGTCATGTTATGGCCATTGTGTATAGATTTCATACATTAGTATGAACTCATTCGTTGTGTTTGAACCATTGTAAATATGTTGTTTTAGTAGAAAACCCTCAATAATGTCCACCCTCCTTCGGTGTGCATGTGACATCGTAAAAAGAAGAATGCGGCCCTAAAAGTGGACCCAGCTGCACTTAGACCTGTAGAACTCTGCCCTAGAGGGGAAAGGGAAACACTTAGTAGATACCAAGGTTTGCACAAAAGGGGAAGGCTAGAAAAAACAAGTGTTAGTCTGAAACACATGCATGTAATAAGTGGAAAATACGTAAACAATATAGAACTTACCAAACAAAGAAGTGTAAACACGCAAGAAAAAAATTAGACCACAAAAAGTGGGTTTCAAACATGAGACATGAATCAGGATGTTTCAAGACACGCAAGGCCATCATGGCCACAAATAGAAGAAAATTGTGCACACAAGCAAAGGGAAAATCCCACATACAATTGAAAACAAAGTAGAAAAGTAGATACAAACAAGTAGTCATGGAAACATGTAATCCTGAAAAATAAGTGATGCAAATAGAGCACCTGTTATCATTTTAGAGTAATAAACAATATGTCAAAGTATGTATGAACAAGTAGTGTAATATGCTAAGTAAAAAATGAAGCAATAGCACCTGGGTAGGATGAATGTGGATTCCCCCAGCGACATGTATATGAAGGGTAGAAGACGAGCATCCAAGCCATGTGTAGAGTCCTGTATTTGGGATCACACTAGATAAAGGCATGAACGTGAATGTGTGTATGATAACAACATATAAGAGAGCAATCTAATATGTGTTGTAAAGTGAGCATGAAAAACACTATCAAGAAAGAGTAAATGCCACCAATAAAATGTAGTATATTTTAGACTAATGGAATCGAATGCAAGATGGAAGGATAGAAGCATTGCTCCCTCAGAGTGGGTGGAAGTGTATGGAGTGAGGTTCATTTTCATTTCCCCCTTAGCATTCATGAATTAATTATAAATGAGAGTGCATCATCAAGAAATGGTCAAGTAGTGTAGGTTGTATCTAACACATTGTGATGAGTGTGTATGTGTAGTGGTGATGAAATATGACATGTGGAGAGATGTGTATTAACCCTATAGCCAAATCATATATCACGACTTGTTGAACGAAAGAGTGATGATTTATCCCTAAGTGTATATCACTATGTAATGAGTGTGGGGGGATGATACATATGGAAATATGTGTGTGGACCCTATAGCCTTAGGGTATACCATGACTTTGTTGAATGTATGAGTGATGATTTATCCCTAAGCGTATATCATTATAAGATGAAAGGATGAAGATGGGTGATGATTTAGCTTAAATCATATGTCACTATAAGATGAATAATAAGGGAGTGGTGATGTACCCTAAGGTGTATGCCATTACAAGATGATAATGGGGGTGGTGATTTACCCTAAAGCATATACCACTACAAGATGATAAAATAGGTAACAATTTTAACCTAAGGTGTATGTCACTAATGCTAGAAATGCCGCATGACAAAGATTTAGTATGGTGAATTGTAAGGTCCATTTGATTGGTAAACCCTAGGTAGTCGAGTATGGACCGAGGAACTAAAGTGCGTCATAGGGTGGTGAGTGAAACACATAGAAGACAATGTAGCATACATGACCAAGGGATGATTATGTGATGTAAAATTCATGGTGTGGACAATGAATTGTAGGATGTGTAGCATGTGTAATGTAGTAATGACACTAATAGGTGTGTAAAGAAATGGAATATGTAAAGATGATAGATGGAACTAGACCCATATATAATGGAATCTAGTGTAGTATGTAGAATGTATATGATGGACAGATGCACTATGTGAATCAAACAATTTAGAAAATGTATGTTGTGTAGATGGAATGTGTAGTGATGATAGGTAAAGCTAGACCCATATATAATGTAACCTAGCATAAATATAGAATGTAAGGAATAGATGCAAAACTAGACGTAGATGATATGTCAACTAGTGTAATGTGTTTGAGATGGATGGTGTATAAATCACTAATTGGTGAGATATGTGTAGGATAATGTAGGATTTAGGCTATGTATAGAAATTATGATAGAGTGTACATATGTATAACCTAACGTGCAATGTGTGACGCTCATTGTAAGGGTAATCCCTCAACAATCTAGTGTGAACCGAATCACAAGAGTGCATCATCGGGTAGTGATAGCATTAATATGTGGGAGGAGTGTGTGTATGCTATGAGAATAATGTATGAGAATGAAAAAGTAAAATATGCATTGATGCTAAGATTGGGGGGAAAACAGGATGTTATGCCTGCCAAGTGTAGGATAATGTGTGTACTATTTAATAATTGATGTATGTGGGTTATGAGACATGATGTATTTCATTTAATTGATGATGTGTAAGGAGTATTATAGATGTGTGTATGTATAGGTGGTTTTGTAATGGATAAATACAAGATGAAACAAGGTTGTTTTTGGTAAAATACCCCTCAACAGTCATATAAGAACCCCAAGAATATGATTGTGTCATTAGGAGGGTAGAGTAACAAAATTCACCTACCAAAGGCCAATTTTACCCGTGGTGGAACCTTGTTGGACAAATCTTTTAGTAGAACTAGGTAGTGGTGAAAATGAAAAGGTATCAGAACCACTATGGGGAGGATTAGTTGCTTTAGTAAAATTAACTAGTTGGAGTGTAGATTTGGGAAGAGGCCAGGTTGCACGAAGTTTCAAGGGATATTTCTTAGGTTTATTTGATAATGTAGTAGACGAACTAGCAAGAGTGGTTTATGAACTAATTTTGATAGGTGGTGGACATTCTTGAGTTGGGGAAACCATGGGTGATGGATTAGGCGGGACTTGACTACCCAAAGAAGGTGTATGAGAAGAGATATAGTGATGCATAGTAAGTGGATGAGAAACAATATCAGAAATAGGAGAAGAGTTATTTGAACTAGGAGAAGGATCATTATGCATAGAGGAGGGGCTTTCCATATCAGTGATGTAACAAATAATAGAAATATCAAGAAATTCCTTAGAAATATCAGGAGTAATTTCACTAGTAACCACAAGAGCTTGTTGAGATGTATATAGAATAATCGAAGGAGAAAGAGACTTAGGATCCCATGTGGGTGTGACATTTGGAAGGGGATGTTGTGTATAGAATGGAATAAGATCATGACAAGTAAGACTTTTGATTAGGCGATGTAGGGTGTTGCAAGCATTTGCATTGTGTCCATTGATTCGATGATAGTTTCAATATGGATGACCTAGGTATTTAGCTAATCGACAAGGTGAATATCAATGTGTAGGTGGCAGAGTGACAAACTTATGACTAAGGAGTTGAGTAAGGATTGCATGTGGTGTGGTATTATGCTTAAATATGAGAGGCTTTGGAAATGTCATGTCTTGAGGTTCATTTAGATGACATGTAGTGGACATAGATTTCATATAAGATGTATAAGGAGCACAAACATGTGATTGTGAAGCATCCTTAAGATGTGTAATTTGAAATCTAAGGGATGTGATGGTGTATACCATAGATTAAATACAAGATTTATGTGATTGAGAATCATATTTAAGTTGTTGGATCTCATATCTAAGATATGCGATCGATGATTCCATAGATTGCATAGAGGATGTATACAATTGAGACACACCTTTAGACTGGTGACCTTCAAATATAAAAGATATAATTGTGAATTCCATGACAGAAAATTTTACATGTATGGCATGAATTGAATCTAAGATGGGTTATTTAGATGGAGGGTCATCAAGGTCAAGGTCAAAAAATAAACAATGAAGCATAACACTTAATTCGTGTGGTGGCGTATTATCATCAAAATACTTGGTGTCTAGGGATTATTGGAAAATATCCTAACAAGTGAGATATCTCTTAACTAAATAACATAAAGAAGCTTGACCCATGATATAATAATAATAAGGATCCTAAGTGTGAAAGATGGCAGGTTCACTAAAATGATTTAAAAAAATAATAAGTTCCTATGACTAAAGAGTATAGGGTACTAATGTTAATCTCATTAGGACGACTAAAACATTGTAGTAAATAGATGAAAAATAGTATAGAATGAATGCAAGTAAATTATTATAAGTGAAATGAAACCCTAATATGTAAGAGAAAGGAAAGAAATGTCTTAGTTAATTGGAAGTGACTATTGTAGGTGTTGCAGATATGAGGATGAAATCAAGAAGTGCAGAAAAACCCTCAGGGACCCTGCGAATGACAAATTTGGAGGAATTGAGATGACTGGGGCGCCTGGGAGTGTATTGGGGAGCCACAAGGTGCCTTGGTTTGCAATGTGGGTGCTCTAGTCATTGTAAATTATCAAAACCTAAATCTTATATGGTCGTAAGGTGTGTTTGAATGTTTCCTTTCTATCGTGTTGAATCTATCGAATGAGCTATATAATGACCTGCAATGCAAAAGGAATTATCAAAACCTAGAAAAATAAAATATGCCAATGAATGGGTTAGACTGACCTCAGCTGCCAAACTAGTGTACTTATCACTGAGTGTTCCACTACATTTCGGACCAAGATTTAGTTTTGGTGTGTGTGTGTGTGTGCATGTCATGCCCTAGGTGCTTTTGTGTCAATCACCCTTTGTGAAGTAGAGAGAAATAGTAACTATAGAAAATGTAAATAGCATGTGTGCATGGAATAAAATAGAATCCCTCCCCCTATAAAGTGTGTGTGATGTAGATCTCTTAGCCTTGATGCATGAAACTATGTGGATGCAACTCTAGATGAAGGGATAGTAGTGTGTAATGATATGACCTAGGGCCCTCATTATGGTCTTATAACTTTATATTTATAGGGCTCTCAAGTTTAATTTCATAATTAATCTCGACAAGGTCGACTAGGAAAAATATAAAGATGACTAACAACAAGAACTGACCCAAAAAGGAGAGAAAGGGAATTTTCATAGTTTGTGTCACCCAAGGTGGGACCAGGACACCTCGAGGTGCCCCAGTATAGGCTATGACGGCTTTATTTCTAGATAGAATGTCAGGGAAGTTGTAAAATGGGTTGATAGGTGCTATAAAATACACAGGAAAGAAGAAATAAAATATAAGAAAAGTATTTCCAAAAGGTGGGATTAATTAGTACTTTGTACACTTGAGAACCTTCTAAATAGTAGTTTAAGATCAGGCTAAATATTGTCTAAAATGAATGATTTTGTGTCTACAAGGGGAAATGAGATGTTGGTGCATTTTTGAGATTACATGGTTTTTCAATAAGTATTTGGTGTAACTTTATCTGCAATGATGGGGCCTTAACATCAGAAGTTATTTAGTGAGGGGAAAATAAACTATTCTCTCAACACTCTTCCTTTGGCATTTGGGTACTTAAATCCATTAATAAACACATACTAGTTTGAGAACTAATCACTCTCGATTTGATTACAAAATCCAAGGCTCTAAATATCCTAAGTATCCATATTACATCTCTCCTTTGGCTACATATCTACAATATCATACCATGTTCTCCTCCAATTCTTTGTGGACCAAAACAATGATCCACATTACATCGTCCAATTTTCTCCTTTGGTACCCTTATGGTTACCTCATCTTTAGCTTTGAACAGGTACATTCTTCTTATCTCCTTTATACTAGGAAATTTCATTCACTCTAAAAAGGGGGGAAAATTTAGACACTAAAATATGCACTTATCACTATTACATTACACTTTTATCATGTTATTATATATATGATATTTTTTAACAAGAAGATTAGACATTAGTGACACAGGTCCTTGTTCCTATTGTTTTGATTTATTTTATTTGTTTGTTTCTTCTCATATTTGTTTGGAATTCTTATTATATTTTTGTCACATCACAGGTATCCTTGTCATCATGTCTTGATTTTTTTTGTTTTATAATATTTCAAGACCAAATCTTATGAAATGGATCTTAACACCCATACGTTAAGGGTCATTCCATATGCTTTGGTTCTATTTTGTTTTTCTATTGGTATTTTACATTGGTATTATTCATCAATCCTTTCTTATTTGAATTTGGTATATGGGGTTTTTGTTTCATGCTACTAGTGTATAAATTTTAGAAAACAAGTTGTAGAAAAAAATCACACACATATTACTATTTTACTATACCGCTAAGTATGTTTTTATATGCATGGATATTGAGTAAGGAAATGATTCACTGGTGACACACTACCTATTCCATCCACTTGTTTAAATTGATTTCTATCATCTTTCTCTCTCACATTTTTCATTACTACACCCAATTCTGGTCAGGTCACAAGGATCCCTGTCTATTAGTCTTTTCACATTTGTCATCATTTATCTCTAGACACTAACACCCAATCTAGATAGTAGCACCTATGTATTCATGTCCTCTTTTTCCTTGTTGACATTTTTGACATTTGTCATTGGCCTTTTCAGTTTTCTTATTCTTATGCCAAGTACCTAGTTGGCATGACACGTCACTAGTGTCACAATTCAAACAACATATCCCTATATATACACTACATGCATACTATTATAAGGGTAGGGAATTCTAAAGGGTAAGCATATATACATACTACGAAAGGGACTGTATTTTAGGGTTGATTACTATACATACACTACATAGGAAGCAAAATTTCTAAATTCAATCTCACACATTTGCATTTTATCTAGTTTTAACCTATTATCTTGGCGTCATTAGCGCAAGGGCAACCTAGGAGCACTATTGCACGCACAAACACATAGAAAAACATGGAGTCTAGAATGTATTTCATCACTCAGTCATAAGTTCATCCTTCAGATGACTACCAGGGTAAGTCTAACTTCACATATTGCATTTTTAATCAAGTTTCATGTGTTTGTGAGATTGTGCAGGATAGCTAGGGTTTATGTTGTAGACTACAGATAACTCAACAATCCAAGTGTGACATACAGGTGAATAAAACTGAACAAGTGTGAAACCCTATTGACACCAGAAAAAATAGATTCTAAGAATTTGTGCAGTCAACGGCGTCTATGAGTGGTCTCTGAAACTTTAGAACCCTCTCCCTATCTGAGGTTCCTGTGTCCTTCTTTGTCTGAAACTTCCAACATTAATATCAAGTAATTCTGACACTCTAGTCATACTATTCATTAGTTTATCCCAATTTAGATGTGTTCCAGGATAAGAAAAATTAGATAAGTTCCTTATCTCTCTCATTTACTTACATGGTTACATCATTAGAGTGTTTAACAATTGTATTCTGTTGTATATTTATCATAGTGACTATAAATTAGATTTAATAATTATAATCAATTTTTATTAAACCATTTGGTGAACCCATCCTTACTCAGACTCCTTTCCCTAGGATCCATAAAAACCTCATGGCTAAAAATAGATCCTCCACTCCTAGGAAATCTACACATCATGTTAGTATGAATCCTATCCATGATGATGTTGTTGAGGTTGAACTTAGTTCCCTTTATTGTAATGCTCAATTTGATGATGACATTCAAAGACAACTTTTTAATCATGAAAGTCTTGTTCCTACTACATTTGATAACTTTAGCATTTCCATAGTTTCATCTCCTCAAAAGTTCACTTTATGTATTCCTTTTTCTTCCATATCCACCCATGCTTCTCCAAATTCTTCTACTCCTCTTAGAGCACTTGATAATATGGTCATAGATTATATGCTTTCTCTTATTTGTGATACTATAGATGTACATAATGTAACTTCTAATGTTGAAAATGTATTTATGCATGATGATGTTTCTAATACTAGTCAAGATGAATGTAAAACTATATCTCATGTATCTTTTATTTCTGAAAATGTTTCTAATGATTGTAAATATATATCCTAAGATAGTTATCCTTATACTTCTCTATATGCTGATGATTCTCTTGGTGAACTACTTGAATGTGAATTTTTTTTCAGATAGTGATGCTGATTATATTTCTGATCATGAACATGTTAGTGAGGATGTTACCTCTCTTAAGACTACTGAGTGTGAATTTTCCATTCCACTTCATTCCACTTCTCAGGTTGTTTCCAATGTCATTCATGATGATTATACCGCTCCTACTAGTTCACCTTTTTTTTTTTTGATACTACTGCTAGAATTTATGTTGATATTCCATGTTCCTTTTCCTCCTCTTCCACCTCTTTCTTATTCTTCTACAAATGTCATTTATACTCCATATATTATCATTTATTTTGATATTCCATGTTATTCTCTTTTCCCACCTTCTTCTTCTTCTTCTAAAATTATTATTCATTATGCTTTTACTATTCCTATTAGTACTTCTTCTATATCTACATCACTGCCATGTTCTTCTTCTCTTTCCACATCCGCTTCTTCTTCTCACATTCCCATGATCACTCACAATGGAAAATAAAACCTCTTCATGTGAATCTCACTTCTTCTACAATTCCTTCACATGATATTTTATCACTCATGCATGTTTTTGGTCAATTACAATCTGAAGTTGAATCTCTTGCTCTCGAAGAAAATCCTATTATGTTTCCATTAACAATAAATATCTTCATAAGCATCCTATTCCCAAGAAAATTAACAATTCATATTTTCCTAAGGATTTAATCATGCCTACCTTATCATGCTTTAATGGAAATGAAAATCCTTATTTACATATTAAGCATTATCACTTTTCTATGGATTCTTATTCTAATGATTTATTTTTACTAAAATATTTTCGTCACAGTCTTTTTGATGATGATCTTCAATGGTATACTCATTTTTCTTATAGATCTATTAGTACATATTGTGAAATGGAAGATGATTTTATTATATTCTTTATACTTAAAAATGGTCATAGAGTTACACATGATCACTTACCTAGTTTGCATCAAGGAAAGAAAGAACCCTTTCTAGATTACATTTTAAGCTTCAATTATTACACACATCAGTTATTATTTCAGCCTATCAATCTAGAAAAGAAATTTATCTTTTTTCATGGCTTGATTCCTACATTGAAAGAAAGATTATAATATGATACATGTGAATTGTTTATGCTTTTATGATATAAATTCATTGTTTAGAATAAGATTTAATTACCGCACATATTATAAAAACCCCTTCCATTCCTTATTTATCATCTTCTACTTCTCCTTCTCTTCCATCTATTAAGCATCCTCCACAGTCTCCATATCCTTTACCTCATAATCATATTCCATCCCCTCGAATGCATAGATGTCCTCCATATCCTCCACCGATTCAGTCTCCAACTAAGTCTTCTTCATCTCCCACTCGGGATCTATTACATTTCTCACATGTTGTTAACACTCATGATGTTTTACGTGATTTTCTTGAAGTCCTTAATTTACTTACCCTATAATAAACATCATCCTCCTCATCTCTTTAATTGTCAGTGTGATCACCCTTATTACAATTTCCACCCCATCAATGGCCACCATGATAATGATTAATGTGCCCTTTTATCATAAAATTACAGCACCCTCTAATTTTTCATGTGTGTGTGCATGAGCTACCAGTATAATTGGGTAACATTAGACCATCTCTAAATTTTTGGTACTAGTAGACATGAGATGGACCTCCAGAGAAGGTTGGTTCCTCTTTGTAATCGAAGCACTACACTACTCCTAATGAAGGGAAAACTACTATTAAATCCTATCCTGTCTATTCCAAGGGACCAGGGAGAAGGAGAAAGGGTAAAATATAGAAATCCTATAGTAAGAGTGGTGATAGAACCAAGAGAATGGGCTGGAATATCATTCTTGAGGGATAATAGAAGTGGAGAGTGTAACAATCGAAGCCCAAACAATTATGACACAAAACCAGTCTTAGTTCACCACAAAATCTCTATTAAACACAATAAAATTTACCTATAAATGGAAGAAGCATGAAAAAAATATACCAAATAAAAAATAGAGAGGAAATAAAGTGCAAGAAAACTAAGAAAAGGATGAGAGAACACAACAATATACAATTTTATTGCTCCATGAAGTTGCACAATCCATAAAATTTGCAAAATAGAGGCACAATTACATTATCAGAGTCCATGTGAAAGATTTTTTATCAAATAATTTGAGAAAACAAAATGGCAAAGTTTCCCCATGCCCATAACATCCTCCTTTTTTTCTCAAAATGAGAAGTGTTTTCAATATAAAGAAGTGAATGAGATAAAAGAGAAAGAATGAATAAAAAAAAATCTCCTACCCACCAACAATTGTCATTAATTACACTGAAAAGGGCATAGGTACCTCTAAAATTCCCTTCTCCAATGTACTCTATCTTGCAGAAGAAGAAAGTGATCATGATGCCTCCATTTATTGCATTTTCACCAACCTAGAAGTGTTCATTTGATCTGAGGAAGTTCTTTTTCATTTTCAAGACACCTACCACCACAAAATTCTTGATTTCTTGTCTCCATGACATAGAGCATGAAAAAAAAAAATCCAGGGAAATAATGTTTTTTTTAAATGGACCACTATAGCTCAAGTTATTTCCACACAGACTTTGAGTTGTCATCTGGCTCATTTTCAATTTTTCCATCCTTAGTTCCTTTGATTGGGTGATAGTCTGCAATAAACAGGCATTATTTCCTTTACAAATCAGGACTTTTTGGGGTAAGGCAAACTCATCTTGGCTTGTAACCATGTTACATGGGTTTTTGGGGCCTAATGTTTCATAAACTCCCACATTGTATATACCACTCCCCCATAGCCTTGTGTTGCGGGATTTTGATCTTCATTGGGAACTAGTTCCACGCGCCCCTTTGGTCATCACAGGCCCTCCTGAACCATACTTCACTATCTTGTAACTTCATTATACCCATTTCCCTATTTGGGCCATAAAAACTCTTCGCACCTGAGTTCCACCATCTACATCCAAGCCTGAAACCCTTGCTGCATCCGCATTTTAAAAAAATGACCTCGCCCTTCACATTTTAGCCCCTAAGGCCCCCTAAAGCACTCAACCTCATGTGGAACTTGTTACCCATGGGCTCCCAGTACATGCAAACCCCTTCCGACCTGCAATACAAAGGGGTGATTCTTCTTATTCTCATTTCAGCCCTATCGCTAGTGTGGGGAACCCCTGTTCGGTTCGACCAAGTTCCACCTGACCCCCAAGAGCCAAAATACACTATAAATCATTGTTTTTACCCCTTTCTCTCAAATTCAACCAATTTTTTGGATTTTGTTAGTAGTCAAGAGCCATGAAAATTGGGAAAAGACATCCTTAAGACATTTTTTACAACTTTATCCAATTTTGCTCATTTTTAAACCAATTTTTGGTCTGATTTGGCCAAGTTATGAACCTTTTTTGAAACCTAGAAGAGGAAAAAATGCGCCAGATAATCCCAAGCTTCCCAAAATCACTGCAAGTGATCCAAAATCATGGAAATTTACATTTTTCTCTCCAAATTCAACCCTGAAGCCCCTGTTAAGTCCAAATTTATCAAGTTGTCCATTTTTGCAAGGGTGGAAAAAATAGATAACAAGTTGGTGACTCACGGGGACATATGCCTACTAAATGAGCTGATAAGTGGCCTTGAAGCATCCGTTGGGCATAAATTCATCCAAATAACCATGAAACTTAATTAAAACCTTGAAATTTTATCTTTGAGCCACTTGAAATGCTACTTGGACTTGGGGTTGACTACTAATTTCTTGAATTGACCAACTCACATCGTAAAAAATCTTCTGAAGAAGGTTTTATGCGAGTGGAAAAATTTTTGACTTTGAATTTTACATTCTCTTCCCTATAATAGTGAACTGAAATTGGATTCTTCACCCCTGAACATTCCTGTAACACTATTGAATGATGAAGCTACTCATAAGTCATACTTGATTCTAAATTGAACCAGATCCAATGAATGAGAAAGAAGGATTTGAGGTTGATCTTTTTCTCAAAACCAAAGATAAACTTGGAGAAAATGGGGAGTACTACCAGCAGTACGTAAGAACATGCAAGGTGTCATGGAACCTTCCATCTAAAACACATAAAAATACCCTTGAAATTGATTTTATGATTTTGTAAGAGGCATTAGAAGCTTAAGCTATGACTGATCTAAAGAGAAAAGAGGATAAAAACACTAAAATTTGTCCCTAAATATGATTTTAGTTTTTTTGCATTTGAAAGATATAGGCATTTGAAACTAACATGCTGGAGGTTTAGGAACATCCCATTAACATGGTTATTTCACCATGGATCCATTAGTTTGTAATGCTTGCAATGAATAAACAAAGCCAACCATTTGAGAAAAGGACTCAATCATTACCTCAAGCCCTTGTTGTGGACTAAACCAATAGGGTATGGGACTTCCCCATGGACAGGGTTTTCTGCAACTAGGTTTTCTAGGTTGTAATCTTTGTAATAGTCCCTTAAAAGCTTCTAAGATATGCTCTACTCTTTGAATTTTATCCTCCAAATCATCTCAAGCTATGGAATTTCTCCTAAAATCTGCATATCCTTTCTCTTGAATAACTCCACAATTTAATGAATAACCAAACTGATTCTGATTTTAATCATAGGGATATGCATAATGATTTTGAATCTAATTATAGAAAGAATTTGGAGGTTTTTTTAAACAATTTGGAGGTGGGTTTGAATGGTATTACTGCTGCTACAAGTGTGAATTCCATGAAGGAAATTAAGTCATGATTTCATAACTTCATGAGTGGAAGAAAGTTGAAATATATTTGAAGAAAATAGATGGAAATGGATGAAAAGAAAAGATCTGAAACTCATAAAATAGGTTGTGTGGATCAGTGGAGTCGCCATATGTGATTTGCATGTGCCTCTAAAGGATGGATTGCAACAAGAGCACACTAATGTTTTGAAATGAAGTGGTAAGGTGCTTCAAACCTATCCCATCGAGCGTGCCATAATTTTTATCAAGTAGTGGAGGCACTGAGGTGGCTAATTGAACACCTATGAAATATATAGATTTCAATACTCTATCCCATTGGGCGTGCCAGAGCTGTTATCAAGCAGTGGATCAACTATTTTTAGATGAAGAACAAATTCCAAATCAACATCTAAACAAGTCACCTTTTCGAGCAATGTTTGCAAGAAGACTTCATTCTTGAAGTTGGGATTCATAATAATGGGAAAAATTCATAGATCAAACCATGCCCTAATAAAGTATTTGGCTAGCTTAGAGCCAAGATCAAAGTTGCAAAAAGTAATGCTTAATTCTGAGCATGAGGATGAGCTTCCAAGTACCAAGGATAAGCTCTAACACTTCTAGGAGTCCAATGTATATCATCTTGAGGACATATTTATCTTATTTTTTCCTAGTACTTTGTATTTTAAAATGGAAAATCAACTCTGTGATATTTTTCCATTGTTTTCAAGAGCCATGATCAGTGAAAAATCATCTACATAGCTGCAAATTGTGAGAAAGGGAAGTTACTTATCCCTTCCAGTTGTAGGATTTGTTTGACTTTCCCATTTCTATGGTTAGAGTAGAGTAGGTAGGTTTGCTTTTAGCAGAACAAGTACTTGTGTACACTATGCATGTTTCATTTGAAGCATTTATGATTTTCATATTTGTACATATTTTTTGCATAGTTTAATATGCTACTGGGAATAATGTTGTTGCAAAGAGCTCAAAGTTGTGGGAAAATTTTACAATTTCCAAGAAATTTCAACTACAAAGAAACTAAAATAAGATTTAGGGATAGATTTTAGTGTTTTTATCCTATTGTCTCTTCATATCAGTCATAAATTGAGATTTTGATGCCTCTTAAAAAATTAGAAAATCAATTTCAAAGGTAGTTTTATGTGTTTCAGATGGCAGTTTCCATGGCACGTTACATATTCTTAGTTACTACTGGTAGCACTCCCCATTTTCTGCAATCTTATGTTTGGTTTTGAGCAGCAGATCAACCTCAAATACTTATTTATCATTCATTGGATCTAGTTCAATTGAAAATCTTATGAATTATGAGTAGATTCAACATTCAACAATGTTTCAATCAAGTTCAGTGGTGAAAAATCCAATTCCAATTCATTGTTGCAGGGAAGAGAAGGTGAAATTCAAATTCAACAAATTTTCCGCTCGCATAAAACCTTCTTCATAATATTTTTTACAATGTGAGTTGGAAAATTCAAGCAAGTAGTAGTCAATCCTAAGTTCAAGCAACATTTTAAGTGGATCGTAGATCAATCAAGGTTTTGGATTAGTTTCATGGTTATTTGGATGACTCCATGCCCAACGGATGCTTCAAGGAAACTGATCAGATCATCTAGTAGGAAGATTTCCCGTGAGTCGCCACGTTGTTATCTATTTTTTACCCCTAGTAAGAATGGAGGATTGGAGAAAAATAGAGTTGGGAAGTTGAAAGGGGATTCATGGTTGAATTTGGAGAGAAACAGGTAAATTTCCATGATTTTGGGGCACTTGCAGTGATCTTGGGAACTTCAGGATCATCTGGTGTATTTTTCTATTTTAGGTTTCAAAAAAGGTTAATAACTTGGCCAAATTGGACCAAAAATTGGTTTTAAAATGAGCTAAATTGGATAAAGTTGTAAAAAATGGCTTAAGGATGTCTTGTCCCAGTTTTCATGGCTCTTGGCTCCCAAAAAAATCCAAAAACTTGGTTGAATTTGCAAGAAAGGGGTAACAACAGTAATTTATAGTGTATTGCGGCTCTTAGGGGGTCAGGTAGAACTTGGTTGGACCGAATAGGGGTTCCCCAAAATAGGGATAGGGAAAAAATGAGAAGAAGAAGAATGAACCCTTTGTATTATGGGTTATAAGGGGTTTGTGGGTACTAGGAGCCCATGGGGATCAACTTCTCTATGGGGTTGAGGGCTCTGGGGGACCATAACAGCTAAAATGCAAAGGTTGGGGTCATTTTGTTTGAAATATAGATGTGGTGAGGGTTTCCAGCCTGGATGGAGATGGTGGAACTTAGGTGCGAAGGGTTGTCAGGGCCCGAAAGGGGCGATGGAGCCAACGAAGTAAAAAGAAAGTGAAGTGTGGGTTGGGAGGGCCCGCGGCGAAAAAAGGGGTGTGGGGAACTAGTTCCCCATGGAGATAAAAATCCCACAACAAAATTCTATGGGGGCAGTGAATACAATGTGGGAGTTTTCGAAAAATTAAGCCCAGCAAACCCATGTAACATGGTTCCATACCAAGAGGATTTCCCTGTACCCCACAAAGTCCTAATTTACAAAGGAAATGGTTCTTGTTTACTGTGGACTATTGCTCAAAAAAAGGAACTAAGGCCAGAAAAAATTGAAAAGGATCCATACGACCACTCCAACTTCACATGGAAATAACTTGAGCTATAATGGTCCATATTATAAAATACTTTATATCCCTCAATTCATTATTTTGTGCTCTATATCATGGAGACATCAGGAATTTGGTGGTGGTAGGTGGTTTAAAAATGAAAAAAAATCATCAGATCAAATGAACACTTTCAGGTTGGTGAAAATGCAATAAATGGAGGCATTATGATTAATTTATTCTTCTGCAAGATAGAGTACATTGGGGAAGAAATTTGCAGTGGTGCTCATGCCCTTTTTAGTGCAATTAATAACAGTTGTTGGTGGGTGAGATCAAGAATTCAGGATTCACTCTTTCTCTTTTCTCTCATTCACTTCTATATAATGAAAACACTTCTCAATTTGAGAAAAAAATGAGGATATTCTAGGCATGGGGAAACTCTGCCAAATTTTTTTTTTCAAATTCTTTAAGAAACGAGCCTTCACATGGACTCTGACAATGTAATTGTTCTTCTATTTTACAAATCTAGTGGATTGTAGAACTCCATGGAGGGATAAAATTGTGTATTGTGGTGTTCTCTCAACCATTTCTAAATTTTCTTGCACTTTCTTTCCTCTATATTGTTATTTGGTCTATTTTGTGCATGTTTCTTCCATTTGCAAGTAAATGTTGTTATGTTTAATGGATATTTTGTGTCACAGTTGTCTAGTCTTCCCTTGTTGCATTCTCCACTTCCATTCTCCCTCAAGCAAGATATTCCTTCCCCTTCTCTTGGGGATATCACCAATCTTAGTGTAGGATTTCCCTATTTTACCCTTTCTCCTTCTCTCTGATCCCTTAAAATTGACAGTATAGGATTAGATAGTAGTTTTAGCCTCATTAGGATTAGTGTAGTGTTTAGATTTGAAAGAGGAACAAACCTTCTCTAGAGGTCCATCGTAAGTCTGTAGGTCCCACAACTTGAGAGATGGTCCAATGTTACCTAATTACCCTAGTAGCTCATACACACACACATGAAAAATCAGAAGGTGTTGTAATTTGGTGATAACATGTCCTTCATGAAAAGTTACAACAATTAAAAGGCAAGGGTGTCATTGTCTTTGGTTCTCACTCTCGTGAGCGGTTTCTTTCTCCTATTCCACTTAAGTGTGCTTCCACAACTGTTCACTTGTCACCTTCACCCACTTCTAAGGTATTAATTCATCCACCTCCTAAGATAACTATCCATCCATGTCATCCACCCAACTCATCCACTACTACATCATCTCATCCACCTCATAGTATTAATACATCCATTGGCTTCCTAAGTCATTGGCATCTGTGTTTCCCACCACCATATCTCCCATCATTGGAACCATTTCATTTGTCATTTAGTTTCGATCTTACACTCATGTTGTTGTTTCACATGCTTCCACCATTCCTTGTATGCCTCTCCATCTTTGGTAGGTTATTTCCATATGATCACCACATTACCTAATGACACAATTGTTTTCTTAAGGTTCTTACATGACTGTTGAGGGATTTGTTACAAAAATGAACCTCATTATCACACTGGGGGGCATCATTATTATCCCCCCATCTTTGTCATCATTCATCATCACACGCGATCTTACATATTCTACTTATAAAACTCCAAAACAATCCTTCCTCTTATACTATATACATCACATTACCATTAATTTATCACAGTCATATCATTATACTATCTACATTACATTACTATTTCCATTATTCTATCACATTACATCATATACATAAAATATTTTACTAATCTCATTATGCTACTCATTCATATAAAAATCATCTTCAATTCAATGCTTACCTATTCTATCCGCAACATGATCACCATTCCAACAATGCTCATAACATCTAACAAATCAAAGTGCAACTGAAAACCATCACATCATGTAATAATACAAGTGTACAACACACACACACACACAGAGAGAGCTAGAAATCATAGTTACAAAAAAGTAATTACTTTGGGGAAGCCCCCATGCATCACTACATCCATATACGTCATACATCAACCTCACTATCACTATCTAAAATCGTGAGAGCTCTAGAACTAGATGCTTCACCTCTCAATCTATGCCTTTGGTCATGACATCTATATCTATCTACATGTATTTGTAATATTTCCACCTCATCCATCTGTTTCACGAATCAGACCTATAGCTCCACATATATCATAAATATATCTTGATCTAGGGCCATGTCTCCTATGGCCTGTCTCGCTCACTCAGTATCTATGATGCCTTATCGAGCTCACTCAATAGTACAATATATGTGAATTCTGTTATAGCCACCAGCACGAACAAATGGGCATGCTCGTCCACAATAGAATCTACTCTCTCTAACATGCCACCTCCCATGAGTACATTTGGATGTACATTCCTTGTCAACGTTCATATTGATGAATCCATAATCGGTGAACAATATGCATCAACTACAACCATATAACACCACAGTCACTACTACCCACATTCTATGATATACAACAACTGAGTAATAATTAACAAATAGAAACAAAAAATACTTACACTCCGCTAGTGATGTTGATATCCCATCTCTATCAAGGAACAGGTGCATGTCCCTCCACTCCTCCAACCCACTGTCCACCCACCACATCTACAAAAAATGGAAACAACATCACCCATTGATGTGATTCCCACCACTTTTTATAAGCCTGGGTAGACCCTACATCATCCACTTGTATCGAACCTATGGCCTCATCTAGACCTAGAGGCACTAGATGTGCTCCTATAAGACCTAGCCTCACTCATGAATTCCTTATTGCTCTAGTATCTCTCACCCATACATATGGTTCTGGAGGCACGTCTTGAGCCATACTAAATTGCCTTAATACATGCTCCATCTGAAATAACTCTGTAACTCTTGAAAAAATTTCCTCTAACCACATGGTGTGCCGAATTCACTGCAACTCTACTCCATCATTTAACCACCCACCATAGTCTCTATATGGTCTCCATATGATGACCCCTAGCCCCATTTGATCAAGCATATACCTATAGGTGGTAGTGTCTAGTCTCTTACTATGGGTGCTTATCCACCTCACTACAAATATCTCGGGCCTTGTCTAATCGACCTATGGCCAATTGAGTGGTATCAATATAACAATTTTCTCATATGCCCATACATGTAACAAAGTCATGGCTCCTAGTCCACCCCCATGGCCCTCCTGTGTGAATCTATATAAATCCATGTACAAATGGGATAACATGCATTGTGCTTAGGCATATCTCATCCGATCCTCCTCTATAAAATAGAAAATCTCATGCATTTTATATAATAGACCCACTCCACCACCCTCCACTATAATTAATGAAGCTAGAATCACTTTGATGAACTTCCAAAATCACATAACAACAGATCTCACTATAGTATCTAGACTAATATGGGTCTTTATATGTACCTGTGTCACAAAAAATATTGTCTCGCTACTCTCATCTACCTCTGGGCATCCACTATACCCATAACATAAACTCTCTCTCCTAGGACTAGAAGTTGCAATATCCGATAAACATCATCTATGGTCATTGTCATCTCCCTAGTAGGAAACTAAAAGGTACATGTATTGGCACACCATCTCTCACAAAGTGTAGTCAACATTGGCATATTATGGGGAACCTACCCCAATCTTGCTATGTTTCGTAGACCGGCATGGTCCAGTATGTTCCACTCATCTTTTGATAACCCCAAAGTCAACAATGTGCTCAAATTCTTACTCCTGTGGAACTCTCTCGAGTGTATATCTCTCTATGCAACACAAACATAAAAGAAAAATACCATTAGTAACTCATATATATTCAAAACTAACTAATCATAGTCGAAAAATTATTCAAAATGCTATTATCCCATGTTGCAATATCAAAACACTCTCTTGGGTCGCTAGTGCCCAGGAACAAGACATGGGAGCCTAGAAAAAGGTCACAAAAACCTAGAACTAGGTGTTGGTATCCCAAAGGACGTCAATGCTATGGTTGTTCCTACCCAAGTCAAAAACGTAAAAAAACATTAAATTTTAAATTTTACAAAAATTGACATAAATGAATAAAATTTACCATATTTTGCAAAAATAACCATACTAACCAACTAATCGGCCATATGTGCCACTACGGCTACCGCTACTCTATCAAATCTCATCAAACTCACTTCCCTAACTTGTGGCATCCTTGCAAGCTCAGATCTCTAATTCTCACTCACTGACAATACAAATGAACTTACTATTCACTTTTTTCTATTACTATTTATAGAAATTTTCAATTTTTCATTTACTATAGTTACCATTTGCATTCATTCTTCTGACTAGTACATGACACATGGTTTTTCTCATATCTTAAGCTTCATTACTCTGTTCTCTTCCCATTTGCGCCATTCGGTTCAGAGTATTTCTTACCACCATACTCTACACAGTCTACTATGCTATATTCCAATATGGTACATTTGCTACTCAACATACAAGAAATCTTCCCACATCTTTTATATTACAGCTTGTTCGCTATTACACCGTTTCACCTCTACTTTGGCTCAATGTTCATTATCTCCACCCTCACCCTTTCACCAAAAGGGGGGCATACAATCAAGATCACCCTACGATCCCTCTCAGGATAGTATGCGATCATTTCATACTCCTAATATAACATCATCGAAAATGTTTCTTTCATATTATTCAAACAAAGGAAAAAATCAATGTATTCAAATATTTTCTATCTATTCCCCCTAATGACCTAATCTAGGGGAAAAAATAAAAAATCTCTCCATGAGTAATCTATCACATGCATCCAATCTCAAAAAAATCTTTTATTTAAATCAAATCAATCGATCGGTACAACATAGCATATTATCTCTCCTAGATGACTGAACTTGGGAAATACATTACTTTACTATATCTCCCAAATGACCTAACTTGGGATTCACTTTACATTTTATATCACTTTCAGATTACCTAACATGGAAGCAATCTAGCAATATACAAATCGGGACACTTGTGGGAGTGGGGGCAATGAAATGTCATTGCCTTTCCTATACTACTGCTATATGGGTTATTCAACATGGAATTAAATTTGGTCTCTATAAATCTACAATGGTTGGACCTTTTGAGGATGTAGTCATGGATGAAGAGCAAAACTAGACCTCTCTCCCCAACTAGGCTTCTCCGACCCTCTCACTGGTATGTTCCTTACTTCCTTTACACTACTTGAATTTATTTCAAATAACATAGGGGGGAATCTAGACATAAAATCACACACATATTAATATTTTACTATACCACTAAGTATGTTGTTATATGCATGGATCTTGAGGAAGGAAATTATTCACTATTGATATAATTCCTAGTCCATCCGCTTGGTTGACTTGATTTTTATTGTCTTTCTCTCTCACATTTATCATTGCTACATCCAATCCTGGTAAGGTCACAGGAATCCCTGTCTGCCATAATTTTCACATTTTTGTCATTTATCTCTAGCCACTAGTGCCCAGGACCTCATGTCCATTCTTGGCACTCATATCCTCTTTGTTCTTGTTCACATTTTTTACATTTGTGGTCGACCTTTTTGATTTTCCTATTTTATCTCGAGGTCCTAGTTAACATGTCATGTCACTAGTGTAAAAATTCAAATAAGAGATCCCTATATATATGCAACATACATCCTATTATATGGGTAGACAATTCTAAAGGGAAATCATATCTACATATTATCAAAGGGACTACAGTTTTGGTCTTATTGCTTTGCATACACTACATAAGAAGGGGAAGTGCTGAATTTTATCTCACACCTTTGTCTTTTATCTAGCTTTAGCCCACTATCTTGGTGTCATTAGCGTAAGGAAACCTAGGAGAACTATTCCACACACAAGAACATAGAACTACATGGATTTTGGAACGTAGTGCAATGCTCAATCATAAGTCCATGGTTCAGATGACCATCGGGGTCAGTATGAATTCATATATTTCATTATTTATTCAATTTTGATGTATTTTTGAGCTTTTGTAGGATAGCTAGGGTTTGTGTTTAGAACTACATATACCTGGATGATCCAAGTGTGAATTATAGGTGACTAACATCAAATAAGTGTGAAACCCTAGAGACACCAGAAAAATCAAATTCTGAGCATTTTTGGAGTCATCATCACCTAGGAGTGGTCTCTGGCATCCAGGCACCCTCTCCCTATCCCATGTGCTCATTTCCATCTCTATCAGAAACTTACAAAATTTATATTGGGTAATTGTAAAACTCTAGCTAGCATGTTCATTAGTTTGTCCCAATTCAGATATGTTCCTGGATAAGTGAAAATGAGATAAGTGCATTATCTCTCTCATTGTCTTACATGGTTGCATCTTTAGAGTGTTTAACAATTGTATTGTTATATATTTATCATAGTGAGTTCGAAATTAAATTTAATAATGATATTCAATTTTTTTAAATTCAAAAAATCATATATATACTTATCTTTATAAGATAATTAAAGAGGATATTATTACTATTTGTTATCATCCTATGAGAAAATGAACCAGATAAAGATTGCATTCAGACTACATTATCATGGTATAGGAATGGAATTATTTCAAATTACATACCACATATCTGCATTGGGGGAAATGTAGGGAAAATCTAACTTCAACGAGACACAATTACAATCACACACACATCAAACCTATATAGATTCTAAAATGTAGTGCAACACTCGGTAAATTCACATTGGGGTAACTTCTAAGGTTTGTGTGACTCAATCATGTGAATTCTTTATTATAGTCTAATATGTGCTTGAATACCTTTTAACGTAGCTAGTTTTTTAGAAAGAACAAATTCTAAGATCAATGTTTCAAGAAAATTCGGAGTGATAAAATTATGAACAAGGAAAATAGAAGCAAGCCACAAAAAAAAGAAATTTGAATAGAAAATAGGGTCTGGAGTGCATGGAAAGGGAAATAACAGGGGTAAACTTTGGTCAATCTCATCCACTTTGTTTGAGGCACCTCCACTAGGCATAGTTCCAGAGAAATTTAGATATTTTTTAGTTATCTTCATTTAGCATACCAACCCATATCAACACTGGAACAATAATATTAGCTAAGTCATCTTCTCATCATCATTAGTGTTTTTTTCAATTTCTATCTTTTTTAGCTTTCTTCATATGATTATTCTCGATATTATTGTTATTAGATTTGGAAACTAATTGATTAGGATAATCTACCATTTCTTGTACTAATCCTAGATATGTTAACCATTTAGGTTAATTCACGCCTCAAATTATTTCAATAGATTTAATAAATAAATAAGAGACACTTTTCAAGGAATTCACAATCATATGATGAAAAATTCACTAACCAAATGCCTAGGAATTTGCTCCTAGGACTATATTTCTAAAGAAGCCTCTCTCACATGGCATGAGGCATACACAACATAAATGGGTTCAATAGGAAAAGCCAAAGTAGATATTCATCAAAATTAATATATCCTAAAATCTCAAATACCTCTTCCACCATTTCTCAAATACCATGTAAACACACAATTCTTAAGATATTACATTGATGTACATATATTGATATAAACAAGGTTTATTAATTTATTTATATAAATTTAGTCTTTTCAATTAAAAATCAATTCTAAAGTCCAAAGTCTAAAGAAATTTAATTTTATGTAATGTAAAATCTATCGAAATTTATAAAAGAATATACATATTTTTAATACAAAAAGGGTAAAGAAACACATCAAATCAAAAAATGTGTATTGAAAATAAATAATTAATGCATCGACAAAACATGAAAGAAAAACTAATTAAATCATAAGACCAAAATAATTTGATCATCATTCCACTTTTACATTTTCTTTAAGATAATTTCCGTTCTAGTTGCCCTTTTCTTGGTCTAATGTACACACTCATATAATTAGATTAAAATCTATATTTGTTGCGAAATCAATGTCATTTTTATAAGCATCTCAATAGTCAACATCTTAGAAAGCCTTACTTTTAAATGGCTTTGGAACTTCTTAGGATTATTACAGTTACATTTTTACATATGCATTTAATTAATAAAGAAAAAGTAATTTGTAAATGTAATGTAATGAGAGTAGAAAATACTTCAAAAAATAAAATTTGGTATATTGAAAATTTATCCTAGCACAAATTGTAATACATCATAAGGCAGGGAACATTAACACTTGACACATGAGCCATCAAAAATATTAGTGGTGAAAATTCTAGAAAAATATTTGCAAAATTTTATTGTTTTCATTACTTAATAATTCAAAATATAAACTATGTACACATATAAACATATACATATACATATACATATATGATATGTATCTATGCACATATGTGTATATATAGATGTACATAAGTGTGTGTATACATATATATTTATATGTATATGTGTATATCTAAACACACACACACACCCACCCACCCACATTCCACCAGTACTAACAAAAATGAAAAACC